>JAUTXW010001817.1:2595000-3195000 GCA_030620095.1 Kuschelorhynchus macadamiae
AAATCAATAAACAAATCCCTTCCCCTAACATTCTATAATAAGCTTAAACAGTCTACAAGGGACCTACGTTTTACGGATTTTAAGCTCAAAATTAAGGCAGAGTTGTTGGAGCAATGCTTTTATTCCACTCAGGAGTATATTACCACACCCCTTACTGTTTAGATGTGTAAATCGTAAATGTATGTATTTATAGTTTAGTTCATAAAAAACAAAAATATTAGTTTTAAAATAATTTATATTTATATTAAGTTCTTTTCAAATTTGTAAGAGCCGTAAAACTAGCTAGCCTGGCAGGTGAATTTTTTAAAACATAATATGCTCCCATTAGAAAGTCACACTACTTAAGCTGATTTTCTAGTCATCCAGGTTACTGTTGTGAATGGCGCCAGCAGGCAAGACTGTATATACGAGAGACATTAAATAAATTTCTTATGTAAGAGCCACAAAATAATATCAAGTAATACAAGGTATGTTAAATAAGTTATAGTTATATAATATATACGTTAAAAATAATTAGTTATATGAAGGCGACGAAATATTCAAAACAACTGTAACTACATTTTAACTGGAATTTTACTTAATTATATTTACGCACTATTCTATGCTCCTCTTAAACAAGGTTGGCCTGATTTTAATGGGCAACGTGACACACTGCTTGACATTAATGAAATGTTTTAATGATATCATCTATAATTTTAAGAAAGATTTTTTTTTCCCAAGATTAGATTTACTAATTCTAAATAGCCTTGCTTGTATTCAAACAATACAGTCAAAACGAAAATTTTTAAGCAATAATTAAAAATATAACTTATATGGTTAGTCAGAAATACAGGACATAAAATCACATTTACAAACATAAAAAGGTAAAAGACGATGAATATATTATTATTATAAAACACATACAATGAACTACTAGTCAGAAACGAGGATTCTGGGTTGTTTACATTTGAATAATAATTGATGTAAAAGTATTAAATATACCGGGTGTCCGGGAAAATGTGGGAGATCTCTCGGACTCAGATAGAACATTAAAAAATAAGATGACAAGTTCCCATAAATTTTTTTCCTAGCGGCCCTCCCTAGGGAGATACGGCCCCCTAAAGAACCCCACTGGAAATCGGTTTTTCTAGAATAACTTTTAAACGACTCAATATAATTTAACGAAAATTTAATATGATAGACAGTAGTAAGGACCTCTCAAAATACTCCCTTAAAACATAATTAGCTTGTTTAGTTTACCAGGGACGGACTAGATTGTACATTTTAACGCTCAAATTTTTAACACCCTGTATGATAAGGAGTTAAAAAAAATAAATTTGGATACCTTGAACATTAAGCTAAAGAAAAGGTACTCTTGTTCATTGTCGATAAAATGAACCGTTTTCGAGAAAAAAAATAATAAAAGTATTAATGTTTTATTATTGTTTATTTATCAGTATTAAAGAATGCACTTTTTTACAAACGTTACTATGGTACGAAATAAATAATCTCGCATTGACGTGTGCATTTGAAATCTTCTTGACACGTTGATCTTTTTGTACCTACTTCGATATTAATTTATTAAATTTTGAATACCTTGGTAAATTTAATTCGATAATGGGATACACATTTAGTGAGTATGCAGATATGCATCTTATGTACGGACTTGCATCTTGCAATGCTTATGAAGCAAGAAGGTTGTATGGAGAAAGATATCCTAATCGCAATATTCCAAATGAGAAAACATTTCAGCGAATTGACCAACGTCTAAGAGAAACTGGTGGGCAATTCTCAATTAATAAGGTAACATTATTGACGTTCATTAATTATTTTTAGGAAGTTTTGGGAAAAGGAGTACTGATGCTGGTGTGAGGAGAACAGTACGTACGGTGCAATTGGAGGAAGATATTTTGGATACTGTAGCTGATACTCCCTCAATAAGCACTCGAATATTAGCCGCGCAGTTTCATGTGTCAAAAAGTACAGTTGCTGAAGTACTTAAAGAACAGTTGTTATACCCTTATCATCTGCAAAAAGTGCATCAACTACTTCCTGAAGATTTTCCTCGAAGAATCCAGTTCGCAAACTGGTTGTTAGATCAACAACGAACAAACCCAAACTTCATTAGCATTATTCTTTTTACCGATGAAGCAGGATTTACCAAAGATGGTATTGTAAATTTACATAACTCGCATGTATGGGCTGATGAAAACCCTCATGCCACTGTCGTTCATCATCATCAACATCAGTTTCAATCCATTAATGTTTGGGCAGGAATAATCGGCAATTTTTTCATTGGACCATGCGTATTACCGGCACGATTGAATGGTGAACTTTATTTAGAGTTCCTTCAGAACGCTTTTCTAGATTCAATAGAGCATTTGCCACTTGAAACCCGCCAAAGGATGCATTTTATGCATGATGGAGCCCCACCCCATTTTAGCGTTGCTGTACGGGACCACCTAAATAACGTCTATGGAAACCGTTGGATAGGCAGAGGAGGTCCCATTGCCTGGCCTCCACGGTCTCCCGACCTAACGCCAATGGATTTCTACCTGTGGGGTCATCTCAAAACCTTGGTGTATTCCTCTCCGGTTGCTACTAGGGAGGAACTTTTACAGAGAATCACGTTTCATTGCGATATGATAAGGAACAATGCTGGGTTGTTGTGGCGAGTACAGCAGTCCTCTATTCGTCGTGCCCGCGAGTGCATCACAAATCACGGAGCACATGTTGAACCCACTTATGAAGTTTTTAATTGACTTTTTTCTATTTAGCGTATTAGGTTGTTCAGGATCAAAACATATTTAATACTCCCAAAGTTGTATTCTTTTATTATTTTTTTTTCTCGAAAACGGTTCATTTTATCGACAATGAACAAGAGCACCTTTTCTTTAGCTTAATGTTCAAGGTATCCAAATTTATTTTTTTTAACTCCTTATCATACAGGGTGTTAAAAATTTGAGCGTTAAAATGTACAATCTAGTCCGTCCCTGGTAAACTAAACAAGCTAATTATGTTTTAAGGGAAGCATTTTGAGAGGTCCTTACTACTGTTTATCATATTAAATTTTCGTTAAATTATATTGAGTCGTTTAAAAGTTATTCTAGAAAAACCGATTTCCAGTGGGGTCCTTTAGGGGGCTGTATCTCCGTAGGGAGGGCCGCTAGGAAAAAAATTTATGGGAACTTGTCATCTTATTTTTTAATGTTCTATCTGAGTCCGAGAGATCTACCACATTTTCCCGGACACCCTGTATAAGCGATAATTAAAAAAAACCTAAAAATTATAAAAGCAATATTTTTTTTTTTGAAATTGGCCTTACAAGCAAAGTGTTTTAGCCAAAAACAATATTGATGAGCATATTATCAAAATATGCGAATTAACAACTTACTTAAATTAGCGCTATCTGGCAATCTAATTTTAATATTCCTATCACAATATTTAATATTAAAATTTAGTATTTTGGGTCCTGTAGATGCCCCAGAAGGTCCACTTGAAGTTGATGCAGTGGCAAAATTATTTTCATGAGAAGAACTGGAAAACTCTCTTTTTTTCGCTGGCGGATGACCAATGTTGTTCCCAACTTCCATCACGTCCAGTGGTTTAAATGCTGAAGAGGGAACATCATCATTGTCGACTACCATGACATCTGGATCATTACGAGCATGAAACGCCTGAGTATCTGGAGGCATTACTCTGCTTACTGCCCTCTGAAAATATACAAAAAAAATGGATAATCAATGTTAAAATGGACTTTAATCAGACTTTTTCAATTTGGTACCTATATATTTTATTTTTATTTATTTCCATATGGAATTCAAAATACAAATTATATTGGTAAATAATATGGACAGGAGTAGATAACCTACTGAAATTTTAAAAGTCAACAGGGGCGCCACTAGGGGACAGAAAGGTTCCAGTTCAATTAACTTCAATTTTCTTAACCTCTATTTTGAAAGGTCATAGGTTTTTAATTATTTTTATTCTGATGGGTAGTTTATTATAAAATTTAGTACACAAATATTTTGGGCCCTTCTCAGTAATTTGAAGATAATGCATGGAGTAAGTGAAATGTATTATAATTACTATCAAATGATCTAAATGAAATTTGATTTCTGTAAACAAACATAAGGCACTCAAAAATAGACAGTGCATATACAGTCATTATTCCTGTTTCTCTAAAAACTGTTCAGCTTGACTTATTATATACCATTTTTTTATCTATTATTCTTAAAAGGAGCCTTTGGACCACAAACAGCCTGGCTACTTCAACCCCAAAAAAGTATTGCATATTTTACAATTGACTCAAAATTAGCAAAAATAGATTATTTTTAGTGCTTTTAAATTTAAGTATCTGCTCACTACCCTTATTCCATAGCAGATAGAGCAAAGCTTTTTTTAACATTTGGCTTATAAGTCTAGAAATTTTGTATTTTCAGACACTGGTAACATCTTATTATCCACTTCTATAGACTCAATTTTTCCAGATTTTGATTGTATAATTCTAAAAAATATAATATTAGTTTTATCAGAATTGAGAATTAATCTGTTTTCTGTAAATCATTTGCAATCTGCAGAAAGAAAATCCTTGCTGTCCACCAAAAATTAGAAATATTTTTTATTTCCTACCAAGAAGTTTGTATCATATGGTGTGTTAATTATGGATTTAGACCCACCTGCTATAGAATAAAGGTCATTTATAAATATACCAAAAAGAGTTGGTCAAAGTATACTTCCTTAGGATATTCCTGTGTTATTTAAAAATACCTCTGATATGTGAAGTATGCAATTTTTATGTACACCTACCATTTGACCTCTATCATTAAGGTAAGACGTAAGCCACTTTATGGCAAATCCTCTTACCCCATAGATTTCCAGCTTTTTTATAAGTAATTTTCTATCTAGACAGTCACAGGCTTTTGACAGATCGAGAAACATTCCAAATGCAGTCTCACCGTTTTCAAAAAACTTTAAAACGAATTGAATAAACTGATAAATAGCTGTTTGTGTAGATTTTCCTTTTAAAAAGCCATGTTGGTTATTATTAAACAATTTACAGTCATTCATAAACCTTATTAATCTTCTACACATAGCAAGCTCAAATAATTTAAAAAATTCAGGCAAAAGACTGCTTGGCCTACAGCTATCCATTTTTTTAGGGTCTTCTTTTTTGTAGAAAGGTTTAATTAATGCTACCTTTAGTTGGGAATATTCCATTTTTAACTGAATTATTAATTAGAAAACATAGTACGCTTTTTATCTCGGGTATAAAGCACATGGCTAAATTTAAGTGTTCTTGAACATAGACTTTCATAAGGTCAAAATGTATTGTCTGTTTTTTAAGAACCATTTGGCAATAGCTGGTTGTGCTTCTAAAATCCAGTTTTCTTTTTCTGGATTTCAACATTGTTTTTTGGCAACTATCTTATATTTTACATTATATACAATGAAGCGAGCAAACATGGTCATATCTATTTATATATTTGTATCGATATACATATATTTATATTTTTTTTTTATTTAGCATTGTCAATAACACAGTTAGGTATATGTTTGTTCTAATATATCTTTTATCTTTTATATTTAGCTTTATCAATGATGCTTTTTTTTTTAGACAATAAAAGTTTTTTGAGTTTGAGTATCTTTATTTCCTGACAAATGTTTACTTTGGGAAAATTAATTTCTGTTTCGTTATTCAATAAATTCTTGGTTTGAGTAACCTCTCAAAATACCTCTGATTACAAACATTGGATTTAAAATGGGTGTCTATTTTATGCATATATTGCTTTTTTTGCAATACCGATTTTATTTTTTTCTGTTGAGATTCACTACAAATTTCAACAACAACAATTTCAACAACAGTTGCTCTGTTTTTCAATTGTCTTATGTTTTTAAAGCCTCCATCTATATTTGTGGTTCATATTTCTTTTTTAAGTTGTTGCATTGTTTCTTTAGAGTTTTATATATTATTTACTCTAACTATTGTTTCTCTTTTATTATGCGTTTTAGGTGTTTCCCAAGTATCTATTGGATTTTCTTTGGATGTGTTTGTGTTTTGTGATCTTCTGCTTTGTACTATGGAGGCGTATGTTTTCTAAAGTGATTCTTTGCTATATGATTTTTCTCTGACAGTTCCCTGGTTTGAGATTCTTTTTATTTTGTCTAATGATTCAACAATATCTTATTAAAAGGGACTTGGTCTTCAGTTTTAGTTTTTTGAGGTGTATACACTGTACTAGGGACCAATTTTTATGTATCGTTTTGATGGAAGACCTCCGGGCTTAGCTCAATGCATGATTTTTTATTTACATTCTCATTACCAGGGGAAGATTCCACTTTTAAGCATTTACCACCTGTTTCCTCATTGGCAATTTCATTTTCTTTTTCAGTGGGCTGTGGGGGAGTTCGAGCAACTGCGTTTCTGGGTTTAAAGGCATAATTAGGATCATCAAACTTTGATACTTTAGAAGTATTCTCAAACTTAAAGATTTAATTTTTATGACAATTAGATCTTGTTTAACTCTATTATAACTTTAGTGAATGGAAAAATATAAATCTACAAGTGGTTCGCACAAATCTCTCTAATGAAGAATAAGCATGTTGGAACTAAATGACTCATTTTTAATTACCCATATTTTTTGTTCTAGATTAAATAAAAGGTTATTCAAAGTTATTAAAACCACATTAAAAAACTTGAGTCATTTCTTTCACTATATATTAACAATCAGAAAGCAAATTGTTTATTATACTAATTAAGTTTTTAACCATTCTGCCTAGTCAAATGGCAGTCAGGTCAGCCAACGAACATGAAAATTTCCAACTGGACAAGAATGATAAAGAATATATTCTGAGCAGCTTGGCAGTTCCCATAACAAAGGTCGACAAATAGAAGGCACTATTTCTGATGGATGGGAATTTCAAAAAGCAGGAGTAAATGTCGGAAACAAAAACAAACATAATAATATAAAACAGAAATAAAACAAATTCTTTTTTGGAATGAACAACAGCTGAAAAATTTGAGGGACAAAATTCTACGACTCAAGAAAGGGATGAAATTCAGTAGGTGATATCAAGAAAAGTGTGGTTATACACTGGAAGAGTAAGTACAGGAACAACCTCTGAAAACTTCAAAAATTTACTTGACAGAAAGAAAATGTCCAGAAACTGAAGCAGAAATTGAAAAACTCCAAATAAAGAGTGATTGCAGAGTGCAATGAATGTGGGCATCTAATGCAAGTACGAAGAAATCATAAAGAGCACTAAAAGAGATCATAATATTCAATCAATAGGCAAATGTAGAGACTAATTAACACCACTGGTCCAGCAGCACAAGTAGTGTGTTGCACTTGTGCACTTGTGCAACTGAACACTGGAAAACAAGGGAGCAGCTATCTGTTTATCAGGTGAACGGGTCTCATCATATCGTTGAAATCTAGGTGCACAAGATGACACAGCAATCTATATAAATTTAAGGAGAGTACTGTAATAATATTGTGTATATACTGTACACGACCATCTGATGTAAATATGTTTTTAAATATGGTTGAAATTCCTTTGTCTAAAATTTTAGAAACTAATAGCATTTTTGTTTTTAATTTAGATATAAGAGACAGTAATGATGCGTCAGTTACTGAATTTTTGTCACTGTTGAGCTTTTTTAATTTGTTACCGTCCATTTTAGATTATACCAAATACAAAATAGTTTGTTCATGCCAAAATACACAAGATATGGGATTGTCAATACAAAATAAATACTACAGTAAACACTAAATACCACTAGACAATGGTTCATAAAAGACAACACAAGAAAAAAAAATTACATCAAATAAGATTTCATAAAATTTTGTATACAAAACAATACAGATTTAAAATATTATAATAAGGAACAATTAAAATATTACTCAACACTAAAAAATGTATTCCTTATGAATATATATTTAATTTGTTTCCTAAAGCTATCAAATTAATTTGAGCCCTGCTTTTCTTTTAACTATTTCACTCAGTTCATTCATACTTCTAAGTTTTCAAACAATAAAATGTTTACTGTATATCAAGCTTTCTTTAAAAAGATTCACAGGTTACCGTTTACCCATGTTCAGGGGTCACACATTTGTATGCTATAACAGGGGCCCTCAAGGATTGTCATGAAATTTGTATTATATCAGGGACCTATCAATATTGCCTTAATAATTTTATATTATAAAACAATCGGCAAAAATTCTGGAATTTACCATTTTCCTGATTTTTCCCTGGCGGTTTGTGAATATCCTAATATTTCTCTGAGGCTGAGAACTCTGTACTATTATTATTATTATCACTTATTATAAAATGCCATTAAAAGCACCCCAATTCACTTATCAGATCCTAGAATAGCCTTAATTTTCAACTGTTTAAAAAAACAACAATATTCATGGGCAGCATCAAAATTTCTAACAATCATTACATTATATGTATATAAAATAACATAATATAATATAATTTATCAAAAATTGTAATATTAGTAGAAAACTGCATATAGAATTGTTATTAAAAGATAGGTTCTACCAAGGACTATTTAAAAATGTGCATTTTATTTTATTATAATTTTCCTAAGTGCTAAACTCATGAGGACATAACTGTAACAAGAATAACATTTTTACTTCAAAATATATACAATTAGGTAGATAAAGTATTTGGATTAGTATTCTTTTCTTTGTCTTACATTTAAAACACATTACAAACTGAAGGAAAAAAATCAGCAAAAATCAATAAGGACAAATGTTTTTTTTTAATGACTGGGTTATATGCATGTTGTTATTAGCTACACAAATTATTTTTATTTTACATAAGGTATTCAAAAAGCACCTGGAAAGTATATTAAGTACTATTTTATCTAAAAATAAGTTTGGCTAGCCCTTTACAGTAGTCAATAAACCTTGATGTATAAAAGTACTATTTAAATTAGTATTTGAAAAGACCTACCAAAAGATCCCAGTTGGTTTCCTCTAAATGGAATATCGCTTCAGCAACATCTTCTACTCCCGTACAAGCCTGGAAACAAAAAAAAATTGGTAGAATACTGTTTGTCATTCTATTATTCGTCCTGTTGTGTTCCAGTAAAGTACTTCTTAAGGGCAAATTGAATAGTTGATTCTACAAAGTATTTACCTGAAAATCGGCTAAAATTTCTTCTTTATTTTCAGACATGGTTACGCTTATGCTTATATTCGAAATTAAATTTATAAAAGTATAAACTTAACTTTAACATGCACACAAAATTCAACTATATTCAATAATATACTCGACATTCGACTTTGTCAGGAAACGTCAATTCCCCGTCTTTAATTAAAAACTTCAGCGACTTTATCAAGGCTTTAACCTAGGCACGTACCAAAATAACCGCTGTTCTCGATAACCGGTTAAAATTAAAACCCCTACCCACTGGCCCACTAAATTCCAAAACGATACGCCCAGTGTTACCAGGTTATTACAATTGTAACAGATCTGTTACCTTTTCGAGAGATTTATTACTTTTTTACCTTCTGATGAAATCTATTACCTTTTTACACAAGGTTCGAAATAAAAAAAAATGTTTATTTAGGAGAATGACCGAATCACCGAAATACGAAATAAACGCAAGCTTTTATTTTATTTTTTTGGTTTCAAAAGCGCAGTCTTCTACCAAAATAATTTTCAATAAGAATTTGTTACCTTTCTTCAACATCTTTTCGAACGCCTATCAATTACCGTTTACAAAATGTTCTGGCAACACTGGATACGACGTATCTGTAGGCAAGACCTTGTATATTTGACTTTTGAGGAATTTAATATTTCATATAAAACCCTAAAGATTGGATATTAAACCAAGTGGTATTTCTAGGTTCACAAGAAAATAATTTTTGATCTACGTATTTGCGTAGGTATAGTATGAAAAATAGTTTTTCAATCTTATAATAATTAAATTAGTTTATTGTCGTACACAGTTTATACAAAGGCGAACTCTGGTGGTAGCTAAGCTAATGCGGAACACATTTGCTAGATAAAACTAATTAAAGTTTAACCTCTTCAAGAAATCGGAGACATCGATTATTCCATGTATGTGTTGTAATTTCGGATTTTATGTATTGTATTGTCGGGTTTTATATTTATTTTGTTTATAAATATGTATATGATAGTTGTGATTTTTTGGGAGATATTTCTTTAATACCAATAACTTTCTCTCAAAATGTCGTTGATAACAGGATTAGGGTTTTTAAAATAGTTTGAAGTTATACTCTAATTATTGGCTATATTTATTTATAATTTAATTAAAGGTTTAACTGTTAACTCTGTTTGAAAAATTACCTGGTTAACCGATAAACGGTTAATTTGTAATAGCTACCCAGCATTGAACACAATGTAATTGTAGTCTATTTACATCAACATTATTTATCTTTATGTTTTTGAATTTTCTGTTAATACTGTTTTGAAATATAGGCTAGAAAACGGTTATATAAAGAATATTTAGTTCCAAGTTCAAATTTATCATCCATTTTTGTACCACAAATGTGTACTTCCTTTTTGAAGTTCCGTTTTTTGTTGGTTAGTTTTTACGTTAAACGTACAGTGTGACGTAAGTCACTTTAGTTAAACGTTTACGGGAGTGCCATCGTGTTCTTAGCGTTAATTATTAAATTATTAATTAAATTACGCCATTCGTTTACGAGCATTTACGTCAAACTATATTTTTATTTATGTGTTTTTTGGTGCTTTGTTGGATACTTTTTTGAAATAATGGTTATAAACGGATATATTTAGTTCCAACGTCAAAATTATCACCAATTTTTGTGCTACAAATGTGTACTTAGTATTGTTTTTGTAAATTAATTTTTCCGTTAAACGTTGATGGGAGTTCCATTGTGTTTCAAGCGTTAAAGATAACGGTCAACATAGTTTGATTTCATACAATAGCTGATTGTTTGGATGTAAATACACTTCTAAATAATGAACCCTATTTAAACTACGAAGTCTTTTGATGCTTTCTCTTCTAATAGACCTTTGTTCAACTGCATCTGTAGTTATCTTTTTATAATATTTCCACTGAACATTATAATGCCATTTTGTCTACCCCTGGGTATTTATAATTTATTCCAAGGGTCTTGGCTATAGTTATTTATGGCATTTCTTCTCAACTCATATTTAATTTCTTATACAGTTAACATTTAAATAATACGCGTTCAGCACGTTCAGATTTTGTCGCTTGCTTGCTTCCCGCAAGTTCTGCACGCTCGGCTCTAAACGACCCTGGTTGCTTTAGCTTAACGCCTTTTTGAACATTTTCTTCAAACAACATTAAACTAAAAGAAAACAATTCAAAACTTTTATTAATTAGACTTTTACTAATATCATAATAATCATTTACCGAGTATTTGGTATTGGGAAAATCCACTTGACTTGAGTGATTTTGGCTCTATTCCTATTGGAATAATTTGCCAGCCCATTCTCTGAACGTCCAGGATTTGGTCTGACTCTGAATCTTGCCCTGGACGTCCTTTCTTGTTCCAAGTTATACTTTTCTTTGGTTTAACTTTTTAATTTTCGAAATGCATCTTGGCTTCCACTAGATGCCCCTTGAGAGTACTACTGGTCTCACGAGATGACCTTTTCTTTCAAGCTGTCCCTTTACCTCTCCCACTCCCGCTACATAGCGGCCATTACGCTGATATTCTATGTAGAACTGTGAGAGACGAACGTGATAGAATGCAGGAACAACTAGCCCCACACGTTCACATCGTCTGGGCCCTTTCTAGCGGAGCCGTTAGTTTCCACTCTGAGCGGTTGAGTCTCGCGCTTTCCCTCGAAATAAAGCAGCAAAACCGAACACGTGGAAGCATTTATGTTAATAACAGAGACGTCTGCCTTCGACGAGACGAACCGGAAGATTGGGAATAACCATTTTTCCACCCAATTAACATACATTTTTATCCCCAAATGTCAAAAATGCCTAAATTACGCAAACGGAAAAATTTTCTTTTACTGTACTTTTTATCTTTATGTGCATTGCGTTTAGGTTAGCCCAAGTTAGGTTCTTTTTTTTTGGATGATGTAAAAAAAGTATCTATATAAAAAGTGTATCTACATTAAAACAAGATTGTCAAATGAATGACTCAGTAAGGGGCAGAACTCGAATAAAAATAAAATTACGAATAAAAAAATGTCCAAAACGTCCAAAATTAACAAGATTTATTGCTGGCTGATCATTTATGTAACATATGGCCATTATAATTTTGAAACGAAGACGAAGTCGCGGTAACGTCCAAACTGTTTTGTTTATTGTTTATTTACATTTGCCTATACTGTTTTGATATGAACTTGAGTACTGTTATAAGTTATTACTTTTAATACAGCCTGTATGGTTTTTTTTAAATTTTTAATGAGCTCTATTACATTTAACTAAAATGAAACATGTAAGGGCCAGTCTTACTTGTTAAAGCAATGAATTAATATATTTTCTTAAAGAGGAAGCAAAACATGCCATGTTCTTTGATTTAATAAGGATCCAAATTTCACCAAAAACAGTTTTTGAAATTGTAAGATTATATTCATTTAGTGCACTATTGTCTACGATATTAATTAGGATTTTTTTTCTTTAGGTTCTACTAAGTTTAGTTTTTATTTCTTGGTATTCTGTACTACGGTTAAGCCAACATTTAAAAGAATTTTAAGTTAAAATTTACTAAAATGCCATTCACTGCTGATGCTGTTGCTGCCCAGCAAGTGCAAGAACGCCTTAAATCACTGTATGGTATCATTCATGAAATAGAAAAGAAAAGAACAGTTTGTGAACAAAGCGTAACAGCTTTACAAAGGTACACCAATGATGAAAAAGGACAAAGCATTCAAGTAAGTAGTTATTTCTTCATGACATGCCAAAAATAGGATCACAGAAACAACTACTCTGCTTTTGTCTTTTAACTCTTTTACTTATAATTGTATTTTAAAGGTCTTTTTTTCATAAGTGCCTCTATAAAAATTTTAAATAGAAAGAATGTTATTTTAAGACACCAAATAATCATTATTTATATGAGGAAGTCATCACTGCCTGTTTCAAGCAAAAGGATTTTAGGTCTTAATAAATTTAGGAAAGCAATAAAACACTTTTTTAATTATCATCTATTTTAGTCTATACAGGAATACTTTTCGCACCAAAATGTTTGATGTAATGATCTTGGCTATATAATAGTTGTAGGTATTGTTAGTAAGCATGACAGTCTTGTAGTCATTTTAAATATTTTTTTCCCTTGTGTTATTACTGTCTTTTATCAGTGTAAGTATTCTTTGTGTTAATGTTAAACTCTGACTGTCATGGTAACTAATTGTTAGTATTAGTATTTGTATCTATTTTTATAGTTTTTTAATTTTTGTAAATGTCATATTTTAAATTTGATGACACAATGTTAAATTTATCACTAAAATGGTAATAAATGATTTGAATTTGAATATTTTACTTCTTTAAAATCAATTAAAATTTCCAAATTCTATCTACTGTTCTAGGAACACTGTTATTTATGTAAAAAAGTTAATATATATATATATATATATATATATATATATATATATATATGTTTTCATTTCGGGTGTACATCCGTTCACTACTGTCGTTCTGAAAAGAACAGTTTTGCCAAAATCACATTTGGCATTTTCGAAGCTTTCTTTCTCGCGTCCGAATAGAGACTCTATGGATGGACACCCGGAATAAAAACACATTGTATTTTTCCATCTGTGAAGGAGTAAAAATCAACATATATATATATATATATATATATATATATATATATATATATATATATATATATATATATATATATATATATATATATATATATATATATATATATATATATATATATATATATATATATATATATATATATATATATATATTATATATATATATATATATATATATATATATATATATATATATATATATATATATATATATATATATATATATATATATATATATATATATATATATATATATATATATATATATATATATATATATATATATATATATATATGTGTGTGTGTACATCCGTTCACTACTGTCGTTCTGAAAAGAACAGTTTTGCTGACATTTCGCCAAAATCACATTTGGCATTTTCGAAGCTTTCTTTCTCGCGTCCGAATAGAGACTCTATGGATGGACACCCGGAATAAAAACACATTGTATTTTTCCATCCGTGAAGGAGTAAAAATCAACATATATATATATATATATATATATATATATATATATATATATATATATATATATATATATATATATATATATATATATATATATATATATATATATATATATATATATATATATATATATATATATATATATATATATATATATATATATATATATATATATATATATATATATATATATATATATATATATATATATATATATATATATATATATATATATATATATATATATATATATATTACCTGCAAAAATTTATTTCTGGCCCACTCTGTATGCTTCAACTAAGATATGATCAAAACATCAAATGCACAAAATTCAGCTGAAAATTGTTTTAGAGTTGGGAGAAATTCAAATTTATTTGAAGTCCCATTTTTTTTTATAAAGTTGAAAATTAATTAATACTTCATAATCAGCTACCAATTCTTAAGAACTAGAGTACTTTGAACATGATTTTTATTTTTTTTTTCAGAAAACTAAATCTCTTATAAAAACTGCAATGACACAAACCGATGCTGAACGAGAAGTAATTCAGAAAGCTCTTCAGAAGATTTATGAAATTAGAAATATCAAAAACGAAAGAAGGATTCAGGTAAACTATTATATTAAAATACAGCCACATATTGTGCCTTCTGGACCTTCGACTGAATAGATTTCGTAGAAAAAACTTTTTATTGATTTTTTCAATTAATGTAAAGGTTTATTATGTTTACTTATATGGATAGTAACCTTGTAAAATCGTTAATCGCTTCAAGCATACAATTAATTTTAATAATTTTATTATTTTTCATCATTAATTTATTTTTATTTTAAAATGTAATATTGAGGCATGTTGATTTTTCATCCTACATTTTATACTTTTCCTAATATTTTTTATTTATTCTGATTTTAGAATATTGGTTAGCAAATTTCTGTCTGAACATAGGACCTTCACACAATTAAAAAAAGATTTGTCCACTTTCTTGTTGAGGCTCTGGCCATAGATACCCACTAAAATATATTTTAAAAATTATTATGTTTAAATACAAAGCATTATTCTATTCTACAAATTTACAAGGTTACATAAAAACATCTTAAGATTTTTTTTCAGTAGAAGTATCTGTAATAATCTCATAGATCATGACAAGACAAATATGAATCATAATTTGATAATACCATGATACCAAACATACTTTTCATTGGTGATTGTGTTAGGGCAGAATATGAGGTATGTTTTTCTTAAATATTTGTTGATGAGGGTCTGGATTTTAAGAGCAATAGATCTTGAAATTTTCCATGTCACGCAGGCATAAAGTAAGAAAGACTTAACATTGCTTATGAAGAGGTGATATGGCTGTAACAAGCATAATCAAGATCTTCCAGTCGGGTAGTTAGTGTTTTTCGAATGCCGGTCTCTTTCTCGTTTACTTTTCTCATAATATTATCCAAAACTATGTTGAAAAGAAGGAAGAAAGAATGCTGAACTGTTTGATACCATTTTCGATTGAGTTTTTTTATAATATGATGATGATATTAAGAGGGAATCCACATTTTAAGAAGGAAGCACGCCGAAAATCGACCTACAAGTTATAAAGGTGAGTGGTATTCTGCTGACTGCTTAGTTATGATCCTGAGGGTATTTATGTGATTTATACACGAAATGTTGACTCTGAATACTGCCAGTTCATGCCTGAGAAGGGGTTCGATAGTCCGGGCGTGACGGCTATAAACCATGCTTGTTATTTTGTTGATTACATTCAGAACAGTTGTACCACACTGCACCAATTTGAACAAACAGAGGAGTAGCTCTCTCCTCTCCGATAGCTTGATAATGAGTTCTTCCTTCCATTCTTCTGGAAACGTTTCCTGTGTCCAAATTGTTTCCAATGTGTGAAGCATCCTGCCTGCGCTGCGCTGCTTAAGCAGTTTTTAAAAATTTCTGGTGGCAGATTGTCAAATTCTTCTGCTTTAGCAACTTTTAGTTGATTTAAAGCCTTTTTAATCTTCTCAATATAGGTCTAGTGCTGATGTTAAACAGACGGTCCAACTCGGTAATCTACTTTTTAGAAATATTTATAATCAACAGCAAAAGTTATGGTACGAGCGGGGATCGAACCTGCACATCTGGATCACTCATCCATCGCTCTAACCACTTGCGCTATCGTAACACTGATAAGCAATTCGTTAGAGCTTGTACATATTCAAACCCACCAGTATCATAACCATTGTTGATCCTACCAAATATACGATAGTGCAATGGCGTTGTTTATAAATATTTCTAAAAATACATTTCACTATTTAAAAATAAACTGATAAAATACTTCGATTCTGTAATCTACTTTTCTGGGAGCGTGTGGACTTAGGCTCTCATTTTGTGTGAGCCTAAGTGCTGCCTCCCCAACTATGTCTAATGTCTAGGTCTAATTATTTTGTTCATCTTTTCAGCTGAACATCCGCATTGGTCAGTATAGTCTCTGTTATTGGACTTTTTAGCAAGTTTTTTCATGACATTTTAGAGAGTCCTCGAGTCTCTGGTTTTTGCGACTATTGCGCTAGCTCCGTGAGGTTGTTAGCCCAGAGATTTTTTATCTCTTCTTGCTGATTTCTTTACTTCAGTATTTGCTTGTTGATACTGTGCCTGTAAGTTGATTTTACCTTCAGGGATTTGTCATAATAAATATTTATATATTGTGACAATATGTGATAATCAGGTAGACAATAGTTTCCTTAACTCATATAGAGAAGAAGATGGAGACATATAATAATAATCGTATTTGAAAAAAAGAAAGAAAACTGATACTTTCAAGAAGACTGATAGTTTCAAGACATCATGTAAGAAGTGTCTAGTTGATGATATACATACTTTGGGTTGAGTAATGTTCCCATACCAGTACCGAAACATAATCTATACTGGAGAAAAATCATTCATAAAACATAGAAACTCGAATTTACCAAGAGAAAGGCATTTTCATCAGTGTTTGGTGTGGTATTGTTGAATATTATATTTTGGGAGCACATATTCTACCCATCCACTTAATAAGACTAATTATTTAAAATTTCCAACAAATCATATACCAGTTATTCTTGTGGATGTGTCTTTAGAGTTACAGCAGGAGTGATCCTTCTTATCCCTCTTTTCAATCCATTATATTTCTTTTTCTATCATTAGTTTGCAATGAGGCAGTTAATAATCCATAGGAATTGTTGGTCAGAATTCAAAATTCTATTAACGTAATGAGAAATCAACAAGATTCCTTCTTTGTGTTAGACAACATTTGAACAAGCTTATGACTACCCATTGAAGTGAACGGGGCCCAGTTGCATAACTTATTTTAATTTTTATTGTAAAATTTCTATTTCTCTGAAAAAGTAAGAAAATATGTTATATATATATATATATATATATATATATATATATATATATATATATATATATTTTTTTTTTTTCTTGTTTCTTTCAAAAACTTTTGAATATTTTGACCTTCCCTTGGAATTATAAGTAGTTTAATAGTTTTTAGGTAAAAATGTAGATTTTTGGAACAAAAAAATCTATATTTGCCTACCAAAGGAGCATAACTATCTCTTTCTAGCTGTTAGCTTAAAGTGAATGTTAAAATTCCTTTCTCTCACCTCAAAAATCAACACAAGAATGCAGAATTAGCCCAGTCACCTTATTTTGGCCCCAACTACGATTTTAAACTATACTAAACCTATAACGAAAATCTCATTTAGAATACTCAAGTGCGCTTACAAACTGTGATTTGAGTTCAGTGGTGAACAGGTTTTGCAAACAGTGTTACCAAAAATATAAAAAAATATTTATTTACTTTTATATTTTGATTGGCCTTAAAAGGTTTATTGATTATACACTGCTTTTTAAAATACTATCTAAATAGGTTATAATTATTTTAGGCGAGAACATCTGCAGCTAACAAAGAATCAATTAGAAGGGGGACATGGATGAAAATGTTACAGAGTTCAGCACAAACTCTACCTCTTTTTGTAGGAAAAGTTGGTGAAAAGGCTCCACCTCTGTGTGGTGCTATACCAGCGGAAAGAAATTATATAGCAAAGGTAATATTTTTTTTAGCATTTCAATAATGTTACATACTCGGTTGCATTTAACCTGATATGCAAACAGTGCCCTCAGAGTCATGCTTTAATCTGCAACCATCCATAATAATTCAAGTTATTGAGCGAGCCATATGAACTATGGAGCATTTAAGTGTATTTTTTGCCGAGACACCACTGAATTTGTGAACATTTGTCAATTTAGTGAATGAAACATGTTTAGAAAATCTAACATTTATTGTAGGTAGGAGATATGGTGGCGGCATTGGTCAAGGGAGAAGGTGATGAGGAAATATGGATTTTAGCTGAAGTAGTAAGCTACAATCCGAGTACAAACAAATATGAAGTTGACGATATATTGAAAGAGCAAAATCAAAAAGGAAGACATGTTTTAAGCAAGAGACGAGTGGTGCCACTGGCCTTAATGAGGGCTAATCCTGAAACTCACCCTGAGGCTTTGTTTCAACAGGGAATGTTAGGTATAATAGCTCCAATATTTTATCTATTTTATATATATGATTAGTTTTCATAAGTATTAGAGTAGAGCAAATGGAGATACTTTTATTGTAGACATATTACAGTGCTTATAAAAATGTATACCACTTTAAACACAAATATTTTTTAAAATATATGATTTTAAAAAATTTTTTTACTATCCGAAACAGGGCTATAACCACTTTAATCTGTTAAATATTTTTGGGACACTATCCCTTGAAAATTGACTAATAAAAACAAGCCTTTTGCATGTGTTCAAGATCTTAACTAATAGAATAGACTGTCCGGATATTCACTTGCAGCTGCTATTTTTGATAAACAGATCTAGCACAAGACAGACAACAGACATTTTATGTGGATTTTCCTAGAATAACTATTCATCAGTATACAGAATGTGCAACTGTTTTGATATGTATGCTAAAGATATAGATATATACAACATTGGTCTTAGTAAATTTATTAAACTTATAAATAAGAAATTGTTTGCTTCTCAGGCTCAGGATTGAACTTTTCAGTATAGTTAGGGTACTGTTTAGTTTAGTATATTATGTATTATTATAATATTGTAATGTATATTATAAATAAATAAATGATCAGTGCTACAAGAAACATAATATATCGAAATTTACAAAAAGTATCTTATTAATTGAGTAAATTGTAATTCCTAAG
Organism: Kuschelorhynchus macadamiae; assembly: GCA_030620095.1. NCBI lineage: Eukaryota > Metazoa > Arthropoda > Insecta > Coleoptera > Curculionidae > Kuschelorhynchus > Kuschelorhynchus macadamiae. Next base: position 2,614,424 of record JAUTXW010001817.1, read on the forward strand.
AGTTGAAAAAAAATTGACGTATAGGCGTCATGATGCCAATAAAAGATATTTTTTAATTATACATCTGTTTCTAAAACTTTATTATTATTTGGATATTATTATTGTATATAAATTGTTTTCTGTATTGATTTCTGAGATATGGCGTGTCTTTTAATGAAGTAATAAATAGTTTTTTTTAATGATTTGTTTTGGAACACATTGTTTTAAAGATACAATATTTTTTCTACTTTTGGGCTCACGTCTTAAATTTATTTATTAAAAAAAATTTATTATTAAAAAAAACTCCCAAAACAATTAATTTAAAAAAAAACGTTATTCTGCTAAAAGATATGCTATATATCCGAAACCAATATAGTCAGTTTGATGCAAAAACCCAAAACGTTTTAGAAATAGGAAGAACAATTTGCACAATTGTTTTCTTTTTTTTTGACGGCTTCGATTTTGTTTTAGCTCTCAATACTTCGAAATTACTCACTTAAAAAGAGGGTGTTGATCAGATTTTGATATACCCATTAATTTGTGAGAAATCGACGACCGGAATTTAAGTGAAATACTCTGTATCTCAGAAACTAATATAGTAACTACATTTTGATATCCATGTTAATTGCCGAGAAAACACTTGTTAGTGTCAGCTAGGGCTTTTTAATTTTATTAGATATTGCGAAATTGTATAATTATAAGAATTTGTATCCCAGTATAATTAATAACAGCTCTTACGCAGTGTATTAAAAAAAATTATATTTTATATTTTTGTGTTACAGTTATGGCGCTGTTTCCTCAAACAACCTGTTTATATAAAGCGTTGATCAACAAGCCTCCAGCAACACACACCGACGAATACGAAGTACTTTTCGAAGACTCCACATATCCGGAAGGATTTAGTCCGCCATATTGCGTAGCCCAACGTTACGTTTTTCCTTGTAAACAGGATAATAAAGGGAGCTCAAATGTTGCAACGACGCCACAGGCCGGAGGTAGCGATAGTGAGTCTGAAGAAGCTTATTCCAAATAATTAATTATTTGTGAAGAATGTACTATGGTGTTTGTGTACATTTTCAGGACTTTGGGAAAGACATTATGCACTTCTCATGTTTGATGAAATATTAGAAGATTCCAATACTTGTAAAGTAAAATAATAGTTAATAGTTCACCTTTTACACAATTATGTAGTTAGTCTCACCTCTGATGTTAAATAATCAAGGACACCAGATATAATGTGTGGCGTCTATCTGATGCCATGTTACTGTAGATTTATTTAAAATGTAAGTTTGTATTCACTCAGAAATTATGATGACTAATAAATGAGTGGGATGAATAAAAATAAAATGCATAGCAATTTTATTGGTTTCATAAGAGTCAAAACTATGTGCCCATTTCCTGAGCAATATTTTTCTTAAGTTCTTTTTCCTAGGAGTTTTAAAGGTCTAAAATGACGATTTTGAGACTCCATTTTTACAGAAAGAATTGAATTTAGGTATGTAACATGTGACATTAAATGTGTTTTCATATCTAATTACAAGACAATTAAGACCTCGACGAACCATTCGTCCAAATCAAATCTTTTGTTCTTTGTGTATTTCCAAACATCAAAAACGCATGAAATACGTGCTAAAGTGTTAAATAAAAGTTGATGAATAGTGTGCATGAAATATTCAATTCGTTCATTCATATGAATGGGCGAATAGAATGAAGGAATCGAACCAAATACTGAGTAGCAGATTCTAGATAACTAAAAACTAAGATAAGAAAATGCAATGTATTTTTTTCCTAGTGGTTTGGAAATAGAAGGGGCAATAAATCTATTTTGAAATGTAATTTTTTCGAAAACAATTGATTATAAGTACAAAATATATGACAAAATGAATTTAGAATGTTTCGGGGATTCTATAAATACAGGAATATATGTACCGGGTGACAAGTCACTTACGTAACTTTTTTAACAATTTATCACACATGATTGATAATTCCAGCTGGAATTATCAGTCCATAGCATATTTTTGAAGTCTGTTTAGCATAAAATTACAAAATTGGAGCCTCTGATCTGATGCTGCTAAGAGAGTTTTTGGACTTTGTAAAATTTGTAGGGATTGAATTTATATTTCTTTAAAACCATACGCAAGTCGTTTATTAAACCGGCAAAACTTTAGGCACTGGGCCCAAGAGAACCCACAAGTTAATTTTCAAGGAAGGGTAACAGTAAATGTGTGGTGTGGAATACTTGGTGATAGAATTGTAGGGCCATATTTTTTGACCGCAACCTCTGGGGAAGTATATCATCAATTCTTAAGGTTTACCGAATCAGTAGAAGATCTACCGGAGAGATACCGCTATAGAATAATTGTTCAGCACGAAGGCTCCCCTCCTCTCGTAACCCTACAAGTGCGAAATTATTTACACGCCAATTATGATGAATGGATCGGGAGGTACGGAACAATTCCTTGGCCGGCCAACAGCCCCGACTTAACGCCCATAGATAATTTTCTATGGGGATATTTTAAAAACCAAATATACCAACATAATTTGGATAATTCCGAAAACATAAAACTTTTTATAAGACAAGAAGTGGAATATCTAAACGGAAAGAACAAACATTTTATAGAAAATTGCCAACTATTTATCAACAATGCATGCGTAACCTGGGCGGAAATGTTCATAGCGATTAATTTAAGTTTTCAGTTCACTTGTTTACTTAATTTTATGAATAAAAAATATTTTCAATGATTATTTATTAGTTTTTTTTTGCTATACCTGTAAGTAATAAAAAATCGATTATTTGCAATTATATGCAATTTTGTCTTGCTTGTTTTTCAGTTTATGTGCGTTTTTTTAATTTGCTGAGCATGGTTAATCAAAATCATAGTAATGATGCCTAGTAAAGACTAGGTATTGTGGATATATTAATATATGTGTGGCGCAGCTGTACGTCGTTGAAGGCCTGTTAATTGAGGTGGAAATACTCATAACTCTTTCCAGTATTTTCTTAAAGTTAAAGCTAATGACCCCAAGCAGTTTTCTTAAATGTTATATGTATATATTAATGTCAAATTTATTACAAAGGACGGATGGCGGCAAAAATATAACACTACCCATTACTTTGTATTAAGTAAAATTCAAGGACAGCGCAAACGGCGACGCAAGACGCAAACGTTTTCAATCTATAACCCAGGCTTTAGACTGCAAAAGTATTTATATATCAATTTTTTGACGCAACTAAAAACCGAGTGCGCCACCACACACAAGGTAGTCTATAGTAATATTCAACGACATGGAAATAACATAGACCCAGGTGTTTACATTTTGGAGGAATCCAACATTAACCCTGGTTTGCCAAACCGTTACTGTGGCCAGATTATAACGGATATCATCCTTTATACTATTACCTAAATAAACAAGGAATTCCAGAAATTCCCAGTATAAATTTCCATATAGAATGTTTTGAAACTGATAATTAAATAGCTTATTATAAATAACTCAAACCGAATCTGTTTTAAATATAATTTAAATCTTCTGTAATTATTATTCCATATTTCAAGAAATAAAGCCCAGAATAATCGGCAACGTCGAAATTCTACCTTTTTCGAGTATACTACAGATTTCTTTCGGGATCATTCGGAAAACGCCGAAGACGGTCGTAGTCATTCATGATTTCGACCTATTTGATGCGCGACGTTGTAATTGTTCTAGTTGGTGAAATAAGTGTTTTTCAAAAATCCAAGTGTTTTGTGTGACTATTTTCAAGAATCTGTTAAAAAAACTTTAAGAAAATGGGGCGAACTTGCTTTATTTGCAGAAAAAGAAACGATTTAAACCCAGAAGTTTGTTTTCGAAGGTTATGTCATACCAGTGCTGTAGTTGAAGGGTCAAATCACAGTCTAATAGCGTTCTTATATTTGCAAATGATGTATTGTTTTAGTATTGCACATTTCCGTTGGGCTTAAATTAATTTTTTATAACTTCAATTTATCTATGTCGAAGACACTGATGATAAACGGAGTACAGCGTTTTGCTAATTTATGTATTTGTGAAAAGTCTCAAATATTCCTCTAAAATTTATCAAACCACCTTTTTTGAGGGGTTAATAAACAACATAAATATACTATTTGGTAAAGCATAGGTACTAAATTTTAATTGAGTAAGCTGTAAGACCCACTATTTTATGTTGTCATTAATTACTCCAAGATGGTTTGCATTTTGGATGAAATTTTCAAGGAATATTTAGGGTAGTGTCGGAGTTCTCATATAGCAAGCATATACAAAAAATGAAAATAGCGTAATAGCGTTACTTTTCAATTTTTCATTTACTATAGATTTTCTTTAATGCATTTGAAATGCTTTGATTTATTGCCTAAAAATTTGGTTTTTAAAAATAAGTAATCAAAAAAGTAAATAAATACCATCCTGAGGTACATTATCCCAACTAGGGAGAATCTGTTTTTATCAGGTGATTTCGGTAATATAAATAATAATATAATATATTATAATGAATGTTAAAAATATTAAACATCTTGGCACAAAATATTTATATTGTTAATAAGTGAAATGTATAGCGGGGAAGATGGATGGTGGGGAAAAAAGGGGGTAAATTGGGGGATAAATACTGTAAAGATATTGTTTTTCATAATATGGTTTTTGTGGTTTTTAGGGACACGAAGTTCAATTTTGCATTCATATTAATATTGGGCCATGTTTATTGCTGATTTTCTGTAAATATGAATAGATCCAATACATGTAAAGGTGGTGTATTTTTATATAATACTACTTGCCGCGAGCCTGGCAAACTTTTAAAAGTAGTGGACCCAAATTTTTACCTAACTTCGCGTAAATAGAACTAAAATGTGTTCGAAAAAGGGTGAAATCAAAATGTTTTGAAAAACAAACCCGATTTCAAAAAATAAGTTGCATTAAAAAGTGATAAATTATATTTTATTACATATTTCCTATGAAGTCGGTGATAAGCTGATAAAGAAAGGTATTAAATAAGCATTATACTCTTGGTATAGACATCAAAACACAAAGTGGGTCCATGTAACAAAATTTAGTTTTATCTTCATCTTTAGTAACAATAGTAATGAGAACTCACCCTTTTATTGGTTGTATTTTGTTATGAAAATGCTTGTTCTTTAATGACTAAGCTTATTGCTAATAATAAATATTGCCACATGAACCATTACATAAATGTCTTTTGCAGGCACGTAGCCAGGATTTCAGTTCAAGGGGGATCCAACCCTGTCAAAACAAAAAAATTATTAAGAAGAATGCTTTTTTTTTCACTTGTTGCTAGTCCCCCCTGCAAGTGCAACAAAATATGAAAAAAAGTTGCAAAAAACTAGTTATTTGCCAATATCTATTAAAACATTGCAGGTACAGCAATTATGAAAATGTAAAAAATTATAGGTATAACTTGAGCAAATAGGACGTTGGCGACTTTTGCTTAATATTTTTAGGTTTTATATATTTAATAGTATTTTAATAAATAAGTGCCTAGTCACTTTGTTAATATCGAGGTTAATGTGGTGCTATCTTCCATAGAGGGTCTGGAACCATATTGCTACATTAAAAATCTGGATTTCTTTAATCATAAATGTATTCATCTTTCTTTTTAGTACTTTCTCGAAATTCTAAAACTACTTTTAATGAGCGTTTGCTTAAAAGTTTTTCTTTTTTCGAGAATTCTAAATATTCCTCACTGTCAAAATCGAATATTTTTTTGAGGTAATTTGTTTCAATCCCCGAAGGTAAATTCAATAATTTTCTTATTCCGTAAATCGTGTTTCGTATACGTAAAGATAAGAACTTCAAAATTGTGTGAAAATGGATCACGAAGAGAAATTTTCAGAAGCTACCATATATTCTAAGTTTAATAATAATAATTTTTGTTGGAATTATCATAAATTTGGTTTCGGCACGCATTCGCAATTTTGCTTATGACAGGAGATTTTTGTGGAAGAAAAATGAAATTTATTTTCCTATCGATTTATGTTAGAAACTGTCGTACTTACGAAAAAATCATTAGGTGCGTCTTTGTTTAGGGTTAATTTTTTACATTTACATATTTGGGCTTGTTAAAAAAACCCGTCAAAAAGTTAGAATTTCAAAAAATAGCCTGCTCCCTAATTTTAGCTAGTAAGCAGAGCCAATACGCAACTGTTAATCAGCAGTTATTAGGATTCTACTTTCGTAGGTTAAATTATGTAAAAACATATTTGGGCTTGTTAAAAAAACCCGTCAAAAAGTTAGAATTTCAAAAAATAGCCTGCTCCCTAATTTTAGCTAGTAAGCAGAGCCAATACGCTAAACTGTTAATCAGCAGTTATTAGGATTGAGCAAACACTACTTTCGTAGGTTAAATTTGTAAAAACTCCAAAAATAAATATTTTTAGTCTCCAAATAATCTCTGCAACATCATTCTTACATCACCAAACTGTATCACGCAAATTGAGTCCAAATATTCTTCTAACGCCCCAGAAATTATCACCCTCCTTCCTGTCAAAGTACATAAAATACGTGCCTGGTCTTTTGTCACAAATAATTATTGATACAATTATATTAAATTAGCTTCTTGCTAACCTAAAGTTTATATATATATATAAAGCTATATAAAATTTTTTTTAAATTTCCGATTTTGAAAATTGTCACTGAATCGTTAAATATGTAATAGACGAGTTTAATTATTATATAAATAATGAAATATTAAATTAATATTCTGTTACTTTTGTTTTGTCGATAATAATAGTTGTATATATATATATATATATATATTTGTTATTATATCAAACCGTTTATAAATAAATTATACCAAACTTTTAAACTTTGTTTTATTTTTATAAACCACGTGTCCGGGTGAAAACTTATAAAGTGCCGTATCGCTTTCAATCTTGTTATTTAAATTTTTATAAAAAAAAAATAAGTTTCAAATATATTGTAAAATATTATACAGGGTGATTCAGAATCACCAAAAAGTTTCTATGATTTTATTTTTAAACATCTTGCATTTTAATGCATTTATTTACTTTTTTTATTATCGATTTCTTGATAAAAGTTGGTGGTTCAAAAAAAATATTTTTAATAGTAATAAACTTTAGATAGAAAATTTTTCTTATGGTAGTTTTAAGGGCCATAAAAAAAATCGTAAATATAAACTGAGTAAAATTTTTTATATTATAGTTATGGAGATATTTAAGGTCAAACAGCAAAAAAACATTTTTCTATTTAAATCTTTCCTTAGCTATTACTAATATGACATAACTAATACTAAACCTTTATTTACGATTTTTTACGGCCGCGACAGTCACAAAAATTTTAATTTTTGAAATACTTACTACTTTTTCGTATTTTTTGAATGCCCCGTATATCTGATTTAAAGTTGAATATTGTGAAAGCTATTTTTTCGACAAACACACAAGTTTTATCAACAAGAAAGCTTTTCGAGAAATTGATAATAAAAAAGTTTCCCATTTAGTGCAGACTTTTCCACGACAAAATATCTAAATTAATTGTTATCAAGTAATCGTTCATGGTCATCTTAGAACAAAAAAACTGTCATATCCACCATATTAATATTTGGGCACAAAAAATATAGCAAATAATACATTATGTCAAAAATAGCTACGCCACTGGTAAGCCTCGCGAAGATATCTGACAGCGTTGCAATTTTCACCGCAAACTATTCTTTATGCGATCAGTCCGTCTTTTTTCCACTCGTACACAACAACAAATTGATGTTTGATTCTATTTATTTCATTTTTATGAATGAAATGCTGGGTCTATTTCTTTTTGATGTCATTGGTAATATTCCATTATGTTTTCCACTCGCAGCTATCATTTGTTTATATTTGTTATGAACAATTCAATGCGAAAAATCGCGTTTTTGTTTCATTTTTGGCGTTTAAAATCGAAACTAATGAAGTAATCTTGATAGTGTAAAGACAAATTGTAGATAATAAAATTACAAACACTGCGATATGGTTACACGATTTGATCAGATCAATGAAACAGGTGAAAATACCGAAAAACCTTAAAAGTGAGGTTTTTTTTCGAAAATTCATATTTCCGTTATTTCTCAAGTTGTAGCGGAGGCCCTTTGCGAAGTTATAGTTATTGATATGTGTTTTATGCATACCAAAATCAAGCGTTGTAGGATTATTAGTTTTTGCACAAATGCGGTTTGATTTTTTAATGCTATATTTTTCAGCGTGCCCGAATGCGTCGTGGATGATCCCAATTCTGCAAAATTATATCGAAAGTAGAAGTGACATACTATAAAATGTATATTCTCATTTTGTGCTAAAATTCTGTGAAATACGCGAAAAATGCCTCCAAACGTGACCAGAAACGACCGGACGCGGGAAAGTAATTATTTAGTGGGGGAACGCACGGCAGCCTATGGGAACCGTAGTAATAGAGACGTTTAGCGGGCAATATATTACTCTTGAAATTTAATTATCTCAGCAAATGTAGAAGTTTTTTTTTATATTCGGGTAACTGAACCCGCGAAAACTGATTATTTACTTACATTGCCAAAATAATTACCGGAATGCCGCTATCAGACGTTTTGCTACATAGCCTTTGCTGTTAAGCTTGATAAATACATAAAGCATATAGTTATTGTTTTAATTAAAGAGTTAAATTTATCATGAAATATACAATGATGAAGAATATAAATAAAGCATATACTTAAGAAATCATGGATGATATTATCAACTAGACTTAAGAAACATGAACGATGTATTAAAAAGAAACAAATTGTTCAATCTGCTGTAGCTGAACACCAGCATAATACTGGCCATATTATAAACGTAACGGAAACCAAAGTTCTAGCATCGGTTCTAGGATTTTATAAACACGAAATTAGAGAATCTAGTGAAATATTTAAACATATAAAAAAAATCAATAGAGATACAGGTTACGGTCTATATCAAACGTGGAAACCGATCTTAACACAGAGTCACGGTTCGGCGAGCACAAGTCGGGTATAAAAGCCCACCTGAATCTCTTCGAGCTCATTAGTGTTCAGATCTTGTGCAGTAAAGATCCCTGAAGATGCTTCGTGCAATCGAAGGCGAAACGTAGTAATTCCAATTTGACACGGCCTAATCCCAAGAACCATGATTTCTTAATTGACCAAAGCCGTGAAAGCTTCCCTTCTATGAAAGCATATACTTAGTTATTATTTTTAAAGGACAGTTAAGTCAAAGTCGACATACGTTAAATGGTCTGTATTGTTGTTGCAAAACGGCCTACAAGAAGAATTGCTTTTGATTATGTCATGGGGTACCCTCCTACGGTCATGATTTCTGGTGGGGTACCCTTCTTGTAGGCCGTTTTGCACCTGGAGAATAATAATAATAAAAGGTCTTTATTTCCAAACAATAATTATAATGATATATTTAATCAATGTCAGAAAAAGCCGAAGGTCAAAAGTTGCAAATATAATTTACAACTACTGTTATTTATCTTAAGCTATGTACCGCATGTAGTTAACAAAAAAAGAAAAATAATACATATACTAAATAATGAACATAAATATACTCACACATAGAGACACCTATATTAGAGTAAAAACCTTAGTATAAGAAACTCCCATAATAACAGGATACTCAGATTTAATGACCCTCAAGAGACATGGTCTGTCTGGTCAATAAACAATTGTTTCTTTAGTTACTTCTTAAATCTGCAGCATCCGTATGCGCCTACTATCGACGGAATCCAAGCAAGGCCCATATACAGAGTCGCAGCAGTTAAGTTTTGAAAGAACCAAGCCTTCACACAAAACATTTTTGAATTTATTACTTAAGTAAAATCTCACATTAGAAGTAAGTTTAAGACTACCATATGCTGCACGAATTGCTTTCTTAATATGAATTTTATATCTGAAAGACCTATCCATTAATAACACTAAGTTATTTACGTTCTCAGATACAAAAATGGGCATTTGATCCACTGCAATGTTAATTTGAGGTAGTATTGATGCTACAACATTCCTAGGACCAGAAGTTTTGTTTTACGGGAGTTGATACATGGTACATGTTTTTTGGATACATTGACCAGAGCTTGCATATCGTTATTAACTAGTTGAACTTCATTGTTAATATCCTTGATTGAAAATGAATGATATAACTGAGTATCGTCTGCATAGAAATGTATTTTGCTTACAATAATGTCTCTTATAAAATAAGATGTATATTATGTAAAGCATAGGGCCCAGAATGAATACCTGTGCAACACCTGAGTTCAAGGAGAGTGACCCTGATACACAGTTGAAACTTGAAAGTTCTGTTCTCTCTTAAATAAAGAGATTCTCAAAAAAATTACACTAATAATGTTTAGACCTATGTAATTTAATGTATCAAATGCCTTAGAGTAATCAATCAGAATTAAGAATGAGACATTATTCCCATCAGTACCTCTAATGATGTCATCAGTAACATTAAGGAGTGCAGTCTCACAGCTATGTCTCTTCCGAAATCCCGACTGAAACCAGGGAATAATATTTCGAAGTTTAATATATAATATATATATATTTATACTATTCTACATATATCTTTTCCGACCAAGAACTTTTGATAAAGCACATTTTTAACGATTTTAGTATCTACTCCCCGCATGTTGGTGCTGGTGTATACTTTGCCAAAATACCTATGGGTCCGCACCTGGAAACGCCCGGTGCCCCAATAGGTGGCGCTGGCGCTAAGTGTTACAAACACCGTTGCAATTGTTGCAAAGAATCTGATAAACTATATTGTTTTTTTATTAATTGGCGTTTTTGTTTTTTAGTTACTGACATTTTTTGCCAGCAAGTTATATCCTTTGTGGCTTGTCACGATGTTATATTTTATAAAAAGTTTTTGAAATTGTTGGGATAAACCATTTATGAAAGGCAAAGAAATATATTTTGATTTCGGATAATTCGATTTAATATTAGAGTTTTCGGAATTGTAATATTTGTGAATTCTGCTTTTGAATAATTTATTAATTAAGTATATTCTATTATATTCATTTAGTTGCTTTAGCTTTTCTAATGGCCTTTTCTCTGAACTCAGGATCAGAAAGTTTAATTGCCAGACCAATAATTACAGATTTTTTTTGAGATATTGGGTGACAAGAGGTAAAATTTAAATATCGAGAGGACCAAGTTTGTTTTGTGTACCATTATGTTTTAATTTTGTTTCCTATATGATGAAAAGTTAGGTCCAAAAACATGATTCGGTTGTTCTCTTCGGTTTCAATTGTAAATTGTAGTCTTTTGTGGAATTGATTGAAATGTTTTAATATACTTTCTACTTGTAAGTTGGAATTGCAGTGATACAATCGTCGACATAACTATAAAAGAAAGGTATATTAAATTCCTTTTTATTTAGGACACTTTCTTCTAGATCCTTCATTACTATTTGGGCAAACACGCTCGATATTGATGCCCCCATAGCACAACCCTCTATTTGTTTATATAGCTGATCTTCGTATACAAAATACGTAGAAATTAATGTTAATTCTACTGCTTTTAGGATTTCATTTTGGGGTATATCTCTGTATTTTTTTATTTCAGACCATTTCTTTTTAATTATTTTGGTAGCCAATGAGATTGGAACGTTGGTATACAGGAATACAACGTCAAACGATATTAGTTCGTAATTTTTCTTTAAAATGATAGGAATCCGTGATATAGTAATTATTTTTATGTACAATATTTTTCAGGATTTCTTTTAAATACTTTGATAAATGGAGATTGAATACATGAGATAATTGGCCGTAATGGGATATTTTCTTTATGCATTTTTGGTAATGCGTATATTTTGGGGGGAACAGCAATACGAATTTTTAGTTTTTTGGTAATATCGGGTGATATAAAAAGATTTTTTTCCCAAGAGTCAATTTTTTCGTTGTTTCTTTTTTGATACTGGTTTGTAGGATCTTGTTTAATTTTTTTATAAGTTTTTGCGTCATTTAGTATTTCATTCATTTTTATATTGTAACTCATCAATACAGTTTTGTTTTATTAAACGTTAGAACTTTTATAGAAGGATTGTTTTTTAGAAATCTTTGAGTTTTTTTTAAGTTTATTGTGTGTTTTTTATTTTTATTTGATTTTTAAAGTTTCTTTATATATTGCATGATTTTGCTCTAATTTCATCTTTTTCTCCACCTCTCAAATAATTTATAGCGTTTTCAATATTCCATAATATGTCACTAGTCTACAAAAGTTTATTATGATTTGTTTCCGTTGCAAAGTTAGGTCCTAAACTTAAAATTTCCATTGCGTAATTGGGAATGTTTTGATCTGTTAGGTTTTCTACCCACATAGACTTTGTTTTTTGTTTAAAAGGAATTTTTGGCTAGGATAAGATGGTTTAGTTTATTTTTATTGTTTTGTTTAATTTGTTGAAAAAGTTTTTCTGTTTTTTTGTATATTACACATTTTAAATTTATTGAAAATATCATTTGGTATATTTTTCATAAGAAGATGTTCAAGATGCCTGAGTCTGTTCTGCAGTTTTTTTTATGTTTAAAGTTGTTTCTGTAATTAATAAAGTTAACGTACTTAAAATAAATTCTGGTAAATCAAACTGGTTATATTTACGTTCAAGGTTTACATTTTCGAATGTTATATGAGAAATTATGAAATTAATGAAGGTTGGTTTTAAGTTTTCTGATTTACATCTCGATAAGAAAATTCTTCTATTCTTTTGGTTGGCTATTTTTCGTGAGATGTTTTCGTATTCTTTCATGCCGGTCACAATATGGCTTCCATATGTGCTTTCAATCGCTCTGTAGTTTAGTACTTCTTCACCTATATATATATATATATATATATATATATATATATATATATATATATATATATATATATATATATACAGGGTGAGTCGGGAGGATCGCCCCAAACTCCGGGAGTGTGTTCTATGAAAGATACTGATTTAAAAAAACTCATATGTTCTTATTCGATTTTCATTTGTTTTCAACTTACAACAAAAATAAGATTTCAAGCATAATTCCATACATATAACATAATAATTATAGGGTGGTTAGAAATCAAAATAAGTTAATGTTCCATTTACTGGTACTATACCTGTCAGTGTCATTTTTGAATTCGTACCTGTCAGTGTCATTTTTGAATTCGAGCTGTTGAACATATTCCAAAATGCCGAATTTTTACTCACACTTAGAGTATGCGAATATGATATTTGTTTATGGTTTTTGCAATGGGAATGCTACAGCTGCTGCTGAAGAATACCGTCAACGATTCCCATTTCAACGTCATCCTGATAAGAAAGTATTTATGAGAGTTTTCAACAAACTATGCGAAACACTTCCCAGTGCCAACACAACTTCTGAAAGAGCTACTCAATAAACTTTAGAAGAAGTAGAAAATATTCTGGACCTAGTAGAAGAAGATGCAACCATCAGTTCACGCAGAATGGCTGCTCAGTTGGACATTCCACAAAAAAGAGTGATAAATACGCTCCACGAGCAAGGTTTGTATCCTTACCACTTACAAAAAATCCAACACCTACAGCCAGAAGATTTTGCCAAACGTATGGAGTTTTGTCGGTGGATAGACAATAATCGTCATCTTATATCGCGCATACTTTTCACGGACGAAGCAACATTTACTCGTGACGGTATTAATAATAGTCGCAATTGCCATGTCTGGTCAGAGGAAAATCCGCATGCAACAGTCGAGAGCAACTTTCAACATAGGTTCTCGGTAAACGTATGGTGTGGTATGATAGATAGTTATGTCATTGGCCCTTTTATTTTGGAAAATCGCCTCACAGGGGACTACTATTGTGAATTTCTCGAAAATGAATTACAAGGACTACTGAAGGATGTTCCCCTAAACATCAGAAGGCAAATGTACTTCCAGCATGATGGAGCTCCAGCACATTTCGCACATCAAGTCAGGCAACACTTAGACGGGAGGTTTCCAAGGCGTTGGATTGGTCGCGGTGGTCCTATTATTTGACCTCCAAGATCTCCTGACCTCACTCCACTCGATTTCTGTTTATGGGGCTGGTTAAAAAATGAAGTGTACAAAGTGAGAGTGGACACTCGAGAAGCACTTATTCAGCGTATCAGAAATATTGCAGATGAAATTAAAGAAAGGCATGAGGCAATTAGAAGAGCAACAGGTGCCCTACGTAGACGAAGCCGAAAATGTTTAGAGCTCAATGGGGGCATTTTTGAACATTTAATATGATGAAATCTAATGATTGAAACGTTAATTTGTTAGATCTTGTTTATATTGTAATTTATGCTGTAACTTGAAAACAAATGAGAATCGAATAAGAACATATGAGTTTTTTTAAATCAGTATCTTTCATAGAACACACTCCTGGAGTTTGGGGCGATCCTCCCGACTCACCCTGTATATATAAATTGAAATCTTATAGATTTCAACTCATAATATTTACTAAATTGCTATTTCTATTTATAATGTCATAAAAACCTAATAATAATTTTTGATTGACAGTAAATGCTCATTTTGTAAGCTCGCTTTTGATAATATACCAATTACAGTGATCTTTATTTTGTCAAAAGTAAAGTAAATTGGTTGAAATTAGGTCTATACAGATTTCCTAAACCTATTTACTTTGTCATGGTAGCACTTTATATTCTACTGGGTGGGTAAGTAAACACCCACACTACAACAACAATGTGTTCAATTTTAATACCGTTAAAAATTGAGTATGTAATTTTAGAAATTAATAATATAATTTGTAGATAAAGTTTTAAGCTTCTTGAATACTATACACACAACATATAATTTTGTTTCCCTGCTTATCAGTAGTGCTATATGATACAAATTGAGTTTGTAGGCATTTCTTTGCTCTCGAATTCCTATTTTCCAGTTAATCTAGTTGACTGTCGATTACTTATCGCAAATGTTGGATTTGGGTATTAATTTGAAAATATAAAATGTATATCATACAATACCAAGTCATGGCAGATTTAATAGATGCCGCTGAAAGAGCATTTAAAGAGTTACAGGCGCGGCTTCTTATTATATTAAATGCCTTAAGGCAAACATTCTTTTTCATTCTAATTTTTAATCATCTGGTTATAATCAGGTTCCATGTGTTTAATTTCATTGAGTAATAATTGTTAATTAGATTAAATTAGTAGAAGGAAATTTGATATTTTAATTATTATTTTCGGCCTACTAACAAAAATACATGTGTTAATTAAATGTCTGTTAGTTTTATTTTAAAATGAAATATTTTTATTTCTTCTTCATGGCTCATATAATAAAAACGAAAAAGAGATTTTGAGAAAAATGCTTCTGTAAAAATTTTGATATCAAACCTCAAATTAAAATTTTTATGTGGAAATATCTTATTTAAAGTCTTTTTTGTTTTTATATATATATATATATATATATATATATATATATATATAATTTTTTCATCCCGAAGCTTTCTTTTATACCCCCACCCGAGGCCGAAGGTTATATCTGAGCGGCCGTTGGTCGTTATTTATGTTTTCCGGATGGTGCTATTGTTGGTGCTAATTGTTGTTGTGATTTTTGATTTGTCGCTATTTATTGTCTTCTATCGTAGTTTTAATGATTCGTCCCTTTTATTTAAATTGTTTTTCAATTTCTATTTTTCTCGGATTATTCTGGTCTTATAATGATCTATTTTGGCAATCTCCTTACACCTATCGAAACTTATTTTGTGGCCGGTTTCCCGATGATGTAGGAATAGAGCTGATGTTGTTTGTTTGTTTCTGATGCTGATGTTATGCTCTTCAACTCTTGCTGATAGTCGCCTGTTAGTTTACCCCACGTACATCTAATCACATTTCTAACACGGAATGCTGTATACTCCGTGGTTTTCCAATTTGATTTTGTCTTTTAGTTTGTTGTGGCTTGTATATTATTTGTATGTTGTGTTTTCTAAGAATTCTGCCGATCCTGTCTGTTGTGCCTTTTACATATGGCAAGACTACTTGTTGCCTTCTCGATTCATAATTTTTATGGTTCGTTTTTCGAAAGCCCTGTGCATTAATAGCTTTCTCTATAGTGCGATTTGTGTAGCCATTCTTCTTTAAAGCACTGGATATTTTATTAAGTTCGTTTTGTCTCGTGTGTGTTTCAGTTAATCGCAAGGATCTAGATATTAGGGTATTGGCCACAGCTTGAATTTGTGCTGGGTGATGATGCGATCTTGCATTTAAATATCTGTCGGTTTTCTATACACGGTGTATTCGAGATATCCGTTATGCAATTTTGTGACCATAACATTAAAAATGGAAGTTTGTTGTTTTCTTCTAACTCTAGATTAAATTGTATTCTGGGATGCATTGAATTTACGTGAATCAAAAATTTTTCGAGGAGTTGTGTATGGCCATGTTGCCATATAATAAATATGTCATCCACATCCACATATAATAAATACATTCGCGACTACTGCTGATAGCGAGGATCCCATCGGAGCACCATCTATTTGTTTATAAATTTGCCCATTAAATGAAAAGTAAATATTTCTAAGGCAATGCTCTGAGAATTGTATTATATGTGCCTGTAAATCCTCGTTCATAGCAATCCTGTCCAATGCTTCATCGTCAGCAAAACTGTTATTTTCAGAACGACAGTAGTGAACGGAATGTACCCCCGGAATGAAAACACATTATATTTTCCCATCCGTGGAGGAGGACTAAAAATAAACATATATATATATATATATATATATATATATATATATATATATATATATATATATATATATGATGTATATACGGAATCGCACCAAAAGAAACTGAACAAATAATAAATGAATTCAAAAATCACTCCGCTCCTGGTCCAGATCTGATATATGTCAAAACTTTAAAAAACAATGGTCATTATAGTTGGCGCATTACCTTTCTGGAATGACGTCACGCTGGTTTCAAATAACGTATTTCTTATATTATTTATATTTCAGCGATGATTCCTAACATAAACGTATGCAGTGATGTAGATAGGAGGGGTGCGTTCAGCACTGGCTAAAGCGAATTTAAAATTGGCATTTTCTGTACAGAAAGCGCTGCAACTTGTCGAAAATGGCTGGCAAAAAATTAACACTTTCATTGCCATAAAAAAACCCTCATTTTGCACACTTAATACAAAAATAAATATTATAACTTCAAAAACTAAAATTATTTTGCAAATAAGACTTTACTAATATAAATTCTTTCATCTTAGTCTTATTCTTTGTTTGCAATGTAATAAATTGACGCCAGTTACCCATTTTCATCAAAATTATTTTAATTCTCAATTACAGACAATACTGAAAAAATATTAAGAAAAGGGGAATAACGAACGATGAATCCTTTACCTCCAGAATGTTTCAAAAACAAAAAGAGGTAAAAACAAAAATCACAGATTACTTAAAGAACAAAATAAGAGATATGATCTATTGCGTATATGCTAAAAATGAATATGTTACAATGCAGACTTTGCTTTAAAAACTAAAAGAGAGAAATTAATGTATAACTAACTAACTTTAAAAATAAAAACTACTCCCCTTCACTGTCTTCAGAATCAGAACTAAATTCTTCATGGTCACTGCTGTCTTCGTCGGTACTAATTACAAGTGGCACAATGTCTGAAGCACATATCTGTATTGTCTTCCAAGCTTCTTGGATTACCCTTTCTGTGTGGCTGACATAATTTTTCCAATGCTCTGAAGATACTTCATTTATCGCTTTTTCCCACATGGCCAAAACTTCCGATGGTGTCCGAGTCTTAGTATTTTGTGGCCCAAAGGTTTCACATATTCGTCAAGGTAGAATGTTTTTTCAATGTTACAATTTTTTTCTACAATGCTCCATATTTCATTCTTCATGGCCCTCTCTGGGAAGTCAATATTCTTTTCTTTTAACCATCCAATCAATCTCTGCTTTGTCCATGATTTTCTTGGAATATCCTCTAAAAGGCCGGAATGATAGCTGCGTTGTCCATCATTATCAAACTTTTTGGAGGAAGATTTGGTACCAGCTGATTTTTAAACCAATTTTCAAAATTTTGCTTGTTCATATTGTCATGATAATCTCCGCTTTTTAGTCCACTTTTAAATATTAAACTGGCCCCCTTAATAAATCCTTCCTTTGATCCAGCGTGAACTACAATATATCGATGACCTTCACTAGCTTTTTTAGAACTTGTAGACATAGTGTTATCCTGCTAGCTGTTTCTAAACGAACCTTTACTAAAAATCCAAGTCTCATCAATAAATACGGTGGTATAAGCATCTTGTCCTAGATTTTGATTTTTGGCATATTCCCTCAAGAAATTGATTCTCTTGTGGACGATGTGGGGCAAATCCATCAGGTATTTTCTATTATTTGATTTCTTCCACTTAAAACCAATACTTTTTACGTATTTTCTTAGCGAGGTGATGGAAAAATTAAAATATTCATTTATCTCTTTTAGTTTTTTAAGCAAAGTCTGCATTGTAACATATTCATTTTTCACATACATGCAGTAGATCGTATCTCTTATTTTGTTCTTTAAGTAATCTGTAATTTTTGTTTTTACCTCTTTTTGCTTTTGAGACATTCTGGAGGTAAAGGATTCATCGCTCGTTATTCCTCTTTTCTTAATATGTATGATTGTTGTATGGCTAAGTTTTGTTGCATTTGAAGCTCGTTCAATTATATTATCAGTTTGCGGAAGGATTCCATTTTTAGCTTGCTCTTTTTCCAATTGAAAAAAAGCCAAGATATTCAAAACTATTAGCTGTGATTGCTGATTATATCTTCGCGGCATCTTGCAAAAGTTTAAAAAGAATCACAACAAATCAATGTCAATTTTGACGAATATATTCTGAAAGACACATAACCAAAACCGGCATTGACTGTTGTAAAGAAACGACAATGAGTTTTTTCAAAATGTTTTTGTCACTGTCAGTTAACATAAATCAAACAAAAATAACCAAAAATGACGTCATTCCAGAAAGGTAATGCGCCAACTATACATATTAAATATTTTAGTACATATATTTAATGATTGCTTAACAAAAGGAGATTTTCCTAACAAAAAACTGCTTATTTCACACCCATATTGGTGATAAAAAGTAGAGTGAAGACTATAGGCCTATATCTCTAATAAGCCATATTGGTAGAGTACTGGAAAAATCGATAAAAAATAGGCTTTTAATTAAAAAAAAAAAAATGAAACTTTTATTATGTACCCAATTTGGCTTTAGAAAAAACACTGGAACGGAGAATGCTTTGTTCAAAGTGACATATCAAATATACAATTCATTAAATAAAAATCAAAAAATCTCAGGAATTTTTCTAGACTTGATGAAAGCTTTAGATACAGTATCACATAATAAATTCTTAGACAAATTAGAAAATCTTGGTATTAGGGGTATATCTTTAGAAATGTTTAAATTTTATTTGATACAAAGAAAACAATGTGTCATTATAGATGGGAAAAGAAGTGATATGGCAATTTTCAAATGTGGTGTGCCAAACAAACAAAACTAATGGGACAATATGCTCCTATGCCGATGAGACAGTTTACATAATATAGTAGAAAGAAAAACATGGGATGATGCAACAGCAAAGGCCACATTTAGTATTTTCAAGATTAAAAATAATTTAAATACTGATTTCTTATCATTAAATTTAAACAAAATTAAATTTATGACTTTCTCCTGCTGAACACACAAAACAAATATTATTTCACTAAAAATACACAAAAAAATCATGTTTGATAAGTAACAGTAAAAATTGTCACTGAAAAAAATTGAAAAAGTTGTTAAATATATGAGCATTGAAATTGAATGTAATTTAAAATGTGAAAAACAAATTATTGAAAAAAATAAGAAAAACCCTTTATAAATTCAGATTGATAGCAAATAGTGTCAAGACAAAAAGTATAATATGTATCTAATATTCTTTGTTTCAAACCATAATGGCTTACGGATTCTGGCTTGGTGATATATGAAAGTAATTTGAAATTGCTAATCTCAATACAAAAATATATATTAAAAATTATGCTTAAAATACCTTATTTGCATCACTCTGATATTTTATTTACTACTTGCAAAATACCCACAATTAGAGAGTTATTTTATAGATTATGTGTAATGTAAAAAAGCCACCACATCATATTAAACTTACTCACCCACAAAGAACAAAATTAACAATAATTTCTCAACTAAAAGATATTATCTAAGTCTCATGCAAGAACATGCTGTATTTGTAAGTAGTAAAATATACAACATAACCCCTAATTATATTATATCAATACCATGGATAAGATCTAATATTGAGAAATCATATTTCTTAGGATTAGATCGTGTCAAATTGTAATTAATATCCGACGTTTTGCCTTCGATTGCACGAGGTATCTTCAGGGATTTTTACTACACGAGATCTGAACATCTCATTGATCAGATCGGGAAGCCAGGAGAATTGCGTTTTAAAGGTCGTTTACATAAGGCAGTGGTCGTAGAACAGAGGCCTAATTAAAGAACTAATTAAATTTGACCCGAAAATGCAGTTGTAGTGAAATTTTGCGATACACCTTATTTTTATGCAAATTACTGTTGGTGTTAAAGTAATTTTAAATAAAACTTTGTAAGGGGTTATGATATAGTTATTAATAATGAAGGGGGATTTTTGCATCTAGGACCTATTTTAATATACATTTTTGTATCTTTATAAGAACTTTTTTGTTATTTTGGCTAAAAAACTTTTTTTAGAACGTTCTCAGTAGAATTCCCAAACACCCGTTATATTGATTCATTCAGTAAATCGGTGCATTCTTTATTTACAAGGAACAATTGTTTTGCGGTCAGATAATCAATTATCCTATCTAATTGTAACAATGCCGTTTAACCTATGGATATTGAAAATATCCTTAGTTCGTATTACTAGAGAAACTTGGGTTAAACCAGCTAATAAGAATGGTAAAAATGCGCTTAACACTGCTAATCATGGTTTTCTTTAGTTCTTGTGTGGTGATAAAAGGATTTATAGACACCGACTTGGTTTTAAGCTTTTTTGAGGCAAAAAACTTAAGGCATAACACCGTATTAACTTGTTATAACAAAAAAGGTTAGTATTTTATGGGTTTTAGTAATATTATCTTCATTTCATTTATATACTATTACATAATATATATTAGACTTTTAGGAAGAAATACGGTAATATGTTAAATTTATCCCAATTGTAGGTATTTAATTTAAAAACACAATATTTATATTTATACAATACAGTGTGTAAATATGCATATTGTGTATTTAAGCACTTATTAATTTAGGGCATTTCAGCCATTTCATAAGATAATTTGTCGTATGTGATGCAATGCCATCAATGGAATATTTTTTAAAAATAATTACTCCAGTATTTAGATATTACTAGGAAAATAGTGTTTGGTATTTATGTTTCTTATTTCATATTTAATGTTATTACTATGATAGGTTGGCACTGCAAGAGTATACAGGATGTTTCCTCAAATATTTTTAAGGTAAAAAGTTAATATAAACGTGTGGACTAAAATGCTTTGTTTTCCTGATACAGGGTGTCAACGTTTTATTTTTATTTCTGTTTTTTTTGCATAATTTCCTAAATAACTTGTCTTTTCTCACTTTCAAAGGTTTGTAATTTTTTTGTATGACCTTGTATTAGATTTTTTATCAAAAAGGGTATTTCTCAATCACTTCTATGTGAAAAGGTCTTTTTCTATTAGAAGTCGCTAGGAGCAACCGTTTTAGGGGTATTTGGATTTGAAATAATCGATACATGTGACATTGAATGCAAAATGTAGGACTTTTTTATCAAATCTAAATCTAAAGAACTATTTTTCAAGATATCCATAATGCATTAGTTTGTGAAATTGTTTATTTTTGTAAAATTAAGTTCGTAAGCACTTTTTAGTTGTTTACTTTTTTGCACTAGTCACTACCAACATTTTATTTCCTGTATATTCCAACTCACACATGGATCATAAAAATACAAAAATATGTATTACAAAAAACAGTACATAAATCAATTTTGATCGATTAAAAACGTCTGAAACAATATCTAACTGCTATCACGTTCGGCTGCCGCTCGGTAGGTGTGAAATCTTCGGGTACTTTCGTCAAGCTTTAAGGTAATCAGGGCAATTCGGACTGCCCAGCCTAGCTTAGTATAGCGTATTTTATTATGCCTAAGGAACGCAACGGGACCTGAACCGCCGCGCGCGGCTGATAGTGTAGCGTATTTCACTTTTCCCAAGGTTCGCGTTTTATTACAACTATTAGGAGGGACGGTCAAATGAATAATTTATTTTCTGAAATATTTTTGGGGGGTCATTGACCAAATGACCCTATGGAAGAGCCGCCACTGCTTAATAGAGAACAAAAAACAAATTGCAAATAAAATTTTTACCGAAAAGAAAGTTGAGGGTGAAGCGGTTTCATTTCCATTAACAAGTAGTACAACTTATAATAAGCAGTCTTTAGAATTGGCGTTTTGTAAATAAATGTAACATATATGTGTGTTTTCTAATTATTTTGGAAAGACGCTAAAGGTCAATGCAGCTTGGGAATTCTGAAAATCACATTGACATATTTTAAACTGCTAATTTGCGATCAAATCTAATCTGCATCTGCATTAAACTGCGTTTGCTAATGCATAAGTACCTAATTTATGCAGGCTCATAGGATTCCCTTATTCACTTCGTCACCCAACTATGAAATCTGCGACCAGTGAAAGTATTTTCATCTCTTAAATGCAAGTCTTAAAAATTTCCTACTACACGGAAAAAACTATATAGTATGTTGTAAACGAAATAATTTAGTAAAATTTGTATATGTATTTTTGCAGTCAAATATGGTACTAAATATAAAACACTTTGCTTCCTATTACCGATTATTTTTAGTAAAAGCTTCTTATGAAAAATTATAATTATGTAGCATAATAAATTCGTAAAACGAGGTTCTTATAAAACTATATGTTAACGGTTAAAAAATAATCTATAATATGCCATTTATTATATAATTTAGTAAAATATTCGGAAGTTTTTTGTAAATTTTCCTAAATTAAATATTAGATCTCAATAAACACATGGAACATTCAACTAAACTTAAAAAATGTTTGCTAAAATCAATTATTAAAGGTAACTATACTGCTTTACTAAAATGTTTAGTAAACATTATGGCAATTTTTAAAATTGCGCTTGGAAGAATATCTAATATTATAATACAATTTAAAATATAATAATTGTAAAAAGTCTTTTTTTTAAATATTATTGGACGTATTTGAGGTCCGAAATGCCACGGTAGAGAGCGCCCTGGCGCTGTTAAACACACCGCGTTTGTGAGTTTTTTCTGTTGATTTCCAGACCAGGAGCGAAATTTTTCTTTGAAGAAGACTGGGTTTCGTTGTTTGCTTCGTGATGTTACCTGATTAAAACTATTCTTTGTCTATATATTTGTATAGTAATAGGGTTTTGGTTACTTTTGGATAGTTATCTAAAAATATAATCATGCTAAAGAAGGGCATTTAGGTGATATATTAAGCAAATGTATGTGAGAGTAATATCTTATCAATAATATCATTTTATGTAATTTTGGAGGTAATATTGAGCAAATTAACATTATATTAAGGTTATGTTATTAATTTAAATTATATTTTAAACTTTAATTTTCTGGGTATTTAGCCAGAATTCGTTAGTTATACAGAGAAATAATCTGGGGATAATAATGGTGCTATAAGAAGACAGAATATGCTTTATTTTATCTTCACATTTTGTGCAGTTCACTAACATAAACTAACCTAATTTTATTATTTTGTCACTAAGCCTTAAGAAGTTCTAGAAGATGGAAAAAAAATTATTTTGTTCCTCGATAACTTTAAATTTTATACAGTAATTTAAGGCCGAACGTTGAAATGCGTGAACAATTGCGGTTTCTGGACGAACTTAACCATCAGTATCCTCAGTTCGGTCTCTAGCGAGACTATAAAAATCTTAAATATTTCTATAACAACTTCCTACGAGAGGTCAAAATCCGAGCTAATGACAATCTCATTAATTCATCTCAAAATCCAGTTAGGTCTATGTAGCAGATAATCAACAAGTTTAACGACAGGAGGACGGATTCATCAAAGGACAATATCTCAATAATACCAGATGAGTTTAATGCATTTTTCTCTGGCATTGCCCAAAAAGCGGTTAGTAGTATTCCAGCACCGGATAATAATCCAGTTGACTTTCTCCGTGGATTTGCCCCTCCGGTGGAAGCTTTCACGTTTCAGGAAGTAACATTTATTGAAGTTCGGAAAGTAATAGATGATCTTAAAAATAAATCTAGTCGTGACTTGCATGGCCTTAATGTACAGCTGATTAAAACAGCAAATAATTGTATCATAGTTCCCCTCACTAAACTAATTAACCTTTGTCTTAAACATAGCATATTTCCCAACATCTTGAAAGTGGCTATAGTGAAACCTATTTTTAAAAAAGGAGATCCCGTAATGCCTGAGAACTATCGGCCTATAACCGTGCTGCACATAGTACCCAAGGTTCTAGAAAAATGCATGGCAAATCAGATTGTGAGGTTCTTTGAGGGAAATGGTCTTTTCTCCTGTTCACAATTTGGTTTCCGAAAGAATAAAAGTACCACTCATGGTATATTAGATCTTGTGTCTGGCATAGTGGAGGCAGTCCAGAGCAGGCAGTACTATTCAGTCTTGTTCTGTGATTTGAGCAAGGCTTTTGATTGTGTCGACCATGGAATTCTCTTGCGAAAACTGAAGCACTATAATGTTTGTACAAATAGCCTAAACCTAATAAAATCATACTTGGAGGACAGGTGTCAAATTGTAAGGGCTGCTGGGGTGTCTTTGGCAAAAAGTAAAATTAAAATTGGAGTCCCACAAGGACCAGTTTTAGGCCCAATCCTATTCTTAATCTACATCAATGATCTTCTTAATAGCCAGACCGAAGGAAAATATACACTTTTTGCTCATGACACAACAGTGTCCTTTGCGGCAGACACTTTAGATAGTGCATTGAGGGGCTCCATGGGGGCACAAGAGAGAGCTGGTGACTGGTTTTGCTCGAATTGACTATTGTTGAATGTTGATAAGACAAACAGGGTTGTTTTTTCTCTTAGGGACTTGGACGAGGTGCCAAGTGTGGCTCGGCTGATGTTATAAGAACGTCATATTTTGCCAACTTTCATGCGCATCTTTCATATGCAATTCTTGCATGGGGTCATTCAGCTGAGACTCGCAGAGTATTTGGTTTGCAAAGAGGAGCCGTGAGAGTGATATCCGGCTTGAATTATAGGGATGCCTGCAGGCATGCATATGTACGTTTACGAGTGATGACTGTGCCATGTTTATATGTGTATGTGTGTCTGCTATATATCAAGCATAATGCTGATCTGTTTAGGGCACATGAAGATAATCATGATTATGATACTCCTGGCAAGTACAGTCTTGTTCCTGGCAATTGGCGTTTAAAGAGGTGTCAGAATGGCCCTGGGTTTTGGGCAATTAAATTTTATAATGCTCTACCAAGCCATGTTAGAGCTTTGCCTTTATTAGCATTCACTAAAAAAATTAGGAATTTTTTTAGTATTTTAGGTAATTACTTTAAAATATTTGTAGTTTTTAATTTTATTAGTTGATTTAAATTAGCTTATGGAACATATTTTATCTATCTTAGTCAAATGTATCTAAAATAATATACTTTTATCTATTTGACATATGTAAACATTTTCTGTATTAACATGAATAAAAGTATTGAGTATTTAGTATTAGGTATGTTTTGACTTAATGGGGGCCAAATTCAACACTGAAAAGGGGGATGGATATGTTTTCGTCACACTTGCTCAGAAACTTCACTTTTTATCCACAAAGTAGCAGAGCGAAAGTTGCCCTCTCCAAACGACCTGTACTTTTCTTCCCTAGGGAGGAAAAGGGACAATGTAGATATATTACTTATAAGTGTATAGTGTATATCTGAGTGGCGTTAATGTCGACGTTGTATTTCAATATAACCATAACCAAGAAAAAAAATTCTAGTTTGTAAAAAATAGTTTTAACCCTTATTACTTTATTAGTAAACAATTACAAAAGAGTATAATAGGACTTAAAAATAAGTTGAATTAAGCTACATAATATTATTTAGGAAAAATAGTGAAATGTATTTCGTGTTTAACAATGTGTTTTTTTATTTTTAAACAAAGCATTGTGACTTAAGCTTGCTATATTTTTTTTGCACGTTTTTTAAAAATATTTAGTTGTCCTATATTAAACTAAAAATTATAGTTAAAGGTAATATTTTTTTGTTATGTTTGCAATATTTTTTTTCCGTGTAACAAACTATTCTTTTCTGTATTCAGGGCAACCACGTTAGCCATTACTAAACCCACGACTTTTTAATACCTCCTAGTTAAATTAAATTTATTAAATTTATATTAAAGCTCAAGTACAACTGTCAAAAAAGTTAACCGGAGGTAAAAACATCTTAGTGTCTGTCAAAAATATCAAGTTTATGGACATTATGGAATCAATTGGAACAAACTATAAGAAACTAGGAGTTGTACTGGACGGTGATTGCAAAGACGCGAAGGGATTACTGTTAAGGGTATGTATGCTAATATTTTTGTTAATTGATGAAAAACAATGTTGAATAAATAAATAAATTTATTTTTTTCAAATGAACTTCATTCATGAACAGATATTAAGTTCATTTTGCCATTAACTGTTTCTGACCATTTTCAATATTTAAATTACAGGTAATAGTGATACTCAAAAAACTCAAACCCAAATATACCTTATTGTTTAATGAAGATATAGTCCTAGTCAACAAAGTAAGCCCTATAAAAATAAAAATATTGGGTCTAGTCAGTGGAAAAATAAAATAAATAAACATACATTATAAACTAAGTAAATACATGTTCTACAAAAAGGCACAAATATAACCATAATAAAATGCACCATTAAATATACAGGGTGATTCAGAAATAATATAAGGGGTCTTAAACATGTGTGATAAAAAGAACTTTTTACTATATAATATCTGTTAGGATTGGATATCAATTTTAATTTTGGAACATGTTATCACTACATAAAGTCCCATTAACCCAACAAACGACAACCATATGGGTCACTTCAGAGGCGTAGAGCAGGGGTATATGCCCTGCTTTTATGGTCATATTTTTTTACCACTTTGTCAAATCATATACTCAAATCAAGGGTATCTACAATTTGGCTGGATACAAGTGAAGATATATCATATTTGAAAACATTTTTTACTAGTTTTGCAACATTTTAATGAAAAATGAAAATATACATTTGGAAGCAGGATAAATGAGTTTTCAAGATTTTCTTATGAAATTGAAATCGGCTAATCCGTGTCGTATCCAGACCCGCTGGAAGTTAGCGCAGTAAAAAATTCAAATGGCAATAACTAAAAAATTAATTATTAGACCACGCCTGTCTTGTGCTTGCATAAAGCTCATGCCATTGGCTAGCCAAAGTCTACGCTACTCAACTCAAAGAATGACGAATTTTCCGGTTTTTAAGGGTGTTCTTTGAAACTAATCATCCGTCACCAAAGTGACATAAAGCTTTTAAGTACAGATTTTAGCCATAGAACCTAAAATACACGAGTACTAAAAAAACAAAATATATGGTATGTTCACAAACTATCATGGTAAAATTCTTGAAAGTTATAATATGCTCCAAGCTATATTTTACTTTTTTCATAAACAATTTAAGACATTCTATATTTCTAAATATTTGTGGGAGGTGATTGTACATTTTTTTATTTTCATATAAACTTGAATGTTTTACTAAGATTGTTCTGGGGATAGGAAGTGGTAGGTTCAAATTCTATCTACTATTAAAGGTCCTTTCAGTTAATGTCCATGTTTTTTTTATGTATGAGAGATACAGAAGTATTGTAAGTGTTAAAATGTTATATCTCACAAAAAGTGGTTTTCAATGGTCTCGGGCCCCAGCTTTGCACGTGTAACGAACAGCCCGTTTTTGCAAAATAAAAGTAGAATTAAAAAGTTGTTATCTACAGTAACCTCAAAAGGCTATACCATGAATTTACAAATGCAAAGTAAGCTATTTTTGCTGCAGTAATGCCAAGCTCATTGGAAACAATACGAACGGCATAACTGCCTGTTGCAACTTTTTCATTCAGATTATTTATGTGGTTAATAAATTTCAAGTTAAACTTAAACGTTAAAATATTTTTTTTTATTGAAACTAAGGCGATTCGCATTACACCCTTTCTTAATTAAGATCAGATCTCTTGAGATATTTTCTTTCAACGGGTCTTCATATTTATTTCGCCAGAGAATGGTAGTTTCGTCCGCAAACAATGTAAAAATTCGGTTTATGTCAAGATCTGTTAAGTCGTTAGTGTATAATAGAAATAAAATGGGACCCAAGACAAATCCTGGTGGCACCACACAAGAAATTATAGTTGAACTAGATATCTTTTCTCCGTAGCTCATTAATTGATTCCGATTTGTTAAATATGACTTAAACCAGTTGTAGCAGTTACCATGGAATCCATAACGCTTTAAAGAACTTCATGATTTACACAGTCGAAAGCTTTGGAGCAATCGCAAAAAACCGCAGCAACTATATCATGATCGTTTAAAACAGAATGCATTTTTTCTGAAAAGGAAAATATTGCATCTCCGGTACTTTTTGAATTTTGAAAGCCAAACTGATTTACACTTATAGTCAAAAGCAGTGTTATCGTGCAGGTCATACGATTTATCAACAACAAAGTTTTTAAGTTTGTTTTTCTTTTATTACGTGTAATCATATCCTCCGCATAAAATCCGGGAGACGAATTAGATATGAAAAATGAGGATAAACATATAAATACCAGCAGTTGCAAAAATCTTTGAGTGATGTCACTTCAAAGTCAGATTGACAAGTCAGTGACAAAATGAGTAATAAAAAACAATTTTCGGGTTTTTTGCATCCACAAGCAAAAAAATTGGTATTAAATCTAACAAAATATTACGAAAATGAAAATTCACCGGCCAATATCCAGGAGACAGTAACAAAAGCTCTGGGAATCGGTATAAGGACTGTGCAAAAAATTGTGCATGAAAAAAAGCATAATTTACTTCCAAAGAAGATTAAGAAATGTACACGAAAAAAGCCAAAGAGAGAAGACTTAGGTGACAATGTAAAAATGGATGCTCGTAATGCAATTTACTATTTATACACATCAAAAACTAATATAACCCTTCAAGTTTTAAAAGAAGCTTTAAAAATTCGAGGCATATTGGAAATTGGACTAAAATCGTCAAAACTAATAAAAATGTTGGGTTTTCGATATAAAAAGGACTGTAATTGAAGATTTTTATGCGAGTTGCCACATATAGCAAGTCAGCGTATCCAGTTTTTAAAAAAATACACGGAAAATGTTAATTCAAAATTTAGAAAAGAGGTATTTTTAGACGAGACTAAGATATTTTCTAATGGAAGTGGTTCGAAATCTTGGCAGGATGAGTCTGTAAAAACTGTCAAGAGAAAAAAGGGATGTGGGACGGGGAAACGATTCATCATTTTGCATACAGGTTCTTCAACAGGATTTCTCTCAGGTGCAAGTTTACTGTTTTCTTCAAAATCCAAAAGTATGGACTATCATGATAATATGAACTGTGAACTATTTGAAAAGTGGTTAAAAGAACAACTGATTCCAAATTTAGATGCTCCATCTTTAATCATTCTGGACAACGCATCTTATCATTCAAGAATCTTAAATAAACAACCTACTTTATCCTGGAAGAAAAGTGATATTTATGACTGGTTAATAAAACAAAGACAGAATCCTTTACCCAATATGCTAAAACTAGGACTTCTTTTAATGGCAAAATCTATTAAAAAACCAATATTTTATGCCGTAGATAAAATATTACAGGAAAATGGACATGAGGTTTTACGGCTGCCGCCATACCATTGCCAGTTTAACGCAATAGAATTAATATGGGCTGGAGCAAAATCATATTACGAAAAACAGGTGAACGACGGTCTTACATCAGAAGAAGTGCAAATTGTTTGACAAGATTCATTAAATTATATTACGCAGGAGTACTAGAGGAAATCTGTGGAACATACGGAGAAATTAATATGGGATTGGTGGAATAGAGAACGAGTTCGAGATGTTTAAGATGATGATGATTGATAGATGATTAAGTGATGATGATATGTTTTAGTCTATAATATTAAAAAGTTTCTGAAGGATTATATTAGTGTTTGACATGTATAAATCATAAATTGCATTATGAATATCCATTTTTGCATTGTAACTTAAGTTTTTTGCCTTTAGATTTTTTCATTTACATTTCTTAATCTTCTTCGGAAGTAAATTATGTTTTTTTTTCTTGCACAAATTTCTGTACATTCCTTATACCGATTCTCATTGCTTTTGCCACTGGCTCCTGGATATTAGCCAGACATTTAAAAAACATTTTATTAGATTTGACACCATTTTTTTTTGCTTACTTTTTTAGTACATTTGTAATTTTGTAGGCAATAAATAAATAATTATTGAATACTTGTTTCAATTTTGGAGCGTGTTTATATATATATATATATATATATATATATATATATATATATATATATATATATATATATATATATATTTAGCATGCATGGCCGTTAATTTTAGACTGAAATTTGAAGAAATCGGATAACTAGATTTTTAGCTATGCCGCGAACAGACAGACTGACGGACGGACATACCTACAGACAGACGAAATTGAAAAAACAAAGTAAGTAAAGGTCTGAAAAAATCTCACGAGGGAAGTAATAACTAATTATCTTGTTTTTAACAAAAGTGTATAATATTTTGTGTATAATAAGTGGTTAGATTTTTAGGTCAAGCGGGGCTCATAATTTTTGGTGATTGATAAAAAAATCTCACTTTCATTTAGGGGGTCTATAAACAGAACATATCCTGATTGTTCCACTGATTCGAACCGCCTTCCGACTTTATTAAGGTGTTTGCTATTTCGTGTATTTTGGTTTTGCCAACCAAAAAATTTTAACCAAATACATATTTAGCGAATTTTCTTATTTAGTCCCTCGGCATTTAATATAAAAAATAATGTTAAGTGCCTATCTTAATAATATTGCGTAATATAATAAAAAAAAACTATTTTCTTTCTCCCTGTATATTTGTAAATAGTCCATCGAGATTTAAGAGCTCGATAAAAAAATCACACAACATTTTGGTATTCACTGTGTTTTCTGATTTGATTCATAATGTTGGTGACCTTTGGACCCGCACGATAAGAGCGCATTCGACTATAGTAGATTAAACTTGTTTATTTGAGCAATGACACGCTTTTTACTACTTTTTCTATTATTTTTGAGAGTGTAGGTAATAGGCACATTGGGCGAAAGTTTGAAGGACATTCTTCATCGTCTCCTTTATGAATTGGCATTACTAAACCTGTCTTAAGGCAATCGGGAAAATATCTTCCTTGAAAACTATTGTTTATACGTTTAATGCCACAATTAAGTTCATTAATTATTTTCCAGTTTCTTCTTGATTTATTCGATACGTCAAGTATTTAATACATAAATTTTGTTATTTTAATTAATTTTCTATAATTGTTTCTATATGTACAATAATATTTCAAAAATGCAGTACTGCTTGTATATTTTCTTCTATAATGTTTTTTGGCAGATGTTTTAATACCCTTAGAGATCCAACATTTTTTTCGTTTTATTTTTAATCTTCTTGTAGGAAACGTTTTATTAAAAATTTGTTTTAATGTATCGTAAAACAGTTGTAGCTTATTATTTATATGTAAATTCCAGTTGTAATTACTGCAGGCAATATACAATTTTTTACTTTATTATTAGTTTTAATTATATTACTCTCCAATAATTTTCTTTTACATCATATTATTATTTTTTTAGTGCAGAAGATACAGCGTATTTAATTCAAAACATTTTTGGTTGGTTCACTACAATTCCAGCAACTTTTCTCATTTATTTAGGTATATAAATCTAAATGTAGATTCTGATATAAAAGTTGCTTATCCGAGTGGTAAATCAGACGTTTTGTCGAAAAAGTACATCATTGATGATGTATATAATCCGGCGTATGAAAGGGGTGGCGAATTGAAAATTTCCCGAGTAGGTTTTTACGAAACTAAAGTTGGATATCAAGTTAAGGAAGATCAAAACAAATATTTCGTAAGGAGAAATCTTACTGGACTAAACTTTAAGACCGCTGTTGTGGTAAGTGAACTAATTTTAAAGGACCCTACACTTATGAAAAATGGCCATTAATTTATTTATGATTTTATTCTCGATGTTTTGATCAAAAGATTTCATGGGCACAATCTAATCCTATGACGAATTTTTAAGAAAACGGCCGGTTGCAGAAAGCTCAATTAAAGTTTAGAATGTTTAACGGAATGTCAAATTTGACTAGTAAGTTCCTAGATTTCTGTAAGCAACTTGTCAAATCCGAAAGCTCGGTTAAATATTTTAAATGACAATTAAGTTTTGTGCAATCGGGGGAAAAGGGTGATAAAGATTGTGGCCGTTTTTGCTAATATAGATATTTTAATCAAATAACCGTTTTTAGGTTACTTGATTTTTATAACAACAGTGACAAATTGTATAAGTATGAATAAAATGAACAACAAAGATTATATGTAGCTATCAATATTTTTAATTGTATTTTTTACAAAGAATGTATATTACGAAAAATGTTAACTATACTAAAAACCTTATTTTTTAAACCAAGTAATAAAACGTATGTAGAATGCTTTCCTGGGGGGAAGATTATAATATTTAGCGACTCAAAAAAAAAGGTGCTTGGTGTTTGTTAACTGAGCATTAACACCCATGAAAATAAAAATCTCGCTTATAAAATCATGGTAATATAATATACTATAGCCTGTTTCAGAAATGTATAGACAAAGTGTACTAAATTTAGTAAACTTTGGTATAGAGTAATAAAATCAAATCAAATCAAATCAAATCAAAATCTCTTTTTATTGGTTACAAGAAATAAGATACAATTAACAATTGAAATGGTGGCGAGATCCAGCATGGCCGTTCATATCTAATCACCTTGAAAATAGACTTAAATGAAATCCTTGTAATAATAAAAATAAAAATAAACTATATAGTGATATACTATAATGTAGCTTGACACGCCTAAGAATATTTGGCAACTGAGAACTTCATGTTATCTTGGAGAGATTAAATACTTTTTAAGTTTTGACTTAAACGAATCTACGGACGGGCTTGCCTTGATGCTATGGGGTATCGCATTATATACTTTGGTCGCATTATACGTGAATGAAAAGCAGCGGTGCTGTGCCTGGGAATCTGATACAGACCTCGATGGCGTGTAATGATATTATGGACATTTAAACCCTTTGCATGACAACCTATCAAGGACAACTCAATTTTAAACACTAAACATGCGAGACGTAGTTCATACTTTTCGGAAAGATTTAGCCATTTGGATTTCTCGAAATGATCTGATATGTGGTCAAACAAAAGTCCGTATGAAAATCTAAGGCAGGAGTTTTGAATTCTTTGAAGGATGGTTTTATTTCTTTGCGTGAGAAAAGACCAATAGACTACATCGGCATAACCCAAATGTGACAGAATAAGGCTGTCACACAATCTTAATCTTACATTGGTCGAAAAAATATTCCTGTAAATATAAAGAAGTTTCAACTTAGCAATTGATTTTTGAATCAAAGAGGCGACGTGGTCATCAAATCGCAGACTAGTATCCACTAAAAGCCCAAGGTTCTTCCGAACATTGGTAGCAGTTAGTTTAACATTATTCAGGTAGAGACAGAAATTAATATTATTCTCAATAGATTCTCTATCACGACCAAATATTAGAAGCTCGGTTTTATTATTGTTTAGAAGTAGACCATGTGCCACAGAAACTTCAGAAATGATTTCCAAGGTCATTATTAATGTGACCGCATACGTTTTGCAGATCTTCCTTTGCAAATGAGTAATAAAGTTGCACGTCGTCGGCATATTGATGAAAGAGACAATAATTCAAATGAGATGAAAAGTCAGCAGTGTACACAGAAAACAACAAGGGTCCCAGAATACTCTCTTGCGGTACACCCCTACTGACTGCCCGAAAGTTAGAGGCTTCAGCACCCAAAACTACCCTCTGACTTCTTCCGTTTAAATAACTATTCATACATTGAATTGCTTCGGGACCCAAGCCAAAATATAGCAGTTTCTTTAGTAATAAGCCATAATCCAGCGTATCGAATGCCTTGCTATAATCCAAGAGAATTAAACAACTATTTTTCGAACTATCTTGAGCTCTTAGTTCGTTAGTCGTCCGATACATTCAACAGGGCAGTAGCGGTACTGTGGTCGGAACGAAATCCAGACTGCGTGGTAGGTATTACGTGGAAGCTAAATAAATGTGTTTTAGTTGATTGTTAATAATCTTTTCCAGAACTTTTGACAAACAACAAAGTATACTTATTGGTCGGAAATCAGAAGTAGAATTCGGTTTACTGATTTTTTGAACAAGTATTACACTGGCATGGTTCCAGATAGTTGGAAACTTTTTTGTCAGAATACATTGATTCATTATGAAAGTAATGTGAGTTATAAGGCAGGGAATAAAAAGACTCAGCATCTTTATGTCAAAGCCATCCACCCCCTTGGCGTTGCTTTTGATAATCTGCTCAGCTTGTCTTCAGTAACTTGAGTGAGAGAAAATCTATTAAGCACGTCTACATGCAACTCTTTTTGAAATAACTGCAATAAGACATTTTCATCAGCAACCGTGGTATCTGGGACACTATCTATAAAGAAATTATTGAAGACCTCAGCATTTCCTATATTATGAGCTGAGTAGCTCGGTTTAGAATTAATATTTAAATACGAAAGCGTTTGCCAAAATCGCTTAGGGTCAGTCTGAAATTTATGGTTTAAAAAAGCCCTCTTTTCATTTCGCAGTGGTGACGTAATTTCTAAGTGTTTTATAGTAATCTTTTGCAGCCTCCGTTTTGGTTCTTTTATATCTACTAATCTCCTCAGTCCAATGAGCAATTTCAGATTGTGTGTCAACCAAGGGACAGGTGCTTTAGTAAACCTGGATGTCTTAAGGGGAATATGTGTATCACATAATGTATTAATTTTAGCATTTAAAAAACTAACCATATCATCAACGACACTATACTGATAAATCAAATCCCATGTTATACTCTCTAGATCTCTCTCATAATTGAATGAACTATAATCACGATATGTGCGAATCTTAATTTCACTTCGTTGTTTTACGATTTCTATGTTACAAGATACGAGACAATGGTCAGAAATATTGTCCATGTCAACAACATGGCAATCACCAACTAAACTGGGTGCAGATGCGATAATAAAGTCCGGTAGGTATTAGTTAAACGCGTAATTTCAGTTATAACCTGTGTAAGACCAATTTTATTAAGAAATTTAGAAAAAAGTTTGTAGCCGTTGCGGGTTTGGTCAACGAAATCTCCACCAAAGACCAAAACATCAAACTGAGGCAACAATTCAACCAATACGTTTTCCAGATCATCCATGCAATTATTTAAATTTAGCGAGGGCGGTCTATATAATGATCCAAGACACAATTTTTTTCCGCCTATTAAGCCTATTTTCAGGCTTAACCAAATTTGTTCCAACCAATTTCGAGATGGAGAGAAATTACAAGTTTAGGTTTTAGAAAACTTTTTGCATAAATAGCTACCCCTCCTCCTCGGGTGTCACGGTCATATCTAAATAAATGATAATCAGGAATAGAAATAAAATCTTCAGGTAAATCGGAACGTAACCAGGTTTCCGACAGACCCACCACATCATATTGCTCTTCCGTAATATATTCAGAAAATTATTAATTGACAACAAAGAGCGCACATTAAAATCAGAAAAACTGAGTTTACTACTACAATTCATAACTATGTTATTCTATATATAATCAATATACAATCAATCAAAACACAACTTACTCCGCTTAAACAGAAAATATTATTAGCAACCTAATAACGAATTTATACTCATTTCATTCTTTTTCAAATAAATTCAAAAATGCCAAGTAAGGATATATCTGAATCAAGTACAGGGTGTCCGGATTTGGTTGCAAAAGCAGGGTATGTCGCTTATTTTTAAGGATAGAACCTTGCGGTTTTCACGAATCTGAGCTAATTTTTTGTGAAACTTATGAAGCCGTAAACAAAATTTTCATAGCCTTCTTCGTTTATGAGATACAGGGCGAAATAGAAAATTTTGCATTTTGGGACCCCCTCGTATCTCGGTTATCCTTTAACTTAACGCAAAGGGAAAAATTGCTGCTTATGCAGTTTTTTACGCTGGATCCAGTGGCGTAGTCATATTTTTCATTTGAGTTGTTATTTTTTAGATATGACCCAAAGTTTTGTTTTTTTAAATGGGACACCCTGTATATTTGTCCAGAAATTGATTTGTCCTTTTAAAAGCTTCTCAAAAATATATAATAGTATGGGTCTATTTTAATAAACAACAACAAAAATCCTAATTTTTATAATTATCATCCCAAATTTTGCAGTAGGCCATGCAAAACAATGCTGCCTTTTATTTAAAGTCGTTAACAATATCTACATCCTAACAATAAATCAAAATAAATATGTAATTAAATCTATTTATCAAAATATGTATTGATAATTTCGCACCAAAAAAAGTACCTCCTACTTAGATTTATGTAACACAAGAACAAAACAGTAATAAAGTTGTGTTTTTGAAGCAACA
Source organism: Kuschelorhynchus macadamiae (assembly GCA_030620095.1). Taxonomy (NCBI): domain Eukaryota; kingdom Metazoa; phylum Arthropoda; class Insecta; order Coleoptera; family Curculionidae; genus Kuschelorhynchus; species Kuschelorhynchus macadamiae. Next base: position 2,651,180 of record JAUTXW010001817.1, read on the forward strand.
GGAAGATTATTTCATTTGGGCGAAGAAAGCCCAAAAAAGAGTTTATATTCCATGGACCTCTTCGTTTTAACTGGTTAGATTCATTTGCGCTTTCTAGACATGACTGTATTAGTATTAATAAAAAATATAAGGAGCTTAAAGGTTATTAGCGTTATTTTATAAACATTTCATAGAAAAAAAAACTGTTTATTTTCGTTACATTCCGTCAATGTTAGTCAAGGTTTTGCGATTTAAAGCTTCATTGTGTCATCTTCGGAACAATAAATTATTTTTCTTCCAAAATTGGAGGTAAATTATTTAGTCCAATAGTAAAACTATATAATTGTCTTAAAGCAAATAATGTACAGGGTGTCCGGATTTGGTTGCAAAAGCAGGGTATCTCACTTATTTTTAAAGATAGAACCTTGCGGTTTTCACGAACCAGAGCTAATTTTTTGTGAAACTCATGAAGCCGTAAACAAAATTTTCATAGCCTTCTTCGTTTATGAGATACAGGGCGAAATAGAAAATTTTGCATTTTGGAACCCCCCTCGTATCTCGGTTATCCTTTAACTTAACGCAAAGGGAAAAATTGCTGCTTATGCAGTTTTTTACGCTGGATCCAGTGGCGTAGTCATATTTTTCATTTGAGTTGTTATTTTTTAGATATGACCCAAAGTTTTGTTTTTTTAAATGGGACACCCTGTATATTTGTCCAATTGATTTGTCCTTTTAAAAGCTTCTCAAAAATATATAATAGTATGGGTCTATTTTAATAAACAACAACAAAAATCCTAATTTTTATAATTATCATCCCAAATTTTGCAGTAGGCCATGCAAAACGATGCCGTTTTCTTTTGTTTTCTTGGAAGCAAATGACATTTCCCAATTTTGTACGCGTATATAAAATATAGCGCTAGTTTTTTGTATTTATTTATTGTGATATTTGTATTATTATGGAAGAAAACCAAACTTTCGAACATTATGAAAAGTACGATGTTACCTTGTTTTATATTAAGTAATGAAAATGTTGAAGCGGCTTCTGAGATGTATTTTAACAGGTAAATAGTAAATTTTTTGGTATGTTGAAATACTATTGCTTAATTTTCATTTAGATATCCAGAAAGGAGGCAACCTAATATAACCACTTTTTATCGGATAAAAAAGAATTTACTTAATCACGGATCATTTATCAAACCTCGTACGAAAACATATAATAAAGAAAATCGGGAGGCTGAGGAAATTACGGTTTTGGCTAATGTAGAAGCTTACCCTACAAACTCTTGTAGGGCCAGTGAAAAGAGCATAGGGATTCCAAAAACTAGAGTTCAAGAAATTTTAAATAAGCACAAATATTACCCATACAAATTTAGGCTCGTGCAGCACTTACAGCCAGGGGATGCAGAGCGTCGGGTAGTCTTCTGCAACTGGTTTCGAGAAAGATGCGATATGGTTAGAGATTTTGAAAGGAAGGTTATATGGTCAGACGAAGCACATTTTAGTAATTCTGGTATACTCAGTAGGCACAATAGTAGATTCTGGTCCCAGGAAAATCAACACCAAATATTTCCCAGAAGACAGCAGAGCAGGTTTGGTCTAAATGTGTCCTGCTTCATATTAGGAACACATATAAAATTTTATATATTGAGGGAAATCTAACAGCCAAGCGCTATATAGAAATTTTAGAGGCAGCTATACCTGAATTACTTGATGATGTTCCTCTAGCGCAAATTAACGAAATTTATTTTCAACAGGACGGTGCTCCTGCACACAATTCTGGAATGAGATTATTTCTGGACAATAATTTTACCAATCAATGGATCGGAACAAATGGACCTATAGGTCCCCAGATTCGTTGATTTTAGATTTCTTTCTATGGGGATATCAGGAAAATAGAATTTACAAAGACCACTATGATAATGTCCAAGATTTAGGAAATTCAATAAGAGAAAATTTTCGCTATTTACAAAATCATCCCGTTATTTTGCTTAATTCCCTAAAACGAATACGAAAATTGTGCGAAGCATGCATAGAACAAAATGGAAATCACTTTGAACAGTTCTTTTGATTTCCTTGGTTACTGTAGTTCTTATACGACAGTTGATTTTTGCTGAAAGGCTTATTACATAATAATTTATTACTGTTTTGTTCTTGTGTTACATAAATCTAGGTAGGTGGTACTTTTTTTGGTGCGAAATTATCAATACATATTTTGATAAATAGATTTAATTACATATTTATTTTGATTTATTGTTAGGATGTAGATATTGTTAACGATTTTAAATAAAAGGCAGCATTGTTTTGCATGGCCTACTGCAAAATTTGGGATGATAATTATAAAAATTAGGATTTTTGTTGTTGTTTATTAAAATAGACCCATACTATTATATATTTTTGAGAAGCTTTTAAAAGGACAAATCAATTTCTGGACAAATATACAGGGTGTCCCATTTAAAAAAACAAAACTTTGGGTCATATCTAAAAAATAACAACTCAAATGAAAAATATGACTACTCCACTGGATCCAGGGTAAAAAACTGCATAAGCAGCAATTTTTCCCTTTGCATCAAGTTAAAGGATAACCGAGATACGAGGGTGGTCCCAAAATGCAAAATTTTCTATTTCGCCCTGTATGTCATAAACGAAGAAGGGTATGAAAATTTTGTTTACTGCTTCATGAGTTTCACAAAAAATTAGTTCAGGTTCGTGAAAACCGCAAGGTTCTATCTTTAAAAATAAGCGAGATACCCTGCTTTTGCAACCAAATCCGGACACCCTGTACACGATTGCGTAAAATACGATTACCCTAGTTTTGCTAAAGAAGAAAATTGTTGAATGATGTTCCCGAATGAATGATGAATGAAGAAAATTCCAGGAAGACCAGACAAGTTCTTAATGAAGGCACCAAAAGTGCAATTAAAAAAAAAGTTCACTCTTTTTATTTTAAAAAAGAAATACTTACTCTAGATAACATTTTGATGGAGCTTGGCCAGTATGACAAGTATTCCTTTGATAACTAGATAGATAAAAAATATGGATTTTGCCTGTGAAAATCATAATCGAAAAGCACTTTTACTGGAAAGCAATGAAGTTGTTTGATGGCGACGAAAATACTTGAGAAGTATAAAGCAGTACCGTCAAGTAAAGGCTATTTAAATTAGAATATCTATATTAGTAATAACGGCCACATTCTAACTTTAACACCCTTAAAAACTAGTCATAGGATTAGATTGTAGCCATGAGAATTTTTGATCAGAATATCGAGAATAACAACATAAAAAAATTAGAAACATTAACCAAAGACCATTTTCCATTAGAAACGCGCTGGGTCCTTCGACAGCATCAAAATTCGGTTACACTGTTACATCCCTTATATCGTCCTCTGCTATATTTTAAAAACTCTGATATACTGAGATAATAAAAATCTTACTTTGGTTATAAAATGCCTAGTTTATTTTTAACTACCAGATCTTTTTAAGGGCTCCATGGAAGATTATTTGGTAAACGACAGGAATAATGAAATCAAAAATCAAGTAAATAACGGCCACATTTTAACATTAAGACCCTGATGTACCCTAAAAACTAGTCATAGGTTTAGATTGTGCCCATGAGAAGTTTTGAACAGAACATCGAGAATAACAACATCTAAAAATATTAGAAACATTAATCAAAGGCCATTTTCTATAAGGAAAGTGCGGGGTCTTTTGACAGCATTACAATTCAGTTACACTTTTTCCAAAATGAATGTTTAATTTCCTATATTTCTGTTTTACATCCCTCATGTCGTCCTATGCTATATTTTAGGAACTGTGATATACTGAGATATATAAAAATCTTACTTTGGTTATAAAGTGACATAAAATGCCTAGTTTATTTTTAACTACCAGAACCTTTTAAGGGCTCAATGAAAGATTATTTGCTAAACGATAGGAATATTGAAATAAAAAATTAAGTAAATAACTTAAAAACGGCTATTTAATTTACAACACACAGTATCTTTAAAACTAGTCATAGGATTAGATTGTGCCGATGAGATGAGAAGTGTGACCCAATTTAGTACTGCATATAGTCATAGTATATATGTGTAACATATACTGCCTTTTCATTTTTATTTGTTCCATCATAATGGATTCCTACCAGTATTTTACCATTTTCTTTTTATCTATGCCACACTTGACTTTTGGGCATAATTTAAAATAAATTCAACAAGAATCCAATTTTCACATATAATTTTTCTGCAAAATTTAAAGTCAACTAAACAAGACTTTCTTACGTTGATTTAAAAAAAAAATATTTGGCTGCCATTTTGTTTCGGCATCTTAAATTGAAACCTTCATTATCAGTCTTTACCTACTCCGTTGGTCCGCAGATACTTCCCAGTTATTAAGTTTCTAACTAGTTTTCGTTAACGATCCTCTTGTTGTTATGTTAAACTGTTATTTAGGGTTAGGATCCAGTAAAAAAACAAAAGCACTTTTTTAAAATGTTGACCTTGTCAACTTTAGGACACATCGATTTTATATCCTACATGAAACCCATATTATCAGTCTTTCCCTAATCCGTTGGTCTGCAGATATTTCCTAACCACAAATAATACACCACTCTAATAACAAGAAGATCGTTAACGAAAACCATTTAGAAACTTAATATTTGGAAAATATCTGCGGACCAACGGAGTAGATAAAGACTGATAATATCTGGTTCATGTAGGATATATCACTGGCCGACAAAAAAAATTTATTGTTGTAACACAAATCAGAATAGCATAATCTAATAGAATGGACCTATCCAAATTCGAAAATGACAACAGTAGTCACCTATCATGGCTGGATACCATCGTCCTTGGTACCGAATGTCCATTGGTCTGATATCTTGGTGAAACCTTTCAACCTGCTCGTCACTAACAGCTCCCAAATTTTTAGGAAAAAATGACAGATGGGAATGGAGGAAGTGAATTCTTAATGACTTTCTGGCACCAAGCGCTTTATAGGCATCTAAGAGTTCATTAATTAATTGTTCATAATTTTCATTTCATATTGTTGCCTAAAAATCCTCTTACTACCATAACAAATGAATTTCCTGCTCTGAGTTCCTGCCTGGTAAGCTTTTCCGTAAAATTGACATCGTCCAACAATTTTCTGATTTGTGGACCAATAAAAATGCCTTCTTTTAATTTGGTATCACTTAACTGGGGAAAGACTTGTCTTAGGTATTTAAATCCATCACCATCTTTATTCAAAGCCTTCACAAAGTTTTTCATCAGCCCAAGTTTAATGTGAAGAGGAGGGAAAAGGATATTTTTGGGATCAACAAGAAGTATACATTTAATATTTTGAATTCCCGGTTGAAATTCGCATCTTTCTGGCCAAATTTGTATTACATAATGCTGATTTATTGCGCGACTGTCCCATAAACAAAGAAAACAGCAACATTTTGTAAATCCCCCCCCCCGAAGTCCCACTAAAATCGCTATAACTTTTAAGTCCCCACATATCTGCCATTTATACCTATTGTAGTTTTTTATCCAAAATCGTACGCATATTTTCATTTTTTTTTTATTGCAACTGAATGGGCAACTGGTACAGAGGGTTTTAAATTCCATTATGCAATAACACAGCTTTTAAGCTATATTTAGATGAGTCTATGAATAAGCGCCACTCACGGGGAGAATGTTCAATATCAAGTTTTTGCATTAGACTGTCTATATCAGTACACGCGCACAACGAATTTTCCATACTGTAGAATTCAGAAAACATAGCATTTCTTTTTCTGAAATTCATAATTTTTGTTTCCTTGGCCAATAGGTTTCATTTCTTAAGACGGGAACCCAGAAGTTCCGACTGTTGCTTGGATAACCCCAAATCACGTCCTAAATTATTTAATTCACTTTGAACAATCAAATGTGGCTCGCCGGAACTGGGACCTGTGGTAAAAATGGGATCGGTGCCCTGTTCTTCTGAGCTGCCTGGTGATGCGTTATCTCCATTATCTCCCAAATCAATAGCTTGCTAATTTAAAGGCACAATCGGTACTGGCAAAAATTTGGATATTGCAAATTTGGATATTCTATATTGTGCTTTCCCTTTTTGGAATAACCTTCAGTCTTTGACAAGCAAAAATAACAATCGTCAGAATGATTGGTGGGTTCTCGCCATACCATTGGAACTGCAAAAGGCATACTTTTTCTCTTTCCCTTCATCCACTGCACCAATGATACACTACAACTTACACAGCACACATGGGGAGCCCACAGCGTATCTTGATCCCCAATTAACACACCAAAATATTTAAAGTAGGCTTTTTTTATATTTTAGGAAAATGGCCTGGCTTGTGATTTCACCAGAAATTCTTCACAAATGTAACAAAATTTGTCAGGAGAAATTTTCTAATTAGGCTATTAAAAAAGGTTCTAATTAGGCTATTAAAAAATGGTCCGTATTAGGGCTTTCCGAATATTTTTTTTATTATTAGGAGGGTATTTCCATTGTGAAAATAATGAGCTGGGCTGTGTTAGAAAAATCTTGTCGGCCAGTGAATCTATATATGTGTCCCGAGGATGCAACAATAAAGTTGCGAAACGTCGACTATTTAAAATTAGAGTTTTGTTTTTTTCTTGGACCCTCACTCTAAATAATACACCACTGTAACATAACAACAAGAGGTTTGTTAACGAAATTCATTTAGAATCTTAATATCTAGGAAATATATGCGGACCAACGGAGTAGGTAAAGACTAATAATATGGGTTTCATGCAGGATATAGGATCTATATATGTGTCCTGAGGATGCACAAATTGAGTTATGAAACGTCGACAATTTAAAAAACTTTTTTTACTGGATCTTAGCCCCAAATAATACACCACTCTAACAAAAAAAAATTAACATTGTTCAGCCATATTGGATTTTTAACAAAATATTACCAAGTCATCCCCATATGAGCCTTAATTTTTGGTCAAAATTTGAAGTCCATCGGATAAGTAGTATTTAAGCTGCCGCGAATTGACAGACAGACCGACAGACGGACCGACGGAATTGATAAAACGTGTTTTTTTCGCATCTAGGTACGCTAAAATGTGAAGATATGTAAAACCTGAGAGGGCGATTTTTTCACGATTACAAAAATTTTATTTGGCAGCAATTTTATTCCGACATCTGGAATTAGTAACACAGTTTTACTAGAGTCTTATATCACAAATAGTTATGGCACATAATTTAGAATCATTAAGTAGTTTTTTGGTTTTTGTTTTGTTCCGCCACCTTGGATTCGTATCAAAATTTTACCAGTTGATTCCCACATAATACTTGATGTTTATGCAAAATCTGATGAAATAAATACGACAAATAGCTTTTTCATAATATTTTACCAAAATATTACCAGATCATCCTTATATGACATCTCACATTTTTATTAAAATTTGAAGGGTCAGTTTTTAAGCTATGCCGCGAACTGACAGAGAGACAGACAGACCGATAGACAGGCCGACGGAATTGATGAAATATATTTTTTCGCATCTATGGACGCTAAAACGTCAAGATATATAAAACCTGAGAGGGGGATTTTTTTCAGGATTACAGATATTTTATTTGTTGAATTAGTACTACAATTTTACTAGTTGACCCCTATACCACCATTAGCTTGGCACACAATTTGAAATCAAGCCGTTACGTAGTTTTTCAGGCTTAATTTTTGAATATTTTATTAAGCCGCCATTTTGATCCGCCATCCTGGATTCGTACCAAAATGCTACCTGTTGATTCCAACATAATATATTTTTTTTTCAAAATTTCAGATAAATTGGATGAGTAGTTATTTAATAATAATTTTTTTAATATTTCACTAGGCCGCCATTTTCTTTCGCAATATTGGATTTTTACCAACAATCTTACCAGGCTATCCCCACATGACCCTTAATTTTTGAGTCAATCGAGTAAGTAGTCTTTAAGCTATGTCGCGAACTGACAGACAGACAGACAGAAAGACCGACGGACTTGATAAAACAATATTTTTTGGCATCTAGGTACGCTATAACGTAAAGATGTGTAAAAGTGAGGGTTGAATTAGTACCACTATTTTACGAGTTGATCCCTGTATCATAATTGGTTATGGTACAAAATTTGAAATCAAACCATTAAGCAGTTTTTTCAAGCTGAATTTTAAAATATTTTATTAAGCCGCAATTTTGTTCTGCCATGTTGGATGCGTACCAAAATGTTACCAGTTGATTCCAACATAATACTTGATGTTTTTGCAAAATTTGAGATAAATTTGATGAATAGTTTTGTAATAATAATTTTTTTCACTACGCCGACATTTTGTTTCGCCATATTGAATTTTTACCAAAATGTTACCAAGTGATCCCCATATGAACCTTAATTTTTTACCAAAATTTGATGAATAGTTTTGTAATAATAATTTTTTTAACATTTCACTAAGCCGACATTTTGTTTCGCCATATTGAATTTTTACCAAAATGTTACCAAGTGATACCCATATGAACCTTAATTTTTTACCAAAATTTGAAGTCAATCGGGTAAGTAGTTTTTTAGCTATCCCGTGAATAGACAGACCGACTAAATTGAGAGAACATATTTTTCGTTATCTATAGGGACCCTGAAACGTGAAGATTTGAAAAATCTCGGAGAGTGATTTTTTCACTATTACAATACTTCCCTTTTACGAGGGAAGTAAAAATTAGAAACATTAATCAAAGATCATTTTTCATAACAAAAGTGTGGGGTCCTTTGACAGCATCAAAATTCAGTTACAATTTTTCCAAAACAAATTCTCGATTTTTCTATATTATTGTTTTACATCCCTTGTGTCGTCTTCTGCTATATTTTAAGAACTCGAATATACTGAGATACATACAAATCTTACTTTGGTTATACGTTGATATAAAATGCCTAATTGATTTTTAGCTACCAGAACCTTTTAAGGGCTCAATGGAAGATTATTTGCTAAACGACAAGAATATTGAAATAAACACTCTCAACCGTTTTCATTCAAGATTGATGCATTATTGTAAGGATTATTACAATTTCAGGTAAGTGAATTGGTTTTCTATAGTAACAAAAATCAGTTTTCTAAATTAATTCTAGCAGCTAAAGTATTATTTGTTCAGTTTTCAATAAAAACACATTTTACGTAAAAGAGTTCTCGTTTTTATACAGGATTATAAAAAAAAACAGTTATTACATTAGAAACCCATTCAACGGCAGATATAAATATTCTAGGAGTCCTCCAAAGAATTTCTGAACGAGGTCCCACTTTTTTTTAATTTTTAGGAATTTACGTCATTACTAATTTTAATTTTTTAATGTCAAAATACATAACCTGATGATGTTAAGCATACCGGCATGGATAAAAAATATAAAACTAATGTTTTGACAATTTATTGCATTTGCAGGGAAAAATATTTTGGAAGCTGGGCTTCAGATCCATTGCCAATTATTGCAACTGAACTTAGGCGATCTTCAGCCATGTTATTTCTTCAAAATAATTTGATTAATTTTCATTTCAGTACATAGATCAGGTAATCTACTTTAAAAGAGGTATTTTTTTACAAATATAAATTTACCTAGTTCCCTTATGTTTTTTTTAAAAGCATTGATCGGAAAACCGCATACAAATTTGTGGATTTAAAAAAATAAAAGCTTCAACATTTCAGAAAAAACGTAAAATACATTTTTTTTTTAAATTTACAGCTACCTAATAACTTCATGTGCTGAAATCATCAAACTTTTTTTTTTGTTGCTATTGCTCAGCGTACCTCAGTATAATATGATAAATGTTACGCTGTTTGACAAAATTTTTTGCCCTCAATTTTCCCAAAATTATCTCTTATATAAGAGAAAATAAAAAAACAAAATGTTCAGAAAACATGAGGTTACAGTATTTTAATATGCACCCACTGTTGTTGCTAATGCCCCCTAATTACTAAAGAAAAAACCTTCAAAAATTACTTATTAAATTTTCAAAGAACTAAGAAGGGACATTTATAACATTTCTAAATCTCTTACCTTTGTTGCCAGGTAAACATCCGTTGCTTCTTTTATAAATCTGTTAATTTCCATTGGGGTGAAGGTTTTGGACATATCTGCTCTGTAACCTTCCGATTTTCGTTTTAAAAATGCTGGTAATTTGTTATAGGTTTCAATAATAATATTTTCTTTAATAGCAAGCGTATTCTTTAACATCGAGTAATGTGTCCATAATGAGGAAAATTTATACGTTTCTGACAATTGTCTAAAATAGGCTGAAAATGATTTAACCGTTGCCTTTTTCCTTCAATCAACCATTTAACATTCTTTTGACGTTGCGACTCCATAAATAATAGTTTGAAATTTCTGGTAATAATTCGTCCAAAGTGGTTTTCGCTCCTTCAGAAATATTTAGCGGTGTACTATCAATCTCACTTTGATCGCTTTAACTCATTTTAAGGGAAATTAACTAAGTTTTAAGAAAGAAATTTAGGCCAAACAGGTTATTTTCAATATAAATGTGACAGCATATAAAGTTATGGCGTCGTCTGACGTGCCGATTATGCTCTTTTGTTTTTTCATGGCATTCACGATGAATTGTTTTAACCGCGGTATTCGATACTGTATTGTGCCATACGTTAAAGTTAAATTGTTAAAGTGTTTTGTAATTAGTTGCACCAGTGAGTAATGAAATCATTACTCATGGGTATGATGCTTATTATCCACGGCATAGGTAATCAATTACATTATCTAACTAAAATTGCTTTTTTAATAAATACATTATTTTGATAGTCGTAGAAAAACAAATTTAACATCTTGGTTGTGGTTTTTTGTTATCGCTTTGGCAATTTAGTTTTTTGAAAACCCGTTTAAATATATAATATTTAACATATGATATGTTTTACGAGAGTCATAGAAAATTAACCACAGAATCTAAAAACTGAAAAATACTAGATAATAGGGAGTTTCTCAAAAAAATCAAATTAATTTAATTGAAGGTTATAAAAGGAATCGGATAATGAAGTAAACAATCCAGGTCCGTATTTAAATTAAAAAAGTTGATGATGGTCGCCGGAGTCTCACCATTGTAGACGAGAAGAAGCGACAATGTTGAAGTGAAAATTATTTACATCTGTCATTTCAAGTAAGCCTACAATTTTAGAAAATTTGTATGGTTTTTTTATCATTTTAGGCTTAGTTGAAATGACAAAGATGAAAATAATTTTCACTTCATCATTGTCACTTTTTCTCCTCTACAAATTGTCAAGGAGTTTTTTAATCCGACGTTTCCATGATTTTTTAATTGGCCAGAGCCATGAAAGCTTCCGTTCTATGTTCCAGCAATTTTTTTAGGCCGATTTACCCAGAAATATGTTTTCCCCATAATTGTGATCAACACACAATTATAGTATCACTCGTACATTTTTAAAAAACTTTTGACACAATCGAAGAAGAAGCACGTCGATTCTATCAATACTTATTTTTTATTCAAAATTTCAGTATGGAAATAGCACTGGAAAAGTCTTGGGGTTATTTACAATCAAATGGGAGTATGGATGGGTTGGTGGGAAAGCTTGAAAGACATGAGTTGGATTTTGGATTGTCGCCACTGTTTGTGAAGAAAGAAAGAGCAAGGGTTATTACTTATGGAAGAAAAACTTGGAATTTGCGGTAAGTGGGTTTTCATTTACAAAAAAATAAAAGAAATCATTAACACATTTTTTATAATGGTTTTTTTTTTATTTTAGCGGAGCATTTATCTTGAGAAACCCTAGTTCAAGAAGGTCTTATCAAATTTTCCTAAAACCCCTTTCGATTCAAGTTTGGATGTGCATTATGTTGTCTTCTATACTGTCTGTATATACACAAAGGCTAGGTTACGGATTAGATAAATGGCTAGATAAGAAATACATTACACGTGAAAATGTTGATACTTCCTGGAGTTTTAGTACTATTTGTACTTTTGGAGCATTTTGTCAACAAGGTAAAATTTTAATAATAACAGTGTTAACAAAGCTCACTTGACTTGCTGTGCAAATGATTTAGATACTACTGACTTAACAAAGGAAGGTGAGCTTTTTATAACCCTTAAATTCCACGCATTTTCTCCGGTGTCGATCAGTGGCGGCTCATGGGTAAAAATATAGGGGAAGTGTAAAGTAGGACAGACAAGGTCTAAAATGGGCACCGCATGCAAAATATTTTTTGCAAATATCCACTGCTACACAATCACTTAAATTCAGAAAACCAAGAATTTTTGAAATGAATATTGTAGAATTTACCAGAATTTTTAATATCGTTTTTAGCACTAATTGTCAGCACACTTGTTTGTCGACCCGTAATTAAAAGGTCCTTTTTGCCGTCTTCTTTCCAACGGGAAAATGGAGTTTCTAATAAACAATGTCACTAACGGGCCCATAACGAATTCATTTTCAACCGCAGGTAAAATACTGAATAAAGCGCGATCGCCGCGATCTTATCTTACGTACAATACGAACGGAAGCGTTAAACTGCGGCTCTTCCCTAGAGGCGCGGTCTTTGTACATGCGACACTCTCGCAGCCATAACAACGCATTATTTTCAGGCGCTGTTTTGGGTTCTCACTGGAAGACACAAACGAGTTTGTTGCCGGTGCGGTGGGCGCACATACATGCATTAAATTTAACATTGCAATTATTGATAATTTTTAATGAAATGCATTAGATTTAATATTAAAAAGATTTAATATTGAAGATTAGTATATTGTATTGATTTTTAAAGTGTGTTAAAAAATAATTTGCCAGGTTTTTTTTTGGGAAGAGGTACTTCCCCTACTTCCTCCGAATAGCCGCCATTGGTGTCGATGCAAAATATTACGGACTTTTTTAATTCTTCTTGATATTTATCCTAAGTGTTAATAAATCAGAAATATTTTCTTTATGTATCATGTTGTCATAAAATGAAAAAGTTAATTCACTTTGGAAAAGATCTTCAAAATCGCAGTTTTGCGTTAGGCGTAGTCATTTTCCTACCTTAAATGGAATGCCCCATTTATTTTTATTGACTTTTGAGTTATTAAGAATAATTTTTTATTAAGTGATATTGGCGGCTTTCCCTCACACTTTATCCAGGCCATAGGGATAAAGCAAAACATAAAAATATAATTATTCATCAAATGAAGTAATAAGAGCTTTCTTGGACAAATTTTATAAACTTTTATTACAAAGCCAACGTTTTGGCACCAATTTGTGCCATCATCAGGGCTAGTAAATTCAAACTTACTAGCACTGGCGAATTGACTTGAGAATTAACAACGCACTTTTAGGCTTTTAATAAATAAGGTTTACCAATTGTACTTTGGCTGTAAAGTTGGAGAAAAGGATAAAAATTCGGGTCCTCATAACTGCTGCAACAATGTGTGTCCAACATTCGCGGCTGCCTAATGTTCTTCGCTATTCCTATGATCTGGCGAGAACCACGTTACTGACTGTTGCTTTTGCTTGATACCTTTCATCAAAAAAGGCTTTTCGGAGAAAAAAAAGGCCTGCGATACAGTATCCAAATTTACAAACTGCCATACGCCCGGTGCCTTATAGTGACGAATTGCTTGTACCTAATCCATCTCAGGAATATACCCTTGATTCTGATGATGATTAAAAGGATTCAAACGGTAGTATAAGGCATTTAGAATTGCCCAAGAAAAAAGCAGAACTATTGGTCTCTCGATTGAAACAATTGAATTTACTTCAAGATAAGGTTTCAGTGTACCGAAGCTGTCACCATTTTTTAACAAGGACAACAATTTGGTGGCCTGTAGGGACATTGAGGAATTAATGGCAGATTTAAATCTGGACTATGATCCAAAAGACTGGGAGACTTTTCATTGATTTCTCAAAAGTAAGTCTTAAAGCTGTGTTACTCTATAAAGGAAACAAGTTGCCTTCAGTCCCAATTGGTCATGTAGTCCACATGAAAGAAACGTATAGCAATTTGAAATGGTTACTGGAGACCATACAATATAAAAGATATAAATGGCAAATTTGTAGGGATTTAAAAGTTGTGGCGATTTTGCTTGGAATGCAGCTAGTTTATACCAAATACTGCTGCTTTCTCTGCGAAGGGGGCAGTCGACTGGATCACTACGCAAAGAAAATTTACCTGCCGAGAGAGTCTTTTGCGCCAGGAAAGGAAAATGTTACCAGTGTGCTATTAGTTCCCATTGAAAAGATTTACTACTGCCACTTCATATAAAATTACGACTTTCTGAACGCCATGGACAAAGAAGGCCGAAGTTATTTAAGTTAGTTCCCTAGAATCAGTGATAAAATTAAAAAGGGAATATTTGTGGGTCTTAGATTAGATCTCCCTCAGATTAGGAAACCTCTCTATTCCGTACTTGAAGGCAAATAAAAAGACGCTTGGAATGCCTTTAAAATAGTTGCAATTTTTTTGGGAAACATAAAAGCAGAAAACTAAAAATTGCCCAATTCCTTTTGTGTTGCCAAAACTAAGGGTGAAAGATGTCGTTGAAAATTCATTTCCTAGATTCTCATCTGGATTACTTCCGGCAAATTGTTGTGCTGTAAGTGACGAGAACGGTGAGAGGTTCCATCATGGTATTTCAAACATAGAAAGAAGGTATCAGAGAAAATGGAACTGTGTGATGTTAGCCGACTACTGCTGGACTGTTACGAGAGATGCCATAAAGGCTTTAGATTTAATAATAAAAATGTACTATTTAGTTTCTTTTGTTGAACCAACAATGTATTACACAGGCCAACACACATTTTGGTGCCTGCGATTTTTTAACTGTTCCTGGGTAATTTTTGGATGCAGAATGTAAAAAAGTTCTCAGATTTTGTCTATCAGATATAGTTAAAAAAAAATGTGTATATATTTTACGTTATAACGGTTATGATATATAATATTACTATTGCCAGTTAAAAAAACAAAGACACATGGATTTAAGTATTTATTGCAAAAACATAATTACATTAGTCACTAATCACATAAAAATTTTTTTTTATACGACTTTCTAGAATGAAGTTTACTAGGGCAGTTTCGCTGAAGGCTCCAGCAGTAGTCCGCCATCATGTGGCTATACCATCGTCCTTGATAACGATCTTCCATAGTTTTAATATCCTGATGAAATCTTTCGCCTTGTTCTTCGCTACAATCACCTAAGTTTTCTGGAAAACGATCTAGGTGGCTGTGGAGGTAGTGAACTTTTATACTCATGTTACAGCCGAGAATATTAAAATTTGAAAGCATAGTTTCCACTAATTCTACGTAATTCTCTGCTTTATGATTGCCAAGAAAACTTTGTACTACTTGAACAAATGAACAACAAGCGTTAGATTCAGTCTCGTTCATTGATGTGGTGAATTATGGATCTTTAACAAGTTGCCTTATTTGAGGACCATCAAATATAACAGCTTTTAGTTTTTCCGTGCTAATGGTAAGAAATTTACGTGACAAATACCCAAAACAATTTCCAACTCGATTTAAAGCCTTCACAAATTGCTTCATTAGGCCTAGCTTGATATGCAAGGGCGGAAGTAAGATTTTTCTCTTGAAACCAAAGGTTCGTTGATCACGTTTTGTTTTCCTTGAATCATCTCTTGAAGGCCAATTTTTGTTAATCCAATGCTCATTTCTAGCTCTGCTGTCCCAAAGGCACAAAAAACAAGGATATTTTGTATAATCACCCTGCTGTCCAAGGAGGAAATTAACCATTTTTAAATCAGCACAAATTGCCCACTGATGTTCTACGTATTTAATTTTTCTCAAAACTAATGCAATTGTTTCCTTTTCTTCCTTCATGGTAGTAGAATGACCAATAGGAATTGAACCATATTTGTTACCGTTATGTAAAAGAACATATTTTGAACTACGTTTTGAACTGTCAATAAAAAAGCGCCAGTCATCTGGAGTGTATTCAGGCAAACCCATTTTTTTATTGTTACAGAATACCAAGTCATTTTCCTGAGCGAAAAAAGGCAGCAGATCATTATCTCTTTTACGATAAAATGTGATATTAGTACCTGGACAATGTAGATTTTTTTCTTTTAATCTGGATGCAAGTAATTCAGCGGATTCCTTTGAGAGATTCAGGTCTCTTATAAGATCGTTTAGTTCTTCTTGATTGAAACACTGCAGAGTTGCTAAATCTGCTTCAAATTCGCTGTCGTTTTCTGATTGAATTCTTTTAACTTCGTCAGACGTTGATGTTTCTGTATCATCTTCTGTCAGTTCGGGTAGACTGCTGAATGATGGAACGGGTATTTCTTCCGAATGCGCTACAGGCCTTCTTGCAGAATCTAGATCAGGATATGTCTATTTGTGTCTATTGTTTCTAGTTATGCCTTCAATATTAACGAGACAAAAATAGCAGTCGTCATGATGGTTTCGCGGTTTTCTCCAAACCATTGGTACACCATACTTTAGACACTTCCTCTTCCCAGTTGTCCACTGTCGAAAATGTTCAACACATGTTTTACATATGAAATGTGGGGCCCAAGATTTATCTTGATCTCCTAAATGAACGCCAAAATAGGCAAGATAAGCTCTTTTCACAAAGTCAGAAATCGTTTTTCTGCTCTCTTTCAAAGTGTATTCACCACACACAACAAAAAACATCAGGATGATTTACACAGGTACGTCTACTTGTGGATGGCATTGTTTCAGTTTAGTGTGTTGATACTACAAAACGACCAAAATTTACACAAAATGATAGCACAACTTTACTTGGGAAAACTCAGTAATATACTAAATCGAGTACAGCCAAGCAGGTATAGAAGGATCGGGTCATAGGCAATTACAGGTATAAAAATAATTAAGAGCAGTGTATTGAGTAGTTCCTAGTATAGGAACATTCGGTCAGGGACAACTCCAGGTATCCATTTGGTTAATTAGATCCTGGGAAATTTCTATTTTGACGATTAAGTACATATTTATCTCTTTATTTGTGGTCCTTTATCAGAAAAAAATATCAATTAACCTGTAACCTGTATCTCAAAAACTAGAGCTGATAGAAAAAATCTGGTGGCATTTTTGGAATCAGGACATTAAAAACATATAAAATCAGATGTTAGATTTCCGGCACCAAATTTTTGTTTTCATTTTGTTACCCTCTGTTGTTACCTGTATTTTGTATGTTCATTGTATATGCCTGTAAACTAAAATTTTGTAACAAATAATTTAGATTTTTTGCGAGCCAAGAAAATTCTTTATTAGGAATTTGTTTTTAGTTACTAGTGTAGCTGAATCCAAAAAATAAGTTTTGTTCAAGAAACAAAAAAAAAAGTTGAAATGTGTTTACAAGGACATAATACGAGGCAATGTTACAATTTGTATCTGTAAAAATGCAATCTTATTTTGGAATAAAAGTCAATTCTGCAGGATTGTATCTTACTGCATAAAATAACAAAAACGTGAACTTAGAGAATAAGAGGAAATTTAAGTTGATGAGTGGACTAGCCATGACTTCAATTATCACTATTGTTTCTACTTTTTTTGATAAGCTAAAACAGTTATATTCAGGCATTTTGATATTCTCTCCGCTTTTAAAAGTTGTTTTTGACACTCATCTTTAATATTGTTTTCTTATATTTTTAAATTACTTTTTTCTTTTATTAAAATATCTTCTTTTTAGGAATAATTGCTTTTCCAAATTCTATTAGCGGCAGAACTGCCGCGTTTGTTACTCTCTTACTGGGTTTATTGGTATATCAGTTTTATTCGGCGAGTTTGGTGTCTTTTTTGTTGAACGTACCAACAACCGTGATAACCACTGTTCAAGACATTTTAGAAAACCGTTTCAAACTAGGATGCCAAGATGTTTTGTACATAAAGGATTATTTAAAGGTAATTAGTTAAAAAATATGTTATGGTACATTTTTATTTTTATATCAGTTCATATATAGGTAATCCCCGGCCGCCGGGCCGAATACGGCCCTCCACCAGCTCCAATCCGGCCCGGGAGAGATTCAGACATTTCAAATAACGCGCGAAAAAATTAAAGATTTAGCGCACATAGTTTATTTGTAATTACTGTTAACCAACCTAAAACTGTATTCAAATCATAAAGACGAAAATCGATAAATAATTTTATTAAGCGTAAGCAGTGGAACGCCACAGATCGTTAGAAAGAAACAGATAAACACTCCGCCCGATGACCTTGAAGCACTCCGAGCGATGCGTTATGAATAACAGTCGGGTCTGAGCGCTCGCATCGCATATTCGCGCACGATCGATTCGAGAATATTCTAGTTACTTATTGCGGGTAATACATAAACCGATAACCGATAAGAAAAAACGCGGGAAATATTTAAGCAAATTCAGCTCAGAAGAAAAAATCTCTATCATGATGTTTGGTTTAAAAAATCGGAAAGTGGACACAGAAAGTCGTCAATTCCAAAACAAATGGACTGATAAATACTTTTTTATCATGCACAGTGGTAAAACTATGTGTTTGTTGTGCGGTGAAACAATTTCTGTTTTAAAATAATATAATGTGAAGCTGCATTAATTAAGAGTTTGTTAAAGAGCGCCTAGGTCCTAACACTGGAACCTATGGTGGAAGATAGATCAAAATACAATACAAGAGTTCACTACACCACAACTTGTTACGTTCTGGACGCGCGTTTCGCTAACCAAGATAGCATCATCAGCAGATGATATAAACTAAAGTAACTTATCCTAACCGAGACTATAGGTAAATGTGGTCCCACTTGGTTGCACCCGACTGCACCGTTGTCAAGCGAGCAATAGAGGGGACTATAAGGAATAGGCCCTCTGTCTTTATTTAGTGCTTTCTTACCACATTTAACTATTTATATACTCTCAAATGCGTCCAATAATCTATTATTAAATACATTTTTAATCAACTTGAGATTATTTATTCCTATTTGGTGATTGTTTTCCAAAGCATGTTGAGCAACGCTTGACTTTTTTGTTCTTCCATATCTTAAATGTGCCATGTGTTCTTTAAAACGAATATTTATGGAGCCTTTAGTTTGCCCAATATATTTTAGATCGCCGTCATTACAGCTAATTTCACAGATGCCACTCCTCTCCTTCAAGTCGACTTTGTCTTTAGGGTTTCCAAGGAGATTTTACAAACTGTTCTCCGTTTTGTAGGCTACTCTAAAACCTACGTTTTTAAATACTTTTTCTAGACCTCTCGTTTATCTGGGATCATATGGGATTACTATGAACTTATTGAGAGACTCAGGTGCTTGAAGAGTAGTGGCATCTTTTAACATCTTTTTATGCTTATGTCTATTTACTAATGTATGTACGCGGTGATTATTTATGTCCCCCCCCCCTCTAACTTTTTTATTTGACCTTTGGTAGAAAAACGTCAAATATAAAAGTTTCACAAAAAACAATAAGCTATTTGCAGCATAT
This sequence comes from Kuschelorhynchus macadamiae, assembly GCA_030620095.1. NCBI lineage: Eukaryota > Metazoa > Arthropoda > Insecta > Coleoptera > Curculionidae > Kuschelorhynchus > Kuschelorhynchus macadamiae. The sequence continues at coordinate 2,670,529 of JAUTXW010001817.1, forward strand.
ATTTTTATATATACAGGGTGTTGCCGAAATCACCCACAGATTAAAGTTATATTTTTTTAAATGGAACACCCTGTATATTATACGCTAAATTAAATCCTATGAAAATTCTCCATATTTTTTGTATAACATGTCCTATACCCAAATACAATAGTTTTCGAAATATCTGCGATTTATTCTAAAGCTTATAATTTAGCTTAGGTGGCTGTGAAGTAGATCGATACCAACAAACAAAATGTTTGTTTATAACTGACAGTGACAATTACACATTTAGCAACATTATACGTTCTTTTTATTGTAAAATGCCCTATTCGGAAAGAGAAAAACGATTAATTTTGGAAACTTTTATCAAAGCAAATAAGAGTGCTAAATTGGCTCAAAGAGAATTACGTGTAATTAACCCCCGGATGCACATTCCGGACAAAAAAATCTTTCATCGAATTTATGAAAAATTTCAACAAACATCCAGCCTAACGAGAAAGGAGAGAGCAATGGAAATTGATGAAGGTAGTGATTTAAACATTTTACTAAAAGTGGAAGAAAATCCCAATATTTCCATAAGAAAAATATCGGGAAGCCTGAGAGAAGAGCTTATTGATCCAAAAAATACATCTTATGGGAGGATTCAAACCACTCTCAAAAATGCAGGATACAAGGCATTCAAAATTAGGCCTACCACAAAATTAACGCCCAGGATCGAGAAAAAAGGGTTGAATTTTGCCATGCAATGTTGGAAAAAGTTAATGAAAATGAAGATTATTTAAAAAATGTTTTTTGGACCGACGAGTCATCGTTTTCTACTAGTGGAATGATAAATCGAAAAAATAGCAGATAGTGGGCCACAGTAAATCCCCATTGCTACAGGGAATTTCAATTTCAAGGACGTCAAACTGTTAATGTGTGGTGTGCTATTTTAAACAATAAAATAATAGGCCCTCATTTTTTCGAAGATACTTTAAACGGTAATGGTTATATGAATTTTCTCCGGAACGAATTAGAAAACTACATGGATGAGCTCCCATTGGAGCAACTGAGAAACCTCGTCTTCCAACAAGATGGTGCTCCTCCTCATTGTGTTGTATTGGTTAAAGACTATTTAAACCAACAGTTCACGGAATGGATTAGAAAAAATGGTACGATAAACTGGCCACCTAACAGTCCTGACTTGACGCCGATGGATGCATTTTTATGGGGAACTCTAAAAGATCGTGTGAACGCAAATAACATCGAAAATAGAGAACACCTAAAAGTCTTGATTAGAACGGAAATTCAAATTCTAAATCAAGAATATTCCCAGTCTATTACTGCCGCTTTGGATCGATTACGAAGAACATACATCAAATGTATTGAAGAAAACGGGGGACCAGTTGAACAATTCCATTTGTAAGAATAAATGTATTATATTATTATCTAAATTATTAATTAAGTTTTAGAAGTTTTTTTTGTTTTTGAAGCTTTCAGGCTTCCCGATATTTTTCTTATGGAAATATTGGGCTTTTCTTCCACTTTTAGTAAAATGTTTAAATCACTGCCTTCATCAATTTCCAATGTTTTCTTTTTTCTCGCTAGTCTGGATGTTTGTTGTAATAAAAATTTCCAAAATTAATTGTTTTTCTCTTTCCGAATAAGGCATTTTACAATAAAAAGAACGTATAATGTTGCTAAATGTGTAACTGTCACTGTCACTTATAAACAAATATTTTGTTTGTTGGTATCGATCTACTTCACAGTCACCTAAGCTAAATTATAAGCTTTAGAATAATGTTTTTATTTCTGAATGATAAAATCGCAGATATTTCGAAAACTATTGTATTTGGGTATAGGACATGTTATACAAAAAATATGCAGAATTTTCATAGGATTTAATTTAGCGTATAATATACAGGGTGTTCCATTTAAAAAAATATAACTTTTATCTGTGGGTGATTTCGGCAACACCCTGTATATATAAAAATGTATGCTGCAAATAGCTTATTGTTTTTTGTGAAACTTTTAAATTTGACGTTTTTCTACCAAACGTCAAATAAAAAAGTTAGAGGGGGGGACATTATAAATGATCACCCTGTACAAAATTATCATTATATCCATTACTTTTAGCTATATTTTTAATCCGATTCATTTAATTTTTAAAACGTTCTCTACTTAATGGAAAATTGACTAACCTGTTAGTTAAGAAATGAAATGCTGCCATTTTGTGTTGGCGGCAATGAAATGAGTCGGATGTTATATACCTATCAGTATTAGTAAATTTCCTATAAATATCACATTGTAATTTATCGTTATTTCTAATAACTAACGTGTCGAGAAAAGGTAATTGCCCATTGTTCTCCTTTTCGTACGTAAAATTAATGGAAGGATATTTACTGTTTAATGTTTCTAAAAAAGTGTCCAAATTTTCTGTTTTAGTATCAAAAATAGCAAATATATCATCTACTTGACTTCTTTTTTGAATTGGTTTTCTAATCTACTCAAAAACAAATTTGCAAGGAACGGAGATAAGCAATTGCCCATCGCAGTTCCCTCAAGTTTATAATATTTATTGTTGAACTGAAAAAAATTTTGATTCATACATAATTTTGTGAGAAGCAAATATTCATCAATAATTTGTTTCTTCAAATGATTTAATTCAAGTAGTTCCTTTAGGTACTCTAAAGCTAGTGGTATGGGTACACTAGGAAACAATGAGCTTACATCAAAAGATATTAAAATTTTACCTTCTTTTAAGTGAACATTCTAAATTTTATCTAAGAATTCTAACGAGTTAGTGACCTCAAGGATATCGTACGAGATATTTAATTCGCTGAATTCTTCCACTAACCATTTTTAAATATTGTACGTTGGTGATCCAACAGCTGAAACAACAAACCTCATGGACTTCCCAGGTTTATGGATTTTGGGAAGGCAATACAGTTTATATAACTGTGTTAGTTTGAATTTTAGTTTATCGGATACAAGGTTTTTACACTGTTTTTTTGAGGTACTTTTTACTTCTGTTATTATTTTTGATAACTCGTAAGAACCAGTTTGAATCAAATTGTCTACTCTTTCAAAATAATTTGTTTGGTCTGGTATAACGACCTTATTTCCTTTGTCAGCTTTTAAATAAAGAAATTCTTTTTTCTTGAGTCCTTGGATAACTTCAGTATATTTTCGAGAAACATATGACTTGTTGTTAACAACGTTTTTTTGAGATTTGATTTCTGCAAGTCTCTGTAAGGAATCCCTTAGTTGACTCTGGCACGTATTGAATGGAACTTTCGATATTCCCTATAATAGTTGATAAACTATTCTTTACTGGAGGCTCTGCAAAATTCAATCCTTTATTCAAAAGGGCGATTTCTCTATTATCAAACGCGATCAATTTATTATATTTATTGTATGTAAACCTCAACTTGAGAAAACCATTGACTTATATACATAGATGGGTTAGTACTATGTTTGTCAAAACATATTTTTTTTAAATATGCTTTTAATTTTAGACTTCTACCGATAACGTCACTCAGGAAGTTTACAAGAGATTATTGACTGGTTCAAACAACGAAACAGGTTTTCTTAAACCAACTATAGGTTTGCATTTAGTTAAGAGAGGGCAATATGCTTTTTATGTTGAACTGGCAACAGGATATCCAATTCTTGAACGTGAATTCGATGAAACAATTATTTGCGAATTGAAAAAAGTGCCTTTGTTTCCTTTCAAGAGTATGCACGCAAATTACCAAAAGCATTCTCCTTTTAAGAACATAATGGATGTGTGGTAAGAATTTCACTTGTACTTTTTCCACTAATACCGTTTTTTTCTTCTTGCATTATAAACTAATTTTAGTGTTGTGAGTGTTTTTATCCAGTTGTTTCGATGAACTTTTCCAAAAAACTAGAGTTTAAAATTATTTGCGGTAACATAAGATAGTTTATTATTTATTAGCGGTCCGGCAGACCTTACTCTGCCTTTTTCGTTAGATGGCGCGATGAGTTTCCAGTGGAATTATAATAATATGAGGCGTATTCACCACATCATCGTCCATAAAGGTAATTGAAGAAAAACATATTGATTTTATAGAAAAAATAGGCAATAAAACAATACAAAATATAGTGTTAGGTCTTGGTAACTAGACGATCATTTCAAAAAAAAATCATGTAAATTGGTGTAATAGAACTATCTTACGAGCTTGCTGAAAAATCTGGCTTAGTGTTTTAAATATAAAGATACCCGACTTGTACTCATCGAACTGTGACCATGACTGATTTAGACGGCAACCCGTATTTCTTTTGAAATGTTTGTGGGATTGGTTATAGTCTATTTCCAAACTTTGTAAAAGCACACAACCTGATTATACATTTAAAAATGATTAAAATCTATGGTGAGGCTTCTGTATTTTGTATATGTTGTACAAACATATTGACACATCCTGTACCTGACGAAATACAGTAAATTACATAAATTCCAAACAAAACTTAATTAATGCTCAATTTTTAATAACCAGTCTCTTAGCGTTGAAGACTGTCTATTGTTGTAAATAAAATAAACATATTAAATAAATATATATAATTTCAAAGAAAATGATAATTTGTAAAATAATAAAACACTATTTTTTTAAATTAAAAAAATTTAATAACACCCTGATGTATAAAAAAGATTTCCTTCTATATAACAGTAAAACATGCGTTTACCAATATAAAAAAATAATATCTGCAGAACCCAAAAAGTACATAAAGGGGACAAATGTTATAAATAAAATTCCTTTCCAAGTTGTATCGACTTTAAGTATTAAAAACACTTCTAATTTAACATCTAAACAAGAAGGTTAGTAAATATTTCAAATTCAATTCCCGTGAATAACTAAAAAGAAAATAACAATTATTAGTTCTTTAATAAATAAATAAAATAAAAGAATATTTTCCATCTCTCTACATTTTCTCCTAATTTTTTTTTAACAGATTTAAATTACCGTTAACAAATTATTGACATATTTACTCTTTTCCAATGGCCATTTTTATGTAAAAGAAAATAAATATATAACAATAGAAATCCTATGTGTATTACAATATAATTTCAATCAAAAACGATTTCAGTGTTATCTGAATCCGACATGGTCATAGATATCATTAATTGTGCTCCAGTCTCTTACATAAGGTTGTCAAGGCACCATATCTTCTGTTCTTCTTTTATTATAGTCAAAAGCAGTGTTATCGTGCGGGTCATACGATTTATCAACGACAAACTTTTTAACTTTGTTTTTCTTTTATTACGTGTAATCATATGCTGCGCATAAAATCCGGAAGATGAATTAGTTAGACCTATGATAATTTCATATGAAAAAAGAGGATAAACATATAAATACCAGCAGTTGCAAAAATCTTTGAGCGATGTCACTTCAAAGTCAGATTGATAAGTCAGTGACAAAATGAGTAATAGAAAACAATTTTCGGGTTTTTTGTACCCACAAGCCAAAAAAATGGTATTAAATCTAATAAAATATTACGAAAATTAAAATTCACCGGCCAATATCCAGGAGACAGTAGCAAAAGCTCTGGGAATCGGTATAAGGACTGTGCAGAAAATTGTGCATGAAAAAAAGCATAATTTACGGGGCAAGTTTTGTTTACCTGAAATGGGTTATTTGGAAAAAAAATATTTGATTGCCTTCTAGAAGCCCTTCTTAACAACGGAAATGAAAAATTTTCCTGCGGAAATGCATCATTTCCATTGTACACCCCTTTTTTTTTTTTTTAATTTAGAAGCTTGCGGGATCTTGGAGCGAATAGGGGTGCTGGGTGGGGTAAAAATACTTTAAAGGGAAAAGAAATCTTTTCTAGAAGTGTTTCTTAACAACGGAAATGAAAAAATTTATTGCAGAAACGCGTTATTTTCATTTTCATACACAGTTTAGTATACCTGAAATCAGTTACATGAAAACTTTGCTTGGCATCTCATCCCAAATGCTTTCCCAAGCACCAAAATGCCAAAATGTTACTGCGGAAATTTGTCGTTTTAATTTTCCGACAAAATTTTGTATAGTTTAGTTTACCTGAAATCAGTTACATAAAAAAGAAGCTTTGATTTATATTCTAAACTTTTTCCTCAAGATAAAAATGTAAAAATTTGTCTGCGGAAATTTGTCATTTACATTTTTCACGGAAATTTTGAGCGCTTTTCCAGGGCGCGGCACGATTGCGGACGAAACATTAGTATTCAGTTTTTCACAAAATGAAGTGAGGGCACGATTGCGGAATATAAAAATAACGGCTGAACGCATCGTATTGTCAGCGACATTTTATACCCGTATACGTGACAGCCCGAAATTTTTTTTAGATAATCTCAATAATTTGTCTGAGTCACGAAGTTTCATATAAGTATCTGTCTGCATATCTTTGAGAACTTCAAGGAATATAAACAAAGAAGGATGATCCTTTCTTGAGTCAGGCAATCGAACAAATATATACGAGCATTCCGCAATAATGCCATCGATTATTTTGCCTCCATCCGCAATCATGCCTTCGTTTTCGTTACTTAAAAAATGTAGAAGAATTTAGAATGTAAATCAAAGTTTTTTTTTTGTGTAACTGATTTTAGATATTCTAAACTATACAAAATTTCCGCAGAAAATGAAAATGACAAATTTCCGCAGACACATTTTAACATTTTCGTGCTTGGGAAAGAGTTTGGGATGAGATGCAATGCAAAGTTTTCATGTAACTGATTTCAGGTATACTAAACTGTGCAGAACGGAAATGACGCATTTCCGCTGCAAAATTCTTATTTTCCGTTATTTAGAAAAGCTCCTAGAATATGTAAAACTAGATACTTTCCTTATAACCAATTTCAGGTAAACGAAACTTGAGCCTAATTTACTACCGAAGAAGATTAAGAAATGTACACAAAAAAGCTAAAGACAGACAAAACTTAAGTGACCATGTAAAACTGGATGTTTGTAATGCAATTTACGATTTATACACATCAAAAACTAATATAACCCTTCAAGTTTTAAAAGAAGCTTTAAAAAATCGAGGCATATTTGAAATTGGACTAAATACGTTGTCAAAATTAATAAAAATGTCGGGTTTTCGATATAAAAAGGACTGTAATCGAAGATTTTTATGCGAGTTGCCACATATAGCAAGTCAGTGTATCCAGTTTTTAAAGAAATACACGGAAAATGTTAGTTCAAAATTTAGAAAAGTGGTATTTTTAGACGAGGCTTGGATATTTTCTAATGGGACTGGTTCGAAATCTTGGCAGGACGAATCTGTAAAAAGTGTCAAGAGAAAAAAAGAATGTGGGACGGGAAAACGGTTCATCATCAATCATTTTGCGTGCAGGTTCTTCAACAGGATTTCTCCCAGGTGCAAGTTTACTGTTTTCTTCAACATCCAAAAGTATGGACTACCATGATAATATGAACTGTGAACTGTTTGAAAAGTGGTTAAAAGAACAACTAATTCTAAATTTAGATGCTCCATCTTTAATCATTCGGGACAATGCATCTTACCATTCAAGAATCTTAAATAAATAACCTACTTCATATTGGAAGAAAAGTGATATTTATGACTGGCTAATAAAACAAAAACAAAATCCTTTACCCAATATGCTAAAACTAGAACTTCTTTAAGGGCAAAATCTATTAAATAACCAACAATATATGCCGTAGATGAAATATTACGGAAAAATGGACATGATGTTTTACGACCGCCGCCATACCATTGCCAGTTTAACGCAATAGAATTAGTATGGGCTGGGGCAAAATCATATTACGAAAAACACGTGAACTATAGTCTTACATCAGAGGAAGTGCAAATTGTTTGGCAAGATTCATTAAATTATATTACGCCGGAGTACTGGAAGAAATCTGTGGAACATACGGAGAAATTAATATGGGATTGGTGGAATCGAGAACGAGTTCTAGATGTCGAAATAGCACCAATGATTATTGCGCCATTTGAGGACGACTCAGAAGATGAGGACTTTTTAAGTGATGGTGATATTTTTTAGTCTATAATATTAAAAAGTTTCTGAAGGATTATATTAGTCTTTGACGTGTGTAAATTATAAATTGCATTATGAATATCCATTTTTGCATTGTAACTTAAGTCTTTTACCGTTGGATTTTTTCGTGTACATTTCTTAATCTTCTTCTGAAGTAAATTATGTTTTTTTCATGCACAAGTTTCTGTACATTCCTTATACCGATTCTCAAAGCTTTTGCTACTGGCTCCTGGATATTAGCCAGTGAATTTTAATTTAAAATTTTTTTATTAGATTAGACACTACTTTTTTAGTACATTTGTAATTTTGTAGGCAATAAATAAATAGTTATAGAATACTACAATTTTAAAGCGTTTTTAAAATAAGTATTTTTTTTTATTAATTATAAGACAAAATTTGATATATAAAAATCGGTAAAATCGCTTTACCAGAAACTCGGGGCTAACGAAAAATACAGGCATATATATATATATATATATATATATATATATATATATATATATATATATATATATATATATATATATATATATATATATATATATATATATATATATATATATATATATATATATATATATATATATATATATATATATATATATATATATATATATATATATATATATATATATATATATATATATATATATATATATATATATATATATATATATATATATATATATATATATATATATATATATATATATATATATATATATATATATATATATATATATATATATATATATATATATATATATATATATATATATATATATATATATATATATATATATATATATATATATATATATATATATATATATATATATATATATATATATATATATATATATATATATATATATATATATATATATATATATATATATATATATATATATATATATATATATATATATATATATATATATATATATATATATATATAGTGTGTTTTTTTTTGTTAAAAATTCTTGGGTACTGGGTGTTTTCTTGCACAGGGGTGGCCCGCATTTAAATAAATGACACTGTATAAGTGATTAGATTTTTAGGTCAAGCGTGGCTCATAATTTTTGGTGATTGATAAAAAAATCTCACTTTCATTAAGTGGCTGTATAAACAGAACATATCCTGATTGTTCTACTTGCCATGGCGCTTGCCATTTTGTGTATTTTTGTTTTTGCCAACCAAAAAATTTTAACCAAATATATATGTAGCGAATTTTCTTATTTAGTCCCTCGGCATTTAATATATAAAATAATATTAAGTGGCTGTCTTAATAATATTGCGTAATATAATAAAAAAAAACTATTTTCTTTCTCCCTGTATATTTGTAAATAGCCCATCGAGATTTAATGCAATGATGAGGTACGTTCCATGGCTATTTCATCAATAACAATAACTATTTCATCAATAACTGGTGGTTAGGTGAGCAGCTGGTGGTTAGGTGAGCAGCTATGCTGGATCTCGCCACCATTCTAAATATGTATTTAATTTTGTATTTATCCCCAATAAAAGCCTTTTGAATTTGAATTTGAACTTATCTTTTAAATTGTGATTGATTTTCCCTAGCTATTCTCAAATGCTCCGGTTTTAAGTCGTCATTTTCTTACCGTATTTTTTTTTTCGCCAATAAGACGAGGATAATTTTTCTTTTAGTCTAGAATGATAGCTGGCGATGTCCATAACAATGACAGAATTTTCAGGGATTGATTGGATAATCGTTTCAGAAAAGTAATCTTCAAAATCATCTGCATTCATCTCTTCGTCGTAATCTTTCGTAGATTTTGATTCAAGTTCTGGTAAAACTCCATTTAAAAACCCGTTGTCACTTCCAGTATGAGTTATGATTAACCTGCGGCCCTTACTGGAAGGAATTTGTAAGCCAGTTGACAAGCATTCTAAAAAACCTGCCCAGAACTTTGAGCACGTTCATCCTGCCAACATTTCTCACAGAGTAGTTAAATATTGTGTTCTCCGACATATTATTTCATCTCTATCTGTTAAATCTGACTTTCTGTTCTGCTTTTGCCAAGAAAAGTTCAACTGATGTAGTATTTTCCATAATTTCTACAATTTCGTTATCACTTACAGCTGCTAAAATTTTATCAACTGTTGGAATCTCCTTCATGAAGTAAAAGGAATGCGTTTTTCTTCTTAGGATGTTTCTTGCTTGTTCATCCACTTCCAATGGTTTTCTTAGGCAACTTGGTTGGAACCAATAATAAATCTGTTAAAAATGGAAAATAACACAACACGCCAATGCTTTTTATCAACGCTTTGTCACTTTAAACCCTTTGGCGTGCTTCTATGAATTAGAAAACAAAGTATAGTAGACACAAAACAATCATATTCCATATATAACTTAAACAAGCAAATTGATTTATGGTCTGTTTCAGAAATATATACGGCCGGTTGCAGAAAGCTCAATTAAAGGTTAGAATGTTTAACGGAATGTCAAATTTGACAGTGAGTTCCTAGATTTCTATAAGCAACTTGTCAAATCCGAAAGTTCGATTAAATATTCTAAACAGCAATTAAGTTTTGTGCAACCCGCTGTTAGAGTAATAAAACCCCATTAGGTATATAAAAGGACTACAGGGTGACCCACCAATAATTTATGTCACTTCCATAGTTTGGCATTGATCTCACTGCAAAATTCTTTCTTTTCGTCAAGTGCAGTTAGTACTACCCGGTTTTGGGTTAATTTATGCTTTTTGCGTATTGTTATCCGTTCAAAGACACTGAAAATGGTACGCCAAAGGCGGTTGGTTACTTATAGAAATAATTTAAAAGTAAGGAAATTTTATTTTAGCAAAATAAAAATTATATATAATATGTACAGTTGGCGACAAATAAATCCATACGGCTTAATTGCTTCAGTGTAAATTGTACTTCGTCTTCCTTATTTACCTGAATTACTTTTCAAATTTGACAGTTATAACAGCTCAAGACGACATGATTATTTGTTGACGTTACTTGACCCTTATTAATTTTTTATGTCAGTTTTGCCTGGTCAAGAACAAGGCTGGTCCCTCGGGAGAATTGCCAATATTTTGGCATAACTAAGGACACAGTTTAGGGAGTCGTAAAGAAATGACTATGAATGAACATACCTTGGAAAGGTAAGGGGAGACAGGTAAAAAATCTTAATGTATGTGAATAATGTGAATTCATTCAATCCGTATGGTTGTAATCTAGGTAACAGGTAAAAATAAAAGTCCGTATTACCAAAATATCATAAAATTATCTGACGCCAACTGTACATAATATATATAGATAAAATAATTATTATTATATTGAAACCGAAAAACACCATTACAGTGATATTTTTGTTACTCGGCTTGGAGAGCGAAGACCAAAGATTTACTTGGTCAAAGATTAAGGAATTTACCTCGGCTAGTTCGGATCTCGTACCTATATTTTATTGGTCAAAATTTATATGGCGCCATCTCACAGTAAATAAAAAAAGAAAATTTGAAAACAAGTATTTATTTACAAAACTCTGATATTTTAAATAAAACAATTAGTTAATTAGAAATCTTTGTTTTAAAGAAAAAATATTATATTATAATTCAAGTAATTTTCTGGTCTTTACAAGTCTTGGGCTGAGCTACTTAACTGAACTGTAACCTCCAATGGTCTCTTTGGAACCTCTTCACCTGTAGGCTGTAGGGTCAGTTGTTTAGTCTATCAGGCCCTTGTGCAGATCGTAGGACTTCACTGGTATCCAAGAGGAGTACTCATCTATAGAGCTTTTCAATTTTCTTTCGTAACTTCATAGGCTAGTCTCAGAGTGTACATGTAAAGTTGGATACAGATATGTATTATACCAGAGTAGCGACTTTAAAAAAAAGATTACATTGGGAAAGTAAATTAGTTTACCAGAGTTGTGACGGTTACAAAATAAGAAATGAAATTTAACTTAAAATGACATTAATGTATGTTTACATAAGCAAAAAGAAAAAAAACTGAAATTATGATAAATTTAACTTCAAATTAAAATATCCCAATAACAGGTGTCAAAATTATTAAAAATTGTTTATGTAAACATGTGATTTAATTTATAAATTGACCAATAGTTGATCACTTAAATAACTAAATGATACCCGACAGTAGACAAAATAAAATAAAACTTAAATTTAAGATTTACTGTTACTCAACAAAAAATGAAAATCAAAATTTTGTGAAATTCAATTCACTCTTGTTTATAAGAAAAATGTGAGGATATGAAATTTTATCATTTCACAGTTAATCCATAGACATACAAAAATAAAACCAAAAATAAAATAAAGGGTCAATTTAGCAGTTCGCGTTAAATAAAAAAAAATAAATCCGATACAAATCAGTTTTTTTTTATTTGTCAAAAAGATAATTTAGTCAAAATAGGTAAAGTTGAAATTAAGATATAAAATGAATTTTATTTGTAAAATCCAAGGAAAGTCACAGTTTAGGTAAATAAGACAAGTCTCTATTAAGACAAGATAATATTTCGAAGGAGCTTCCAAGTGAAGAAGCCTTCAAAATCAAAATTTTACAAAATTGGCTTGTAAGATCAATTGACCACAAGACAATAGATAAAGATAAGGTAGTGTTTTAGAAAACAATCTTAAATTTGCAAAACAAGATACTCTTATGAAGATTCAACTAATCTTCCTAAGTGAAAAATCCAAATTTTTATAAAGATAACTTATGAGACAATTAGCCCATACATAAAGATATGTTTAAAATGTATACCACATTGTAAAGTCCAATTACAACATAGTGAAGATAAAACAAAATATTTATATAAAGATAAAGAAAAATTAGATAATAGCCCTTGGCCAACAACAATACCCAAACTTAGATATAATAAATTACTATCTGCTACAGTCGTTTACTGCAAGTGAGTGTTCTCGTAATTATGGAAATAAATTAAGTAAATTAAATTAAAACCAGCATGATGTATATCAATCAAAGAATGAAGGTAAGATTCTCCCAATATTCAATTTTGTATCTCACGCATCCCTCAAATTCTGAACGTATAGTATACACCCTGCCAATGTTAATTACAAGTTATGCTGTATTTACATTGTAAGTCTAGGCCAAGCCTCCAACATTTTCCAAATGCCTAATATTCTTTAAAAGAATTCAGACACATGGCTTCAACATCCAATATTCAATTTAAGAATGTATAAAACAGCATATAAGAACATGAAAATGTAAGTTTTACAAAACTTTAATGCAATCAACTTTGAAGCGAACATCGCAGATCATATGGCACAAAGAATAATATTTCATTTGAATGTCCCTCTAAACAAGCCCTCATTTTCCAATTTATATTTTTTTTAAAGGTTCTTTGATTCTCAAAATATCTTCCAACTTAATTATCACTTATCTAGAACAGACCTTAGTTATCTATATAATACTACAGATGTTAATGAATCATGGACTTATTTTTGGCACAATTTTCTACATTGTTTAGATATAGCCTGTCCCCTAAAAAAAGTAATTATAAAGACCGCTCTTCCAAATAAAGAATGGATAAACCCAGACCTAATTAAACAGAGTGAGAATTTAAAAAATTTGTATTGGTTGTGCAGATCTTGGAACGCACCGGAGTCAAAAAACTTAAACACTCAGTCAAAAAAACTATTTCATGAACAGCTGGCTCTACAGAAATCAAATTTTTACAAACAAAGCAATTTCTCACATAACTCTAAAACGATCTGGCAAGTAATAAATACTAACTTAGGGAGAGTAAAAAAGTACTCTAATCCCACAAAATTAGTATCTAACAATAATTACATAATAAATACCTCTGAAATATGTGAAGAATTCTGCAAATATTTTGCAACAAGCGCAGAAAACCTAATATCAACAACCTTGGGTAAACAAAATATTGATTTTCCAAATTGTACAAACCAGTCAATATCCTATCAGGTCAATTTTTTTAACACCACTGAATGTGCACGATCTCCATTCAGCTTTAAAACTGTTAAAAAACAAAACAGCCTGCTCTGGTAAAAACGACATCCCAGTTATGGCGTTAGAAAAAATATGGGATTATATCAAACACCCATTATGATATATCTTTAATTTATCCCTTGAAAAGGGTATATTCCCTCGCGAGTTGAAGGTAGGGGAAGTTATTCCACTTTATAAAAAGGGTGACAGGGAAAAAATCGAAAACTATCGAGGTGTTACGGGCCTGCCTACCTTTTCTAAACTTTTTGAAAAAGTAGTTTTATGCAAGATAGAAAACTTCTTAAATGCAGAAAAATTAATAAGTAACAAACAACACGGTTTTAGAAAAGATTGCTCCACTTCTACAACTGCTTTTGAGCTATTAAGTTTTGTTTATGAGGGCTTGGACACATCAAACTACGTTCTTGCCATCTTCTTTGACTTAACTCGAGCTTTTGACTGCTTAAATAGCTCCTTTTTACAGAAGAAATGATATGCATTGGGGATAAGGGGAGATATCAACAAATGGTTAGTGTCTTATTTAGAGGAACATAAGATAAAGGTTAAGATTGGGGATGTTATTTCTACTGGACATAATATAAACTGTGGTGTACATCAGGGAAGCATTATTTCACCTCTACTATTTACGCTTTTTATAAATGATCTGGAAAATTTCTTGCCTCTGTCACTATCAAAAAATAGAACAATTCTCTATGCAGATGACTGCACTATAGCAATTTCTGATAATAATATCGAGAAATTGGAAAATAATGCCAACATAATTTTGGAAAAATTTGCTCTATGGTGTGAGAAAAATTGCCTTTTTGTCAACGAATCCAAAACCTGCTTTATGACATTTTGTATAAGAAAAGATATGCCTCGAGTTCTAAATTTGTTATTAAACTGCAAACATGTAAATAGGATTGATCATTTTAAATTTCTAGGATTACATCTAGATCCACACATAACATGGTGCAACCATATAAACCATGTCGCAAGTAAGTTAAATACTGCCTACTTTGCAATAAGAAATCTAAAAAACACTTTAGAAATAAAACTACTTTTAAATACCTATTACGCACTAGCATATAGCCATCTAAGCTATGGTATTATTTACTGGGGCCAATCAACAGATTTAAACAGAATTTTTATATTACAAAAAAGAATAATTAGAAAAATTTTCTCATTAAGTCCATTAGACTCATGTAAACCCTACTTTTACACTCGGTATTATTCGTTAAAAAACAATTCACCAGATTACCTACCAGCAAGCCTAAAAGAAATAACTTCTTACAAAAAATTTAAGAAAAGTACAAAGAGTTACCTTCTTGAAAAAAGTTATTATAATGTTAGAAATTACTTTTCAATTTTGCAATAATTATTTTCTGTTAGTTAGGCCAATCTTGATATTGTTTTAAAAATGTCTTATGTTATCTTTTATTTTTACACTTGACGTTGTCAGATCAATTTAAATAAGTTGGCTTAAAGTGAAATAAATAAATAAAAATCCATTTTTTTAAGTTGTCCATAAGAGTTTTCTAGTTATCAAAGGAATTTTATCTAGAGTGGATATTTCTTAAAAAAAAAAGAGTGAATTTTTCTTAGAATTGCACGTTTGGTGTCTTTTTGGGAAACCATGGTAATTTTCTTGGGAGGTTTCACTTGACCTGCTATCTTTCTCTCCTGCAATAATTTGAAAACGGTGGACTTTCCAATTCCAGTCATTCGGGAACATCGTTCAACAATTTCTTGTACAGTTAAACTGCGGTAATCGGTAACATTTTCACTCGCTGATTGTGGAGAATTATTGGAACATCTTTTCGTTGTAGTGAATTTCGCCGTTTTATTAATATTCTTATAATACTGTTAAGAGTAGTAGCAACAAATATTAACATGTTTAAAATACACTTAAGAAGTCTTTATGATATGTGTTTTATTACCTGCCTCCATTAGGTACTAGCCTATTATGAATGCATTGAATAATAAATGTAATCTATAGAGTAATAAATTCTCATTAGGTATACGAAAGGACAGGAATTTAAAAGGATCTTTATTGTTATACTATAAAGAAAGTTTACCTACGCCTATGGACGACCCTGAAATTCAGCCAAACTTGACGGAATTCTTCGTTTTATTACTCTATAAATTTCAGAAACGCTATAACCATATCATATTGTTTGTAATTTCATTCTCAACAAAGAAGAAAACGCGAT
Organism: Kuschelorhynchus macadamiae; assembly: GCA_030620095.1. NCBI lineage: Eukaryota > Metazoa > Arthropoda > Insecta > Coleoptera > Curculionidae > Kuschelorhynchus > Kuschelorhynchus macadamiae. The sequence continues at coordinate 2,686,675 of JAUTXW010001817.1, forward strand.
TTTTTGCATTAAATTGTCCATAACAAATATTAGCAAATGATAATTGCTAGTGGAAAACATACTGGAATATTACTATAGACTATCTTGAGTGTGAGCGTATTCGGTTTCCGGTTACTATTTTTTTCACGAAAAAATCTCAATTTTTTGACCTTTCAGAAATTAATCGTAAAAAACCCCATTGATATTCGGCTCTAAGAAAAAAGCAACATTTGAATTATCTTCAGAAACTAATCAGTAATTTTTAATACATTTTTTTTATTTCAAATTCTATTGTAGACGTTAAACATTTACAAGTAACGTGTCATTTTTGATTTTTCCTGTAGAGTTTTTTTAGTTGAAAAACTACTGATATGTATTTTTTTCAGCCTACAGAGGTTCAGCGAAAACGGAGTAATTGCAAGGGAAATCCTTTTTTGGCATCCTAGGAAGCCGGAATGTATGAGATATGCGTCCACAATTAATGTAAACACAGGTCTGGGAGATTTTTATCCTGCTTTGGTTATATTGTTTGTTGGAATTATTTTTAGTTTGCAAATTTTGGCAATTGAAATCCTGTGGAATCGCAGAAATAAGAGAAGAAACATGGATATTAAGAACATGGTTGTTCCTTTTATAAACTGATGTCATTAATTTGTAGAGTAATTTAGTTTGTTATAGTTAGAAAGTAAAAGAGTACAAATTAGTAAATAAAACTTTTATTTTTAACTTATAGTATTAACCTCTCTTCAGTGTCGTTTGGTTTTATTAAAATCGGTTCAGCGGTTGGTGAAAAATGATAAAAGCAAATAATTTTTGTTTAAATTAATAATTGTCACAAAGTAATAAGACAAACTTTATTAAAAACGTTATGCTTAAAATGACTAATTAACCTTCATATCAGCAAGTCTTTAAAATGTTGTCATTGAACCTCATAACTATAAAAGAGTCTGTTTTGAAATTCATTTCGTACGTTTTGGAATGTTTGATATTCACAAGTAAATAGAAAAAAAAAAGTTTTCACCCATTTTGTTATTTCCAAAGTGTAAATAAATTTAGTACTACGATCTTAAAGGTACTTAATTTTATTGTTGGTCTCTAAGCAACACGAAATTTTGGTATCCAATAATTGACAACTGGCAGTGGCGGCTTGCGGGTGAAAAAGTAAGTGAAGTGCAAATGAAGCAAGGAAATAACGCAATAATTTTTTTTCCAGATTTTTCTTATATGTGGAGGGGGTAGAATATTTTTTTACGACGTACCTAAATTTTGTATACTAAATCAATTCTCCTATCCTTCATAGCAGCAAACTTATTTATAACATCTTCATAAAATGGATGAGTTGCCCTAATCTCCTCCAGAAATTCCTTTTGAATTGAAATATTGCCAAGAGAAGTAATTCTTGTATTTCTTAAATAAGTTTTTACACATTTGAAGCAAGAAAAACTTCTTTCCACTGAAGCTTTTGTTGACAGTATTGTCAAAATAAGGGAAAACAATTTATATGCTTCGGTAAAAATATATTTATTTTTATTAATTTTTTTCACTTGCTCTTGCAGCGATATATTCCAATGACCCTCATTGGCAAAAATAAGACCAAGCTCATTTTTAAGTCGTTGACTTTTTGAAAATATTTCCCCATATAACTGTAACAAATTTTCAAACGGGCCTGTCGGAAAATTTAAACTATATTCGGAAAATTTAGCAGAACCTGCCAAACATGAAAATGTAAGTTTTTCACAGTCTTGACATCTTAGTCTCATTTCCATTAAAATATGGTCCAATATTTCATAAAAAAGGGTTTTATACTTGGCCCTAATTTCTTCAGGTGAAAGCTTAGCAAGCTCACGTTTGTAATGATTTATTTCTGTAATAGTTTGCTTTATCAAACATGGTATTAAAAAAATGTTTATTTCTTGTTTTACAGAGCGCCTCACGACAGCGTTTTATATTGGATATGCAAAAATTAATGTCATGCTATTTTTTTTGAAGAACGTCAAATAGTATGTCCGTGATTGAGAAAATGTCATTTAACACTAATGCCAGAAACGTGAATTCAAAATCGTTTATCTCACCTAAAAATCCTTTCGCAAGGCGGATTGATTTTTCATCAGATTTGTCACAGTTTGTAATAAATTCAAAATGTCTTTTAATTTACTTCAGTCTTGAACAACCACATTTACTAACTTCGAATTTGAAGTTGTAACAACGCCATAAATAAATATAACACAAAACAGTCAAGTTAACTGCAAAGGAACTCACCGGTTGCAGCGAAATCCGCGAAAATCGTAAACTAAACATAGCACCTCCAGCAAAGTCAAAGCGGTTTGCGCCACTGTTATAGTTGTTATAATAACGTTCGATTGAAAATTTTAAAAAGACATGCCGCCAACGGTCAAGTAAAATATTTATTCGAGATGTACAGTTTATTTTTTACCAATTAGATGAATAAATGAATGTAAAAACTAAAATTTTAAGAGATATATAATAAATACAGTTAGATGTTTGCTTGTTTATTTTTCCTGGTGAACTTCACCTACTTCACCTGAATAGCCGCCACTGACAACTGGATAATTATTTGAATTTTGATAGTGGTTTCTTTATTTTATTTTCCTGTTGTTTCGAAAATGGTGTACGCCAGACCGTTAGAAGAAACAATATAAGCATTTCTTATTTACTTTATACTTAAATCCCATCTGCAGCAAATATCTAAGAGAACTGGTTGAACAGTTTTAAAGAACCGGTACTATACTTAGAGGAAAAAGGAGGAAAAGGAGCTGGAAGAAAATTTCTTTCGGAAGACCAAGCAATCTACGGTAACAGTTTTCGGTGAATGTAATGTTTCAATGACCAGGGTAAAAAATACCTTAAAAACCTCAAGTTTCACTCTTATAAACTGATAATTTTACACGAATTACGTAAAGACTGTCCTGACAGAAGGATGCAGTTCTGTGAAGTTGTTCGAGCCAATAATCTATTTATTTAGTCAAAATTGCGATTTTGGTTGGATGTACTCGTAAACCCATATATTTTTCGGGAAGGTCACGCTCAGACTCTACAAGAAATAAATCTTTGGGCAGGAATATTGGGAAACCATATTATAAGGCCCATATTTCTAGAAAAGAACTTAACTGGTGTTTTGTACTTGACACTACTTCAAGATGTCATCTATCCCAAGATTGAAGAAATACTGCCTGAAAATCCAGGCGAATTTGAAAATCCAGTTATTTTTCAATAGGACGGCGCACCCCTACATTTTTTCAGACAAGTGAGAGATTAGTAGGACCTGATATTTCTAGAGCGGTGAAATGGCCGACGTGGTCCACTGGAATGGCCCGCACGGACCCCGGACTTAACTCCCCTCGAATTTTCCTAACGTTACCCCAAAGGTATTACAAAACGTACGAAATGAGTTTCAAAACAGACTGTTTCATTGTCAGAAAGTACAGGGACAACATTTTGAAAACTTGCTGAGATAAAGGTTAGTTAGAATAGGGTCTGAGATAAAGGTTAGTTAGAATCGGGTCAACTTAAGTATAAGTTAAGATAACCATTGTTTAAGGTTCGGTTTTCTCTATTACTTTGTGACAATTATTAATTAAAAATTTATTTTCTTTTTTCATTTCTCGGTAGCCGTTGAACTGATTTTAAAAAACCAAACAGTATTGAATAAAGGTTCAAAATATCTGAAGACCACCCTCGTTTCATTTAATTTTTTTTTAAGCTGGCGCCCAACCGCCATCTTCAAAGTTTTGATTTTCATTTTTACGATATAAAATAACAAATATAATTCTAAAAGTCGAGTATAGTGCGGGACACGAAAGAAAACTGTTGGTTTAGGAAGGTCGGCCAAGAAATCTCTTTAAACCAGTGGTGTCCCGTTGTTCATTAAATAATATGGCACTCCTTTTTGACTATACGCACTTGAGATAATTAAAAAATGTAACTATGCTTAATGAACCTTTATCTATATTTGTCTGTTTTCTTTCGGGTACCGCACTTCTATATATATATATATTTGTGTTGCAAAAACGGCTAATTTTCGAATTTTAAATTGATTTAATTTTGATTTTTCTTGATCGATTTACCTATAAATATATTTTTTCTTGAGTTCTGTCATTAACGGTTCCCGGACTACTGCCTACGTCCACTTTTATTGGGCCACGCAGTATAGTGATACACGATTTACAAGTCCAGATTTTACAAGGACAGCCAGCATCAGATCCAGTGAACGAGATTTATCAAAATTTTAATTTATGCATTTCGACTTTGGGCTACTCGGGTATGCCAAAAGTGGCCGTCTGTCTCCGTTTGTCGTATTACTTTATACAGGGGCCGTCATTGTGAAGTACTATGCAGGGCGTTTTATGTCCTAAAAGTCTTAACTTTTGAGATACAGGATGGTAAAGTTTAAAAAGAAAACATATTTTTCATCCCAATTCTGATGCTGTTACATATGCACGCCACTGGTAGAAATTTCAAAAATTGATTGTTAATAAAAAATGCCCTTTTATGCATAAAAGACGTGTATCAAATTTCACACAGTTATTTATCTATAATAGCATCAGAATTAGGATTTAAAAAAATCTTTTGTTAAAACCCAGTATCTCCAAAGTTAAGACTTTTAGGTTCATATTAAACTTTTCTTAAAAAGGTCCAAGAATTTAACATTAGCACGCAATTAGGAAATGCCCTGTATAGTACCTTACAATGACGCCCCCTGTACAAAGTAATATTACAGATGGAGACAAACGGTCACTTTAGTTATACCCGAATAGCCCAAAGTCGAACTGCATAAGTTCAAATTTTGATAAATCTTGTTCACTGGAATTAGTGCTGGCTCCCCTACTATAACTACATTGATGTGTCAATTTTGGAAAAATATGAGTTCTGTAGTTTTTCAAATATTAATTCCAATATTAGATATTCTTTGACACCCGGTATTGAACAGGAAATTAATTATTTTGAAGCAGTTTATTGACAGCTACTTTATGAACAATTTTACAAAATATATGAAAAAAAACTAAGCCATTTTTAGGTTGACGGCTGTGATTCTAATGGTTCGATTCCTTCTAAATCGTTTTCTTCCTAGGAAAACGATGAGGTTTCGTCGTCACTACTTGAAGATCCCAGTGTGATAACTAAATCATCAATAACCGTTTCAATTTTGCCATTTACTTCCCAGTATTTATCTTCAACAGAACGAACATGTTTAACATACGATTTCTAATTTTTAGCCGATTTTGAGTCAATCGCCTCTAATGTTATTTTATTTAAATCTTTAATTGAAAGTTCACCAGTGTTGCGCCCTCGAAAATATTTTTTTACTCCTGCCCATGCAAGTTCAATAGGGCTGAGGTTGCAATGTATGGAGGCAGCCTTAAAAGTTTATGACCGAGGTTACGTAAAAGACCGTCAATTATATACTTTCTTCTCTAGGCTTCTTGGCTGATATTACTTCATATAACTGATATTTTCTCCATGTTGGATTACATACAAGATTGTTCGATTTAGGCCACGATATCATATGAGCTTTTGTAGAGTATTTAGTTGGCACTTTATCTTCTACGTGAGAATAATAAGACGCCAATCCATTACCACGAGTGATTTGGGAGGAATGTTAGGTAGAAGCTTCTCAAGCAACCACTTTTCAAAATTATCTCTATTCATCTGCTAAACTACTAAAAACTAAAGAAGCACCTGGAACAAATCCGACTTCTGAACCAGCATGAACTATAATAAAGCGACTACTAGAGCGGATTCCCTGAACAACACCTGTAACACTTTCACTTTGCCAGCATTTGTTCACTGTCATATCATTATTTACCCAGGTTTCGTCTAGATACACAATATTACGTCCTTCTTGCCTATATTGCCTTACAGTTGATAGATATTTCACCCGCTAGTGAAAAATATTTGGTCGCTCAATGAGTAATTTTCGTTTATTTTGGCACTTGCGCCAAACAAAACCATTTGATCGTAAAAGCCGATTTAAGGTTTTATAACCATACGCAAAATCTATTTTGTTCTTTACAGCACGAAGTAGGGGTTTGCAGGTCGGAACCTTCTTCAAGTTTATATAAAAATCCTCTATTGTTCGTCGAATTACTTGAAAATCACCATCGTCAATTTTATCATTGTATGATAATCGGGGTCTTTTTTTACCAAGAAATTTTGAAGGTGAAGTAGAACATGAGCGATCATTATGTTCTCTTTGAATTTTTCTTACACTACTTTCCGAATCACCAGTGTAAAATGCAGCGCGTTCTGTTCGATTTTGAATTGGAATAGTCAAACTATTATTTTTAGCTTCTCTAGTACAGGCCTCTATAACGCTCGCAATAACGTCACGTGCACCACTTCGAATTGTTTTCCCTCTTTGCTCGCCCTCGTTACTTCGAAATAATAATTGAAATTCAACGCAACGCATTTATAAAGAAATAAAAACAAACACTCGAAATGTATAGGCGCCACCGGAAATAGCTTGAACCTTCTAGCGGCAAGTGCATGGAGACTCTAGGCACATCCCAATTATAAGTGGACCAGTGCGAAATTTACTAAATCCTCGATTAATTTTCCGTACCGCTTAGCTGGCGCACTTTATAGGTGAAGCGGCAAACTATTACAACAAATAAAATAACATAAAATTTATTTGCGTACACAAATTTTACTTTTCCGCTTGCTTAAGACTATGAACCTTTATTTTAAGGACGCCCGATTTTCTTTCGTGTCCCGCACTTTATACATTTCAAGAAAATAGTCCTTTTCCTTGCTTTTCAACAGTTAAAAGGTGGGTATTTACGTTCTTATGGTATGTGGGTGTTGTAGATTGAGTCTAGATTCTGGGGGACATTTTTCGCACCATAAATTTAAATGATAAAAATGTCAACATATGAACTATTATTTTGGATTTAACAAAGAAGATGCAAAAGCTTTTTCCTCAAAAACTTGAAAATAAAATAGGTTTAAAGCATCAATTCGGTCAACCATTTTAGCGACAAAATTATGATGAATACAGCGTGTAACAAAAGTAGGGAAACGGCAACATATTTCAGATACTCCTTACCTGAATTTAATGAAAATATGTACCCTTAGGTATGAAATTATGCCGCATTGCTGCCAAGTTTACCGTTTCTCTGTTATAAAAGGAAAATATTCTTTTTTTAATTGAACACCCTATATTATATTACTTTTTATTTATTTATTTATTAAGAGCATTTTCTATGACAGTTTTTGAGATAATATGACGGCTCAAAGAAGCGAAAATTTTAATTTTCAAACATCAATAAATCAAAGACAGTTGATGAAAGATATATAGTACTTTTATTAAAAAACACTTAGAATTGGCCATAGAATCCAAAAATGTAATAATATATAGCGTGTTCCGTTTAAAAAACGCAACATTCTTGGCGTAAGACTTTTGTGTCCCATTCAATTGTTTTTGTTCCGATTTTCGAATTCTCCTAGCTAAAATACATCGATTGGCTATTTTACATTTTTTTTTTAAATACGAGGGAAGTAAAAAGAACCGTTTTTCCTTCCCAATGCAAGACCCTGTACATATTTTCATTACTTTCAGGTAAGCAGTACCAGAGATATTTTGCCGTTTTTTTACTTTTGTTACACGCTGTGTGTGTCCAATAAGCCTCCGTTATGCAAACCTTACTTAACATCTTTCGCTGATAATTCAGATTAAAGAGAGTCGTCATATCAATCTACCACAAGGTATCTGCGGTCTGCATTCTAGTTTAAATTTGAAATGTAGATATTTATGTCAATGTTTACTATAAAAAAAAATCGTGATCTTGTTATGACCTTTTATGATCACAAGTCCAAATTTAGCATTTTCCTAACTATTTATATCCTGCAATAATTAAAAAGAACATCTGTAACATCTAAATTACCAATGTCTTGGTGTAGTGACCATAACGTTAACTGATTCTTTTCTCAATGTCATATGGTCTATTTTTGCAGATAGGTACGATCTCCTGTAAGTCAAATTACTTAAGTGGAAACATGTATTTTTAAAATAAACAATCTAGGTCGTGCTTGTGCAGCTTGTGTATATAACATTATGCAGTAATCAATAACAAAATGTACAGACTGAATTAATGTGTAAGGGATCGGTTTACAAATTGGAAAATTATGATTTCGTGTTCAACCAATATTTTAGATAGAAGTTGTGTATTAACGTTAAGATTTTACGATAAATAATTGTATTAGAAATAAAATTGAGATTGTTTAGAGTGGATCATTTCTTACTGATACTGATACGTGTATCTACTGCAAGTAAACTAACATAGAACTAGGACTGTGTAATTTATTTATTTATTTAATTTGTCCACTACAGAATCTACAAAAATTCTAAATGGTACTCTACTTAGCCAAATTTACAAATAAGGAAGAACAAAGTAAATATAGTCCGACACACGATAAATAGTCTTGACTAACTAAAACCTTTATACCAGTGTTGCCAACATAAAATTGGCACATTGCACACTGCAGCTCTTCAAATAGCACACTTTTACACACCATCAGTGTTGTCAGATTTTACACGTGAAATCGTGGAAGGCAACGGATTTTCTATCTCAAATTTGATGACCAAAAAAAAAAGATACGCTAAATAGCCGTCATGAGGTTAGGTTAGGTTCTTCTGTCTTGCAGCTTGCCAAAAAAAAATGTTTAATGATTATTGGACTTTTATTAATCAACGAGAATAAGAACAAGCTACTTAGGTATTTACTTATCTGTTTTAACCATCGGCTCATCAATGGCCCAATAAGTAACTAAATATCTTTGTCTATTGCAGGGGCATGCGGTGAGATTTTAAGAAAGGGAAGCAATTTTTAGAAACTTACCTATCAGTAATATAATTCAATTATTCGATCATTTTTTGCAAATTCGTCAATGACGTCATCATAAAAACGGCGATGCTCCGACATATTTCGGAGAAGTTTATTTTCAATGGACAACAGCGACACTTCGGTGTAGGCATCTTCCAGCTCCTTGCCTTTTAAAAATTGTTCCTCAGCGTTATTTTTTGCGCTAATGTCATCAGTTTCGTTAATCACTTTTAGTTCAGATCGCAGTAACACTCGGTCGAAGAATTGCCATAATGAAGAATAAGAGATTTAAACGCATCTTCTGGAAAAGTTTTTCCTTTAAATGCATCAAAATTGCAAAGCTCGAGGAATTTAAAATGATTGAAACCGGTAAATCTATAGTTTATTTGCTGCTGAATTTGATCGATTATTTCATAAAAGAGGCGTCTGTATGATGTTTGAACATCTCCCACCTTGTCTGTTCGAAGACGCTTGGCTGGTGGCTCTACATTTATCGTCATCGTTTTCTCCCAAAATAGGTCAAAATCCTCTGTTTTTTGGCTTAACACGGATTTAAAATCATCCACTTTTTTTAGGCAAAGAGCAATATCATTTGTTTTTGTTTGTAATATATTAAAAAGATTGTCCGAGAATGGAAATATTTCTGAAAATATGTTCAACAAATAATTAAAATTAAAATCTCGTTTCAAACAGTCCAAAAACCCCTCGAACTATTTATTGCTTCTGAGTCCCACGTTTCATTATTTTCTGTTATATTCTCAAATAGTTCAATCAGTGATTCACGATTTTCAGATACTGTTAACACAAGTCTCCCATTATAGTTCCACCTAGTAGGAGCAATCGTTTGTGGACAATGGAGTCCAAAGCTTGTGTACGTTTTATTGACTTGGAAAAAAAAGCAGTCATGCCACTTAAAGTAACGAAAAATACTTTACACTCTTTAATGTGATTGATGCACTGGGATAAAACTAAATTTAATTTATGAGGAAAACAATGGACTAATACAGCACTTGGGAAAGTTTCTCGAACTTTAGCTTGCAGACCCCCTAATTGTCCTGCTATCACTGCAGCTCCATCATAGCTTTGAGCAACTAATTTTTTTCTCTCCATTAATTTCTTTAGCAACGTTATAAACTGCGGTATATAATGTATCTGCTGTACGATTTTCGGACACATTCTTAAAACCTGAAAATCGCTCTTGAATACTTCCGTGTGTTTTGACGTAGCGTATTACTATAGATAATTGGCTAAAATTAGTGATATCAGTTGTTTCGTCCAGAATAATAGCAATGAACCGCGCCTCGCCAATCTCCTGCTTAATTCTTTTTAGAGTAATGGTTGCAACAGCGGTAATTAAATCATTCTGGATTCGATTCGACGTTCCGCAAAAAAACGCTAGACTGCTCTAAATGATTTTTTAAGCAGTCATCATATTTAGCCATTAAACTACGTAAATCTTGAAAATCTCCTCTATTTGAAGAAACCCTTGTTTTGTCATGACCTCTAAATCCCAATTCGTCCTGTCCGAGAAAACAAACAACATCGATAAGTTTTCTTAATATTTGCCTATTTTTATCGACTAGAAGATTTTTTCTTTTAGGACGCCCTGTAAATGCGTTTTGGACATAATGTGTCTTTTTACAGCTTTATGGAAATTGTTTAAATCGGAAGAACCAGTTTTATTCCAGAGACCTTTGTTATTTTCAAAAAGTAAACATGGCCAACAAAATAATTTACTTATATTTTCACACCCTGTTAGCCATTTAAATTGTTCGTATTGTTTTTCCGGATAAAAATGTCTAATACAGTATTTCATTTTTGTGGTTAAATTTTTCATAGGCGGTTTTGCCCTTCCTTTGGAAATTATTTGAAGCTTATCAGCGAAGTTTAATGTTGAAAATCCCTTTACTATTAAGACATACACCACACATTCACACACACTCTTCTTACTAAATTCTCCAACATTTTCAACGTTATTACCGACAGCCGAAGTTGACGGTATTTGCATATCCACGTCCGTATTATTGTCTTCCATATCGCACCATGCACGACGCGACGTACGTATCAAACAACACACGGATTCCCGTTCAAACAAAGAACCTACTCCAACGATAGCTTCCGCCACCACTTGAAGCATGCCATTGAAAAGCAAAAATTGCAAACAGCCGGTGGAAAGTTCAATAACCTCTGGCTCGATTCATAGGAAATCAAGAATACAGGACTTGACTGCAGAGAAACTAGCGGCCCGCATAGGTTCTATTCGATATTCTATTGTGGCTGGGTCGGAGTCAAGGCCGCATTTATTATAGGCTTGATAATTAAAATAATATTTTAGCATTTTTAATATAAACTAAATTAATGGTTTCCTATTTCAAAAATTACATTTTAGAAGATGTTTTGTAATTTTTTTTTGGGGAAGCACTGCTTCGCTTGCTTTCTATAATTATTTTCAACTTTAATAATTAACAGATGTTCTCCAACTGCTCTCTGGTATTAATTCGCATTGAGTTTTAATTACTTCAATTACATTAGCGGACATTTTTGAGTTTACATTATTGCGGCTAACTTTGTTCAAATTTGCGTCAAATTTCTCAGTTAGAAAAGTTACTGTTGAAACAGACCTGACCCCAGGTTTTTTAAACCGGGGAAGACCACTAAATTCAGAACCCTAGTCAGTTTCAACCGTATATCCGGAAGCAAGCACTTTTTATCTTCAACAAATTCAAACTAATTGCACTTTTTCTAACGTCAGGATCGGAGTCTGCCTTCTCAGCGGTTTAATTACTAGGGAAGACCAATTCAGAACCAAAATCAGCTGCAACGGTATATTCGGCAGCAAAACCAACGGTCTACCCGGGGGATGCTAATTTAACTTTTTTTCCTCGTTTTTTTTTCTTTTCAAATTAGGGAGATGAAGCTTAAGCCGAGAAAATCTCTACGAGATTCAATCTCACAGGTGAGCATTTAATCAGGGGGAGTGTTAAAAAACTAAATACATACCTTTTTGTGGTCCTAGCTTTAAAAATTATACCGTGGTAGTAGTTCATTTGGCATTATTTATAGCAAAAAAAAGGAAAATCTTGAATCGAACTTTCTATTTTTGTTAGGACAGTTAGTAAGGTGCTAAAGAAATTGACGGCGAAATTATTATTATCGAAATTGACAATCAATCAACAAATCAAAAGAAGTGGGCTGGTTTCTATTAGTTCTATATATTGTTCTGTAAGAATTTTCTCACTATGCAGTAAATACTGAGCAGGACTGTTTACCACTGGATGTCGATGAAGGTATTAATTTTCAGGTTCTGTTCTAGTGTTTTTGGAACTAGTCCAATTAATGATATGATGATCGGTATCATATGAGCCTTATTCAGTAGCCACATCTGTTGTATCTCGATGGCCAACTCCGCATATTTGGCCTTTTCTCTTGATATTTATCCAATACGTTGTTATTGTTGGGTACAGCGACATCTACCAAATAAGCTGTATTGTTTCCTTATTTAAAAATACAACATCAGGCCGATTATTCGTCACCCGTCTGTCGGTGATAATTGCCCGGTCGTAGTACAGTTTGAAGGCATTATTTTCAAGCACTGAACTTGGTTGGTATTTCTAATGGGGCACGAAGGTAGTCAGGAGCCTGTATTTATTAGCAAGCTTCTGGTGTATAATGTTACAGACCTGGTTATGTCGCTGGAGGTAGTCCGTGTTTGCTAGGTAAGTGCAGCCAAAATGTTATATGCTGTATAGTCTTTTATCTCTCGTTACATTTTCGATACTTATCGGATTCAATAGACTGGTGTTTGATGACCAATTCCGTATAATTTCGTGTGTTAATAACTTGGTTCTGTATTGCCATCACAAATCCGTCTCTGGGAATAGTTGTCCATCTTTAACCCACCTGTCGGATGCTTCCTTATCTGTATGTGGCTGATTCAAGTCATCATGTTGTCACTTTCAAGATTGAGTGGAGAGTACGAGTTGCCACTTAAGGTCACTATGCGGTGGAGGCTTGATGTTTGAGCCTTGTTGGTGTAGAAATACCTCAATTTCTGCAGCTGCTCTTATTATTATTATTATTATTATTATTATTATTATTATTATTATTATTATTATTAGGATTAATACAAAATGATTTTATTAGAAAAACACAATTATTTAATTTTATTTGGTGACGGCAATTTGACATATTTTTTTCTTGTTTATAAATGTATCTGCAACTTCTGGGTGCTAAAGGAAGCCCATTCCTACCAAGGTTTGCTTTGGTAGGAATAGGCACATTTCATAAAAGAAGGAAATTATTTGGATGCGGTTCGGCGATATTAGATTTTGTTGGGAAAATGTTAGAACACTAATTACACTGACCGACAAGATTTTTCTAACACAGGCCAGCTCATTATTTTCACAATGGAAATACCCTCTCAAAAAAAAAATATTTTTAATAGCCTAATTAGAACCTTTTATATTGGCAGGTAAACAATTTTATTGTGAGGCGGCTAAAATGGGTCCATTTTATAACGGAAAAATTACCTAGACTGGGTTGTTTACAACATTAGACATAAAATAAACGTTAAACATCACTCTTCTGTTGAGTTTCGAATTGAGTGGTTCTCTGTGTATCGATAAGCAAGTGTATGTGAAGAGAATTTCTGGTGAAATCACAAGCCAGGCCATTTTCCGAAAATGTAAAAGAAGCATACTTTAAATATTTTGGTGTGTTAATTGGGGATCAAGATAAGCGGTGGGCTCCCCATGTGTGCTGTGTTAGTTGTAGTGTATCTTTGGTGCAGTGGATGAAGAGAAAGAGAAAAAGTATGCCTTTTGCAGTTCCAATGGTATGGCGAAAACCCACCAATCATTCTGACGGTTGTTATTTTTGCCTGAAAAAGACTGAAGGTTATTCCAAAAAGGGAAAGCACAATATAGAATATCCAAATTTGCAATCAATATAGAATATCCAAATTTGCAATCTGCCATACGAACTGTTCCTCATAATGCAAATTTGCCAGTGCCGATTGCGCCTTTAAATTCGCAAGCTATTGATTTGGGAGATAATGGAGATAACCCATCATCAGGCAGCTCAGAAGAACAGTGCACCTATCCCACTTTTATCACAGGTCCCAGTTCCGGCTAACCACATTTGATTGTTCAAAGTGAATTAAATGATTTAGTACGTGATTTGGGGTTATCCAAGCAACAGTCAGAACTTCTGGGTTCCCTTCTTAAGGAATGGAACCTATTGGCCAAAGAAACAAAAATTACGAATTTCAGAAAAAGAAATGCTATGTTTTCTGAATTCTAAAGTACGGAAACTTCGTTGTGCGCGGATACTGATATAGATAGTTTAATGCAGGAACTTGATATTGAAAATTCTCCCCGTGAGTGGCGCTTATTTATAGACTCATCTAAATATAGCTTAAAAGCTGTTTTTTTGCATATTGGAAATTTAAAACCCTCTATACCACATGCCCATTCAGTTGCAATGAAAGAAAATTATGAAAATATGGGCACAATTTTGGATAAAATAAAGTACAATAGGTATACATGGCAGATATGTGGGGACTTAAAAGTTATAGCGATTTTAGTGGGACTTCAGAGGGGACTTACAAAATATTGCTGTTTTCTTTGTTCATGGGACAGTCGTGCAATAAATCAGCATTATGTAACAAAAATTTGGCCAGAAAGAAGCGAATTTCAACTGGGATCTCAAAATGTTAAATTTATACCTCTTGTTGATCCCAAAAATGTTCTTCACATTAAACTTGAGCTGATGAAAAACTTTGTGAAGGCTTTGAATAAAGATGGTGATGGAATTAAATACGTAAGACAAGTCTTTCTCCAGTTATGTGATGCCAAATTAAAAGAAGGCATTTTTATTGGGCCACAAATCAGAAAATTGCTGAACGATGTCAATTCTACGGAAAAGCTTACCAGGCAGGAACTCAGAGCATAGAATTCGTTTGTTAATGTAGTAAGAGAATTTTTAGGCAACAATATGGATGAAAATTATGAACAATTAGTTAATGAACTCTTAGATGCCTATAAAGCGCTTGGTGCCAGAATTTCATTAAAAATTCACTTCCTCTATTCCCATCTGTCATTTTTTCCTAAAAATTTGGGAGTTAGTGACGAGCAGGGTGAAGGGTTTCACCAAGATATCAGAACAATGGAAATTCGGTACCAAGGACGATGGGATCCAGCCATGATGGGTGACTACTGTTGGTTTTTGAAGAGAGAAGGTAGGACACCTCATAAACGGAAAAATTAAAGTTTAATTAGTGTTTTAAGTTAATATTTTTCTCGTTTGCTTTTCTCTTAGATGTATGGTATGTTTATTAGACGAAAACTGTAAACATAGTCAATAAACAGGGTTAAGAATTTTCTGAAATCATGTTTTTTTATAGATATTAAGTATCGTAACATTCGATATGGTTCTGCAACTCTAACAAGCAAACGCTACGTGCTGCAACTTTCTATTTGTCATTTTCGTATTTGGATAGGGCCATTCTATTAGATTATGCTATTCTGATTTGTGTTACAACAAAAAAAATTTTTGTGGGCCAGTGTTATTGTAATCTTTGATTGAAGTAAGGAGTAACATGGTTGCGCTATGACTGTGCTGAATTATTTTTGTAGATATATCATAGTTAATTTTGCTCCTCGGAAGAAAAGTACGTTTACTGTCCGACTGCAGTAGTTAAAGTAAATTTTCACTGCAGGCTAATTGGTTTTCGACTCGAAATGTCAGAGACGATTGCTAGTCAACCTTAGATTATTATGATAGTCATACAATGAGTTGTCCCACAGTAATAATGGGTACTAAGTCGCATTACTGGCCAATTGGCTAAGGATTGCTCAACCAAATTTATCAATACTGTCTTATTTGGGTCTCGGAGCAATTATAAAAAGATTGGGGCGGTCCCGATGGGGGTAACAAGATCAATTATAATAAAATACTCCTTATAACTGTTAGAGATTGGAATTATTTGGTTGTTTTTCTTTCTATGCTAAGATTAAAAGTATACATCGTCTGTGATATTATTGCTAAAGCTATTCCTTTTAATAGCTTTTTTTGCAATATAAATATACCTAACTTATTCTAGCCAACCGAGCTTATTTAGCTCCTATTTTTTTATACCAACTGTTTGGAAATCACATGTAAAGACATGGTTAAAGCGAATATGACAATGATAAGTAGAACAAATAATTAGGTTTACTGTATATGTACGTGATTAGTTAAAAAAAAACAATGTTGGATTTTTGTCTTAAATTTTTCATATTTTATAAGACAGTAACTCGATCCAGATATAATACACTTACTTGGGCTTATAGGCTTGTATTGCCTTTATACCAATTTAACTCGCACCATTAAAATTAATAACTAACCGCTTATCATTATCAAGTGGAAACTAGAACATTCTTCGAAAATAATGTATAAAATAATTATTGTTGAATATTGATTTAACGCTGTTTTAAAAATTTTCTGTAATACAATTTTTTCCATTGAAAACTGTCTGTGGGCTGTTATATATTAATTTCTTTATTGGCCTTTTAAGAGATTTTATTGTCGTCACTTACCGCAGCGCTTTATAAACATCGTTACAATCAATAACGTTGCTCTTTGGGAAACATTTCCCGCAACAACACTCTACGCAGTAATTATAATTACAGTCTTTAAAAAATATATGGTAGTAACCTACATACTCAATGTCAATTCGTTCCTTCCTGGATTCTTCCGGTTACAAATAAACGAACATGCAGACAAGGTTATCACCGTGTATAATATGGTCTGCCGTGAGGTAGCAATTCTTATGTACTTCAGGGACATACACTTTATTCATTAAAACGTGACAAATTAATTTGAATGATGGGAATAATATACTTTTTTTACCTAGGGTCAACAAGAAAAATTTTGTTGGTTTTTTAAATACAATCACATATATGTAAATGCAGATTTTATCTGTATATTTACTGAATGTATTGTATAATGTGATTTACATAGAACGTGGTTGGCCCCCTTACAGATATGTAAGTAAGTCAAACAGCATAGAGGGTAGGTCAAAAAATATTAAAATCATGCAGGAGCAAAGTACCCTTATTTCGAAAGATTCAGCAAAATGTTATTAAGAAAAGTTATTTAGCATCAAAAGTTATGCCTGAATACCAAAACATAGCCTCCTGAGAAAAAATTTTTTTTTTTGGAAAAATCAAAAAAGTTTTTGAAAAATTGATTTTTTTGATAATTATCGTAAACGCTTTCATAGTTGAATCAAAATCAGATCAGATTCGCATAACTCCGTTCAAATTTAAGTATACTTGCGAAATTAACTTGGATTTTTAATTTTTTAGGGAATCACAAATTTCAGGTTTGTTGCAACGATATTAAACACAACTTGGAAATTTCGTCAATATTCTTTTTAACAAGATGAAACATTTCTGAAGAAAATATGCACATTAAAAAACTTTCATTTGAAGTGCAAAATTTTCATTTCAAATATTTATTAAAGAACCGTACACATAATTGACAAACTGGAAATCCTTAAAAAAACAAATAAGGGTTAAAACTGAATTAATGTGAATTAATATTAACAAAAAATCAAACGCACCGAGATCTAATTCAATGAGTGATTGGAAGAAGGATAACATTCTAGTGAAGCTTGTTTTTGGGAAATAAAAAAAAACTGCTTTGCGCCGAAACCGTTAATTTTTCAAAAACTATTACTATTAGTCAATTGAACACTTTGACAAAGTACATGTGATACCAAAGTTTAAACGTTTTATACGCATTTAGTAACTAGATATTGGTGTTTGAAAGTACAAATATCTTATCCTTTTTCCACGCAATATGCAAAACTATAGGTAAAAAAACAAAAAAGGATATAAATGAAATACTAATATTTATTTTACATAAAAACTTTGTAAAACATAATATTAACATTCTTTTTAGATTTCTAGGTCACTGGTTTCTCTATTTGTTGTGGGATTTGTCAGAATTTCATCATAAAAGGGCCTGTAGTCTTCGGGTATGTAATGCACTATTTTGGAAACATCTTCTAGCTTCTTAGAGTTGATTGGAACTTTTCCATTGTACTCTTTCGAAGTAGGAAGGTCCACATTGTCTTGTTTCTTCACATTGAAAAGACCATAGGTGAAACCATCAATAAATTCGGATGCTTTGATATAGCCTTTCAGTGCTTGGGTATATGTCAAATGCCTGTATTTGCTGATGGTAAAGGACTGTTTTTTTCAACATCTTTGACAGTCTCTTTGAAGTATTGAGGCCACCAACCTTTGACATCAAGTATATCAGTATTATTTAGCCGTTGTACTTGAAAGCTTGGTTTTTTTTTCTTGGAAGATGTAATGATTTCGTTGTATTGATCAGGAGAGTAAATCCTATCGAATTTTCTCAAAGAGCGGTTAATAACTAAAAAGTTCCTGTAGCATTGCAAAAAACTATGACCTCGGATGGGAAAATATTGATGGATTACTTGAAATTTTCCATTCATAGTCAGTGCAGTAAACAACCTAGTTAAAGTGTGGTTGCGGTTTTGTCCAAAGCACGCATCACTAAAAACATGCAGAGTTTTTACTTCTTCAGGAATATGTTGAGTAATAAAGTCCAAAATCGCCGTGCTGACTTAATTGGGACCTCGCTGAGCATCTCCCTCTGTGTGTGTGTAGAACACCGATATGTCGTTTCCAAGACTGTGGATGTTAAAAACGTAATACCAAAGTTTGCGCAGATAAAACATTTCCTGAACTGGCATTAAGGGAAGGGGCAGGTTTTGCATATAGTCAAAAACTATGGCTCCAACATCGTTCCTTTCCTTGCAGGTCTCTTTGATTCCTTGAAGTTTATTGCAGAATTTAGATGCTCGTCTTTTATGAATCATAAGTTCTGCAACTGCGCATCTCTTTGCTGTTTCATTAAGAGTTGTCGACTTTATTTTTGCATTTAAATCCTCACAGGTCGAGCAAACGTCCACCTGAGGCCTACCAAACCTGTATCCGAAGTTTTCTCGGAAATGTCTCAGATAATATTCATACTTGACGACATTTCTTAAATAAAACAATCGCGGGATTCAATTTATTTGCACGATTTGCATGCCTTTCTCTCATATCAGCTGGTGCAGTTCTAGTTTCCAGGATCTTAGTTAGGCGTTGTACGACTTTATTGGAGAGAGCATGTAAACTCATATACGCGTTGCGGCAAACTTCAACCCTACTCCTACCTTTCATAGCAAAATATTTGAAAGAAGAAGTATTCTGTTTAGATCCCGCTATAGCTGGACGATGTCTGGCAACATCATATCATTCTATTAATCCTACTAGATATGTATCTTTGTCATTTTTGGCCTTCCATTATAAACGATTTCGATGATTGAACGTTTCTCTTCATTAGAGAAATCGGCCATACATTTCTTACGACAAATGCAACCCGGCCCGGTTATTTTAGCATTCACTAGTTTACCTTTATGCGTAATAAACTCTGTCCCTTCTTGTCTTGCTAGCTTTTCCTTTTCTTTTATGTGCAATTTCTTGTTTAATTTCAGCCTTTTTATTTCACGTTCTTCCTCTGAATCCGTGGAATCTCACATTTCTATAATATACAAAGATTATTTACTATTCTTGTTAACAATCACTTAACACTAACTTTACCTCTAAATTTCAGATTATTAAAAATGAAATAATATTAACTAACTTTTAAAACCTACTACTTACTGGACGAAACTGCAAAACGAAGTGAAAAACATGTGTTTACGACGTCAGCGTTGTCATCTGGACGCGCATCTAGTAATGCGTTGAAGAACGATAACATTCCAGGAATATTATCGTTTTTCCGCTCAACAACAAAATTATTATGGGAACGGGGCCGGCGATATTATCGCTTTTGCGCTCAACTTGAAGATAATACGAATATTAGTAATATGGCTATCTCACTTCAATTCGCCATATTTTTGGAATGTTATCTTTCTGCCAATCACTCATTCAATTGAATGTGATACCACTAGATTTATCAAAAATGTTTATTATAACTTAACAATTAACAAATCAGCATGAAGTAAAAAAACATTTAAGGAAGTACATAAAAAAATGAAAATTATCTAAGCGTTTCTGTGTGGCCACAGTGGATCGCAAGATATTTGCTGGAATATTTCTGCAATGGAAACGAACGAATCGAATTTTCAAGTTCCTCAACATTATTAAATGGTCGATCCTTATAAATTTTTTGCTTTAAGTATCCCCATCAAAAAATCTAATAGGATAAGAACTGGGAAACGAGGAGGCCACCGTGGATCGGTATTTCGACCTAACCATTTAGTACCAAATTTCCCATTTAACCCATTAGGAAATATTTCGTTTACCAGAAACTGTAAATAGGTATCACTAGTTAGGTTTCGGCGAAAAAAAAAACGGATAATCTTTCGTTGATAATACCGCCCCACACGTTTGTTTTTTGGTAATACTGGTTTCTATTATCAATAACAAAATTTGAATTTGCGTCCGAACACCACCTACAATTTTGGGAAGAAACAGTACTATTTGTTGTGAACGTGGATTCGTCCCTAAAGAGTCCATGAAAATCACGCTGATCTTCTATTTGTCCTTGAATCCATATGCAGAACTCATAGCGGATGTCATAGTCTCGTTCTTGAAACGTGCAAATAAACATTGGCCTATAAGCATAAAACTTGTTTTTCTTGAGAATGCTCTTAACAGAGCTTATTTTAATACCCGTATAAGCAGAAATTTCCTGGGTGGATCTTCTAGGGTTTTCAACAACTGACTGAAGCACCGCTAATTGATTACAGTTTTGGCACGTTCCTTTTTATATTTATAGGCTAAAGATCCCGTCTGTTTGAAGTTTCTTAAAATTCTACTTACAGTTGAGTAGAGAACTTTTTTGTCTGGATGTCGTTCATTGAAAATATCTGCTGCGTCACGCACTGTTTTATAATTATCCCCACATATCAAAACTAATTCTGTCTTCTCGACTAGCGTTAACTGTCTTGGAGGAGGCATTTTAAATCAAATAAAGTTAATATGCAATAATATAATCGTTCTTCTAGAATGAAACGCCACCGAACTGTCATAATTTTTACTTCTAACCCTCATTTGTTTTTTTCCATAGGTAAGCGCGATTATCTTAGTATAGGATTTCATGTTTGTCATTTAATGTGTACAGTTATTTAATTTTATAATTATGCATTTCAAATGAAAGTGTTTTAATGAGCATATTTTCTTCTTCCTCAAATGTTTCATCTTGTTAAAAAGAATATTGGTGAAATTTTCAAGTTGTCTTTGATATCGTTGCAACAAACCTGAAGTTTGTGATTCCCTAAAAAATTAAAAATCCAAGTTAATTTTACAAGCATACTTAAATTTGAACGGAGTTATGCGAATCTGATCTGATTTTGATTAAACTATGAAAGTGTTTATAATAATAATCAAAAAAATCAATTTTTCGAAAACTTTTTTTGATTTTTTCCAAAAAAAATATTTTTTTTTCTCGGGAGGCTATGTTTTGGTGCCCAGGCATAACTTTTGATGTTAAACAACTTTTCTTAATAACATTTTGCTGAACATTTCGAAATAAGGACACTTTATTCTTGCACGATTTTAATACGTTTTGATCTACCCTGTATGCTGTTTGACTTGCAACCATTCTAAGTACATTTTATATGATTATAGCGGATGCACCAACTTTTGGCCATGTTTTTATTTTGATTGTGTAGTTAATAAAAAAAAATTCACAGTTGTTGCACACTTAAATGACCACACTGTACTATATGCTATATCAGAGCATTAATTTAGTATAAATAAATACCTACAAAGATACATCAATTAATACATGATATACATATTTTTAATTACGAGCGCGCCATAAATTTGCATCTATACGGTGTTTGAACGCCGACCCCCATGACATTTTATTGTTAACAGGTCAGCCCCCGAGTCATTATAGTTATTAAAAACAAATTACCATCTATTCCTCTGAGAAATTTGTCAGTATCCTGCCTTGTGAAAACTCTTGATTTCTTCGCTTTGCAGCCTTCAGACTTCCGTTTAAGAATATGCAATCTCCAGACAGCAACAACAAGGCACTATAAAAATAATATTAAAGTAATACAATGTATTTTATGAGAACATACTCTCTTAACTGTTATACTTTGGCGAATATGAATAGATATACATATCTTTTCCTATGACCACTTATAAAAGTGACAAATGTCACACTGTTAACTAGGCTAGACTGTGCTATATATCACACGGGTGTTCAAAAATAATTTTTTAACACGTTTTTTGAAAAGCATGGCCATCTTGTGTCACAGTCATACTGTTGATGTAACGGGTAGAGTTTTTTAAAACGAGGGTTGAAACAATTTTTTCAACATCAGTGTTAAAAAATATAAAAAATAGTAGTTCTACTAAAAATTTTAAGTGGTTGTATTTTGAAGGATTTATACCTCCTCGTTTGAAAACTCTCGTTTCCAACACTTGTTATGCATTATACTATTACTATGCGTGAGTACACTTTATTTGCTAAGAGGTGGCATTTTTTAAAGATTGTTTTTAAAACATTTTATACATGTTTTATAATTTAGGTAAAAGAAATATTTTAGAAAAATATTTTCTAAAACAGTTATTTTAGCCTTTCAAATGCTGTTACAGATTGTTCTGGATAATTAGTTTTAAAATGTTTTTTAAAATTATCGTTTTACATATTTTGTATGTATTTCATATAATGTTAAAAATAATATATCAAGAAAATTTTATTAATTAAAACTGCCCTGTTAAAAATTGTTTCTACATGATTAGTTTAATTTTAAGATATTTATTAAAATTATTTTTTAGATGTTTTGTATATATATTTAATAATTAGTTAGAAGTATTAAAAAAGCGTTTGGAACATATTTCTGAAGCATTTATCCGTACTATATAGGAAAAATATTGATGGAGCAATAATATTTTACATATACTTTTAAAATGTGTGCTGTTTATTAGTAATACATCAATACATCTAAAATGTTTTTTAAAATCTTTTAAACACTGTGAAAATATCCACTTTAAGTTACTAAACGGGTGTACTTACTTATTTCCACATTATACTCCAAGATATCACGGTTCTCAATATAGAATAGTACGACCGGGAAGAAGACCTCTTATATTTTTCAGACAAATATGTAAAATAAGCTAACAGTACCTTTTCGTTTGATGATTATTAATCTCCTTTTCAGTGCACCATTTTTGATATCTTTTGAAAACTTGCACTCATTTGATCTTTCATTTACTGGAAATAAGAGAAGATATTACTTTTCGGCAGTATGTTCAACATCGGAAGAAATATTATTTAAATCACTCATATTTTTAACGAAATTTCGATTACTGAGTTTCTTTTAGGCCGTCATTTTGTTCCGCCTTATAGTCTTCGTACCAAGATCTTCAGTTATTTCTGTATCGCACTCGATTCACTATGTTTCGTATCAAAATTGGAATTCAATAAGAAGATTTTTTTTACACCGATTTTTTAAAATACTTTATTAAGCTGTCGTTTTCTTCCACCATTTTGAATTGTTACCAAATTGTTAGCCGTTCTTCCCCATGTCACTCTTGATTTTTGAACAACATCTGAAGTAAAATGGATAAGTATTTTTTTCGATGTGGTACGAGCAGACACACTGATTGACTGGAACCTTGAATCGTGATGATCTGAAAAAATATCGATTCCAATATGCATTTAAGTAATAGTTTGAGATTACCGGCTTTAACTATATTAGTTACCCCAAAATGGGGTAGATTACATAGCTTTTTGTTTCTTCGGTTTTTAGGTCAGTTAGTTTTCTGGCATATCTTTTTCTATGTATTCTAGAATTTTTAGTCTATAAAGTTTTTAAAACTACGTATTCTTTGGATAGTGCTTCTCAGTAGCGTATACTGTCGGATTTTTAATATACACCGTGTCATATTTTTTAAAAATCATTTTTTCATAAATAAAAATGTTTTTACTTTCCAACATTTTTATGGCATTATCTACGACTAGAAGAAACTATTCCATGCGGGACAAAAAAATAACGAATAAGAAAGTAGTATTTTTTGATGCTTAATCTAAAATATAAAATTCAAAAAGTCAGTGACGTACATTTTTTTACACGGGACGCCACTGGACTTTATAACTGTCATCTAGCAAGTGCTAAATCAGTCGCTTATAAAGACAAACAGCACTGTCAAATTTCAATAGAATAGGTGAAAGTATCTCTTAATAAACAGTTGGAAATTAGTCACCGCCAACATAATGAACTAGTCGATAAAAATAGGCAAATATTAAGAAGACTTATCGATGTTATTTGTTTTCTCGGACAGCACGAATTGGGATTTAGAGGTCATGACGAAACAAGGGTTTCTTCAAATAAAGGAAATTTTCAAGATTTACTTAGTTTAGTGGCTAAATATGATGATTGCTTAAAAAATCATTTAGAGCAGTCTAGCTTTTTTCGCGGAACGTCGAATCGAATCCAGAATGATTTAATTTCCGCTGTTGCAACCGTTTTTCTAAAAAGAATTAAGCAGGAGATTGGCGAGGCGCAGTTCATTGCTATTGTTCTGGACGAAACAACTGATATTACTAATTTTAGCCAATTATCTATAGTAATACGCTACGTTAAAACAGACGGAAGTATTCAAGAGCGATTTCTAGGTTTTAAAAATGTGTCCGAAAATCGTACTGCAGATGCATTATATACCGCTAACGTTACTAAAGAAATTAATGGAGAGAAAAAATTAGTTGCTCAAAGCTATGATGGAGCTGCAGTGATGGCAGAACAATTAGTAGGTCAGCAAGCTAAAGTTCGAGAAACTTTCCCAAGTGCTGTGTTTGTCCATTGTTTTGCTCATAAATTAAATTTAGTTTTATCCCAGACAATCAATCACATTAAAGAGTGTAAAGTATTTTTCGTTACTTCAAGTGGCACGACTACTTTTTTTTGCAAGCCAACAAAACGTACACAAGCTTTGGACTCCATTGTCCACAAACGATTGCTCAAAGTAGCTCCTACTAGGTGGAATTATAATGGAAGACTTGTGTTAACAGTATTTGAAAATCGTAATTGAACTATTTGAGGTTATAATAGAAAATAATGAAACGTGGGACTCAGAAGCAATAAATTGTTCGAGGGTGTTTTTGGACTGTTTGAAACGAGATTTTAATTTTAATTATTTGTTGAACATATTTTCAGAAATATTTCCATTCTCGGACAATGTTTTTAATATATTACAAACTAAAATAAATGGTATTGCTTTTTGCCTAAAAAAAGTGGATCATTTTAAGTATATGTTAAGCCAAAAAAGAGATGACTTTGACCTATTTTGGAAGAAAACGATGACGTTAAATGTAGAGCCACACGCCAAGCGTCTTCGAACAGACAAGGTGGGAGATGTTCAAACATCATACAGACGCCTCTTTTATGAAGTAATCGATCAAATTCAGCAACAAATAAACTATAGATTTAACGGTTTAAATGATTTTAAATTCCTCGAGCTCTGCAATTTTGATGCATTTAAAGGAAAAACTTTTCCAGAAGATGCGTTTAAATCTCTTCTTCTTCATTATGGCCAGTTCTTCGACCGAGTGTTACTGCGATCTGAACTAAAAGTGACTTACGAAACTGATGACATTTGCGCAAAAAATAACGCCAAGGAACTAATGCAATTTTTAAAATACAAGGAGTTGGAAGATGCCTAAACCGAAGTGTCGAAATTGTGTAAATTAGTATTGACAATACCTGCCACAAGTTCATCAGTAGAACGCATTTTTTCAACACTTAAACGTATAAAAAATTTCGTGAGAAATTTAACGAGGCAGGAGAGACTTTCGCATACATCGCTGTTGTCCATTGAAAATAAACTTCTTCAAAATATATTGGAGCATTGACGTTTTTTATGGCGTCATTGACGAATTTGCAAAAAATTATCGAAGATCGAATTACATTACAAATAGGTAAGTTTCTAAAAATTGGTTCCCTTTCTTGAAATTTCACCGCATGCCCCTGACTGGCCAAGTTATAACAAATTTCAGAAATCGTGAATCGTGTGCTACTGATAAGTTTGTTATTGTGAACATAGATGTTGGTGTCTTACTAGCAAAATCTTAAATTTAGAGGTGTTTTTGAATCGAGAAAAGTCAGATATAGTGTGCCTAACGTAATGATGGTATTAAATATATTATGTGTATTCAAGATTTTAACTTAATAACCAGTTACTGCAGACAAAACCATGGTCATGGTGGATTTGCTATTTACCTGAAGAAAAGTAACATTTTTCCCATTGACTGCTCTAATTACTCGGGGGAGATGCACTTCGAAGTGTGCGCTGCTGTATTTACGGTAAAAAACATAAAAATAGTTATATGATATGTGCTTATCGACCCCCAAATGGGGATATTAATATATTTCTTGCAAAGGCTCAAGATTTGCTGATTTATTGTAATAAAAAAAGTAATGTCATTTTTTTCGGTGGTGACTTTACCATTAATATGTTGTCTAACAGTCCGGAGAGTGCCTTATTAAAAGACCATTTTTCATGTTTTGATATGAAAGTAAGTTCCTATGAACCTACTAGTATATCAGTTAATAAATCTAATATTATTAGTGCGACAAAAATTGATTACTTCGTGAAAAATAGGTCAGATTATGTCCATGATACAATTGTTATTGATCCTAGTGTGGGTGACCATTTGACAATTGTACAGACTATTTGTACAAACGATTATCAAGAAGATATTAAAGTTAATCTAAATTCTAGCGCTAGTTCTACCAATAATACCATAATGTATAGAAATATGTCCGAATTTAATATAAATATGTTATGATCTTTTTTGAGAAACGTTTCGTTTTATGATATATATGATATATGATATAATTCAGATAGCGATGTCAGTATTTCATATGATGCTTTCATAGGAACCATAATCTGGGCAACAGAACTAATTGTCTTTTAACAACCCAGAAATGTGATAAAAAAGGTTAATACAAATTTTTGTAACAGGTGGATTACACCTGACATTGTAAAAAATAGTCAGAAATTAAAAAATGTGTTTGCACTTACCAAACAAACAGGCGGTTTGAATATACTAAATTTTTACAAGACCAAAAAGACAGAACATAAGAACCTTGTAAAGTGAAAAAAATACAGATAAGTATTAGGCATAATGATTTAAATACAAGTGAACCTAAGGATGTTGCTAACATTTCTGCAAATCAATGTTCAAACATTACTGGGTTAGCATTGGCCAAAAAATTTGGTAATACATTGTCTCAAAGTTGTATTAAACCAGAACGATTGGTTCAAAACACTATACATGTGCGAGTAGTTACAAACAGAGAAATAATTAATACAATAGCCAAACTTAAAAATATAAATAGGGTAGGCATTGATTGTATACCAATAAAGATCATACAAACAAATAAGGACGTGATATGTGAGTTATTAGTATATATAGCAAACCTTATGTTCGATAAGTGTGTGTTTCCGTCTCAAATGAAAACAGGGGTAATAGTGCCTCTACTTAAAAAGGAGGACCCAACTGCTCCAATAAACTATAGACCTGTAACAATATTAAATACATTTTCTAAGATATTTGAGAGGCTAATCTATGACCGGATTGTTGAATTCCTATAGTGTTATCGTGCGGGTCATACGATTTATCAAGGACAAACTTTTTAAGTTGGTTTTTCTTTTATTACATGTAATCATATCCTCTGCATAAAATCCGGAAGACGAATTAGATAGACCTATGATATTTTCATACGAAAAAAGAGGATAAACATATAAATTCCAGCAGTTGCAAAAATCTTTGAGCGATGTCACTTCAAAGTCAAATTGACAAGTTAGTGACAAAATGAGTAATAGAAAACAATTTTCGGGTTTTTTTGCATCCACAAACAAAAAAAATGGTACTAAATCTAATAAAATATTACGAAAATGAAAATTCAACGGCCAATATCCAGGAGAAGAAGCTTTCAAAAAATCGAGGCATATTGGAAATTGGACTAAAATCGTTGTCAAAATTAATAAAAATGTTGGGTTTTCGATATAAAAAGGACCGTAATCGAAGATTTCTATGCGAGTTGCCACATATAGCAAGTCAGCTTATCCAGTTTTTAAAGAAATACACGGAAAATATTAATTAAAAATTTAGAGAAGTGGTATTTTTAGACGAGACTTGGATATTTTCTAATGGAAGTGGTTCGAAATCTTGGCAGGACGAGTCTGTAAAAAGTTTCACGAGAAAAAATGGATTTGGGACGGGAAAATGGTTCATCATTTTGCAGGCAGGTTTTTCATCAGGATTTCTCCCAGGTGCAAGTTTACTGTTTTCTTCAACATCCAAAAGTATGGATTACCATGATAATATGAACTGTGAACTGAAAAGTGGTTAAAAGAACTGATTCCAAATTTAGATGCTCCATCTTTAATCATTCTGGACAATGCATCATTGTCATTCAAGAATCTTAAATAAACAACCTACTTCATCCTGGAAGAAAAGTGATATTTATGACTGGCTAATAAAACAAAAACAAAATCCTTTACCCAATATGCTGAAACTAGATCTTTTTTTAATGGCAAAATATATTAAAAAATCAACAATATATGCCGTAGATGAAATATTACGGGAAAATGGACATGAGGTTTTACGACTGCCGCCATACCATTGCCAGTTTAACGCAATAGAATTAATATGGGCTGGGACAAAATCATATTACGAAAAATACGTGAACGATGGTCTTACATCAGATGAAGTGCAAATTGTTTGGCAAGATTCATTAAATTATATTACGCCGGAGTACTGGAAGAAATCTGTGGAACATACGGAGAAATTAATATGGGATTGGTGGAATCGAGAACGAGTTCTAGATATCGAAATAGCACCAATGATCATTGCGCCGTTTTAGGACGACTAAGTGATGATGAATTTTTTAGTCTATAATATTAAAAAGTTTCTGAAGGATTATATTAGTCTTTGACGTGTATAAATCATAAATTGCCTTATGAATATCCATTTTTGCATTGTAACTTAAGTCTTTTGCCTTTGGATTTTTTCGTGTACATTTCTTAATCTTCTTCGGAAGTAAATTATGTTTTTTTTTCATGCACAAGTTTCTGTACATTCCTGGTTTTGCCACTGGCTCCTGGATATTAGCCAGTGAATTTTGATTACAATTTTTTTTTATTAGATTTGACACCATTTTTTTGCTTACTTTTTTAGTATATTTGTAATTTTGTAGGCAATAAATAAATAATTATAGAATATTTGTTCCAATTTTAAAGCGTGTTTAAAATAAGTAAATATTTTTATTAATTATAAGACAAAATTTGATATATATATATATATATATATATATATATATATATATATATATATATAGCCTGTATTTTTCGCGTGCATGGCCCTTAATTTTAGACTGAAATTTGAAGAAATCGGATAAGTAGTTTTTTAGCTATGCCGCGAACAGACAGACTGATGGACAGACATACCTACAGACAGACGGAATTGAGAAAACTTGTTTTTCGGCATCTAGGGACGCTTAAACGTAAAGATCTGAAAAATTCTCACGAGGGAAGTAATAACTAATTATCTTCCGTTTTTAACAAAAGTGTATAATATTTTTGCAAAATAAAATTTTTTTGTTATCACAATACCATAAAACAAGTTTTTTTTGCACAGGGGTGGCCCGCATTTAAATAAATGATACTGTATAAGTGGTTAGATTTTTAGGTCAAGCGGGGCTCATAATTTTTGGTGATTGATAAAAAAATCTCATTTTCATTAAGTGGCTGTATAAACAGAACATATCCTGATTGTTCCACTGATTCGAACCGCCTTCCGACTTTATTAAGGCGCTTGCCATTTTGTGTATTTTTGTTTTTGCCAACCAAAAAATTTTAACCAAATGCATATTTGGCGAATTTTCTTATTTAGTCCCTCGGCATTTAATATATAAAATAATATTAAGTGGCTATCTTAATAATATTGCGTAATATAATAAAAAAAAAACTATTTTCTTTCTCCCTGAATATTTGTAAATAGTCCATCGAGATTTAATAGCTCGATAAAAGAATCACACAACATTTTGGTATTCACTGTGTTTTTGATTTGATTCATAATGTTGGTGACCTTTGGACCCGCACGATAAGAGCGCATTCGACTGTAGGTATGGAGTCTTAACTGAGTGTCAGCATGGGTTTAGATTGGATAGGTCGACGGAGAGTGCAGCTGTCAGTTTCCTGAATGCAATCCATAAAAGGATTGACAAGGGTGACCTGGTAGCTGGGCTCTTTTTTGACCTTTCACGTGCTTTTGACTGTTTGCAGATAGATTTTCTCTTAGAAAAGCTGTCTGCTAATGGTGTAAGGGGCCCAATGCTGAGGCTGTTGTCATCATATTTGTTTGAAAGAAGATTCTGTGTAAAAATAGGACATGTTTTTATCAGAGTTTAATGATATAGATACTGGAGTTTTTCAGGGGTCCGTGTTGGGACCTTTAACAATGAGATACCTGAATATATTAAAGATGGCTCTGTAATCATGTTTGTTGACGACACGTCAGTTTATTTCTCAGCAGGGACTCCAGGGGAGCTAAGATTAAGAACAAAAAATGTGATTAAATGTTTTAATTTATGGTGTTGTAGTAATAATTTAATATTAAATACTGATAAAACGGTGTACATTAATTTTAGGCTTCGGAAGAATAAGCCTTCGATACCGATTGACTCTCTTGTTTGCTCAGAGAAAACAAAATTACTTGGTGTATACTTGGATGAGAGTTTGTCTTGGCAGTGTCATAAAGAACACTTTGCTAGTACGGTTAATTCTGGATTTTATGACTTTTACTAGGGTATCTTTAATAACCTTTTATTATTCATTGATACATTCTCACCTGTCTTATAATGTTATTTCGTGGGGTAACTGTTTAGACAGTGAACGTATATTTATTAGTCAAAAACGTGTGCTGAAATTAATTTTTAAATTTAATCGCAGAGATAGTTGCAAAGACTATTTTATATATTAACTGAGTTATACTGGTGATAGTACGTATTTGTGTGTTTACCTTTTAAATTGTACTTGTTTATTTATGTGTTAATTGTCCAAATTTCTTTCTACTGACGTGTGCATCAATATTTGTATTGCAAACCTACTGAATAAAAAAAATCTATCTATCTAATCGACTTACACAAAACATAACTTCTGGAGTTACAGTTAATTTGAAAGTCAACATATAATTAAAAAAAAAAGCAAATTTAAAAAATCGAATACCACGTAGCAAGCTGAAAAACGTTCATTTTGCACGCATTCACAATTAAATATGTAAAGCATATAGCAAATCGTCGAAATCCTTGTGTTTACTCGAGTATGAAAAGAAATGCAGGAAATAACAATGTGCGATTTCAAGTAACAATGTCATGATTGTGGAATAATTTCTTAAAGACGCCTCTTTCAATAGAATGTGCGAATTATTTTTAATTATTTGTCATTTATTGTTTTGACTTTGAATTTTACAGGCATCGCCCAAGAATTTCAATACTTCAGAAGTAAGGGTTTTCATAGCGACTTGTCTATAATTCATTTTGTGTTCTTATGATTGTATCGTGGTAAGCAGTAAGTATAGCAAGAAAAATAATATCGAAAAGTGACGACCAGAAAAAACCAAAATAAATGCTTGAGGTCTGGATTGTTTAAAAATCAATTTGTTTAATATTTAATTATTCCTGTTACTTTTGTATCGGTTCAGGGAAGAAATCTGTAGCAGATTTTGTTGAGACATATTTTGGCAAATGCCTAAATTTCGTTTTATTTTGCCGATCGCAATTTTTCAAAGTAGGAAACCGCTTATGTTTGTGAGCGGCATCTATCGGTAACTTTATTTATTAAACCGTATTCGAATTTCGAGTAGTCATCTTTTTTCTCGGCGGTCTATCAGTTTATTATGGCAACGCAGTTCAGCAGTTATTATTGTAATTTATCAGAATTTTTCAAATTAAAAGAGCTAAATACGTCGACTGGGATTAAAAATGAAAATGAAATACGAAAAGGCAAACAGATGAGAGGGGGAACAGGATCCTTTGTTTTCCAAATGGCTCTGTAAGTCACAAGATGAAACAAGTGAAAGTGCCCACTACAAAGCTTGTAATTGTAAAGTATTACCCAGGATGACATCCTTGAAGGAGCATATATATGTCGACGAAACATAAAATGAGCATTATAGAATACCCAGAGTCTTCTAAGGTTTGTACAAATTAATTTAGTTCAAATAGAAGACGACAAATATTAAATTTTTTGATTGACAAATTCTTTGAAACTTCCTCAGTATAAAATGAAGTAAGAAAGACTGAAATTAAGATGGTGGCTGTACTATTGGAATGCGATGATTATATGATATATATCTTTTGACTTGGGAAGGCTGCAGCCCCATAGCTCCCCCCCCCCTGATTGTGCCACTGATTGCAGAAGTGTTTCATGACTCCGAGATTACCAAAAAGTTTTCCTATAAACGAATCAAATTCACGGGTATAACAAACAATGAAAATCATTGACAGAAGTACTGATATAATTACGTCAAAACATCTTGCAATCGCAATTAAATACTATTCTAACACCACAGAAACTGCTCAATACTTTTTTGATGCTCTCATAGCACCTTTGGTGGACCAGGCTCTCAGTATGAGTAACACGATTGGCTTTGCCTCAGATACAATGAAATCTGATTAGGGGTTCGTGAGACCACGAGACTAGTCTCGGGCTCGGTCTCGGTCTTGATCTCGAAACGAGACCAAGACCGATACCAAGACTTACCTATCGAGACTCTCGGTCTCGATCTCAAAGTGAAGTAGCAAAATAACTAATGTTCGTAAATTATTTGTTTTTTGACAAAATAATTCGAGAAATATATGTTTGGGGCAAATTAATTCACGCAAAAAATAATTTTTCTATAATCAATTATATTATACTAGCATTGTACAGTTTCTTATAACAATGATACTAGCGAAATAGTCATTTAAAAAACGATATAAATAACCATAAAAAAAGAATTTCCGTAAATTGTTACCCTGTTCTCAAAGAGAGACACTTTATCACAACTATATATAGGATTTTGATATTGTGATCTTTATAAATTTATAATCGGTTTTTATGTTTAATTATTGAAAGTAACTAAAATCCAAAAATGTTTAGTTTTTTGGTTCAATAATTAATAACTAATAAACTGTAACAACTAAAAACATACCAATATCATATTCTTATATAGTATAGATACGGTAAAGTCTCCTAAAGGCGAAGTAATTATGGTGATTTTTGTGTAAAAATTTTCCGACTTAAAATAAACAAAAAATGGTTAAAAAAATCAGTTAAAATTCTTTTTAACATTTTCTTCTTTAATCGCTTCGATGGCTTGCTAATTAAACAAGGTACGTGTTTTATAGAGCAATATTTTTGTATTGATTTTGTTTGTATTTGAAAATAATGATATAATATTTTTAACTATATGTGTATAATAAAAATAATACATATACATACGGACAAGATTTTCAATAAACAAAACACAAAGTAGAATTTGGCTTAGGATTTTAAATAGATGATCAACAAAGCTAATTCAACTATTACACTAAAAAAATAACGAACTGTTCTAATAACAAAGTAAAAATTTAAATTTCTAAACATACATTATAAGCATATTTTTAGATTTTATTTCAACTTATATAACAAACCTAAAAATATTACAGAAAATTTAAACTAATATTTTATAATTTCGTTTTTCAAGTTACTTTTATACCATGAATGAATACATAATAAGCATTTGTTTGAAGTTTCATTTAACATGCTTCTTATTAAACACAAAATAAGGACACACTGTATAATGCTGCCGAACTCATGCAAGCAACGTGTTGGGCATTCTAGAGACAGACGTTATAATTCAATGGGGAAATTGATCGATGGCCAAGTAAAGCACCATTTAAGGTATTCTGTAAACTTTGCTATTTTGAACCAAACTTTTATTACGTTACTTTTTCTTAACCAGGACCGTTTTCGAGGGTCTCACGTTTTTCACAAAGGCGATGTTATAGTCATCATAATACTACTTGTGAATCAACTATTTTTGTACATTTTCTTTAAAAAATTAACTATAAATTTTAAAAGTGGAGTAGATATTTGTTTAAAAGTAAATTTATTTTTAAACAAATATCTACCTGTTCAATTTTTTTGAAAGATTAATCTATAACCTTTTTTTGAGAAAATGTACAGGGATAAATATTATATTGTGCCTGCTGAATCACCAATAATATCAAGTCCTGAAGCGATGATGACTATAACATCGATTATACATCACTATTTGAGAAAAAAAGTGATTCCGAAAATTGGAGAAAAAATAACAGAATATTTGCAATGAAAGTGCGCTCCAAAGGGTACAGATATTTTAAAATGGTGGAAAGCACACGATAAACAATTTCCAAATTTAGCCAAAATGGCAAAAAATCTTTTGTCTACACAGACGACCTCTGTAGCAGTAGAGCGTTTATTTTCACAAGCAGGATTAAGTAATACAAAAATTATTCCATTTGTATCTTTCGAAATGTCAAATAATTATTGTTCTGTGGATGGTTGTTTAAGTAACTCTAGTAATGTGTGGCCTCTCTGTTGATGTCCAAAGAACAAGGGATATGTGATATTTATTTTGATACACCTATTATTGTCCGTATATCTTCATTTGCTGATTCCATCTGTTGGCAACACCATTTCGAATTATAGATTTTTGAAATAATTTTTTATATAAATATACATTTTTTTTACTTTACTGAAATGTACAAACAATGGGTTTTTTTACATTAAATTTTTAAGATTGGAAAAACTCTGGGTTTCGAACATAGGCTTCCATGTACTTTTGTCTAAATAACATCTCGGCGAACAATTATTATTTTTAAAATTTTGTTTTCGAGACCACCGAGACTTTCGAGACCGATACCGAGACTAAGTAGGTCTCGGTCTCGAAGCAACGAGACCGATACCGAGACCGTAAACATTTTCTGAGACCGAGACCGAGACTGATTCAGTCTCGGTCTCGGTCTCGCGAACCCCTAAATCTGATATTTGGCTGGCCAAAATAAGGCAAGTAAATCGTATAAATATTTAGCTTGCTCTTTATAATATGAGAGTGAAATTTTATTCCGTTAGAGGGCGCCTAATATTATTTTGAGGTTATGTTTGATGGTAGTAGGTATTTAGAACAATTAACGCTTAAAAAGAAAAGAAAAGTTTTATATGGAACTACTTTAGCACCTATCAGCTGTTATTTATGATAACGAATACTTAAGTAAACCCCGTAGAGTAGCAGAAGGGTTATAAGAGCCGGAGTAACACATTACCAAAAAACTGCGCCAGTTAACAACTCGAAACAGGAGAAATTGTTTTTAAAAAGCCAATTTTATATCATAAGCGTACTATGAGAACCAACTACAAAATGCATTTAAGTTATATTTATAAGTTCAGTAATGCTTATGTTACATGAGAACGAAAAGATAAAAGTCTAAAAATTGCAAGTGCATTAATACAGAATTGCATTTCTCAGGGGAACGTAACTTCGGCCGTTTTTTTGTAATAATAATATAAAAAACCAAGGTATAAGGGCGATAAAGGCAGCGAGTTTTATAAGTTTACATTTTTTTAAATACCCTTTTCAAACTAAAGCAGTGTCAGCAGTGAGGTGTGTAATTGACATACATTCTCATTTTGTACAAGGTATCTCTTTTGCTATCCTGTTATGTAATTTTATGTATACAGTGAACCATGAAAATGTGCAACCTCAAAATCTAGTATTTTTAACCGACTCCAAAAAAAGGTTATCAGTTTCACTCTATGTATTTTTTTTTGTTTGTACGTCGATTACTCCGTGATGGTTTGACCCATTTGGATAAAATTTTCAGGATATTCAGGATATTGCCGAAGTGGTCCCATAGCAACAATATTAAACAAATGTCAAAAATGGCGGAATAGTGCCATTTTGGTTTTTGCGCCAAGATATATTGCAAGAAATCGCAATCTTGTCTGAACTAGCACCTAATGAGGTCACGTCATCTAATAACCCATATTTCGAGGATATTTGGGTTCGCGTTTCATTTGCTGGAGAAAGTGTTATTCTTGGTGCTGTATATATCCCCTAATTCTCGCCCCAGCATTTTTCAGAATCTTGTTGATACCGTGCGAGCGATTAAACGCAATCACGTCAGGGCCAAATTAATGGTGTTTATCTCCAAAAGGTGCAGTGGATTGAGAAGGATGACCATCTGGTGCCAAACAATCTTAGTGAAGAGACAGCTGAAATTTTATTTACTAACATCTATTACCTCGAGTTAGAACAAGATAACCGCATTAAGATTATTGTGAATTGAACTTTGGATTTGATTCTTTGCGACGAATTTCAATTTCTAGCCGTTTGTGAGTCTGTCGATCTGGTTAGTTCTGTCAACTCATTTCATCCTCCACTGGAAGTCGAATTTTGCCCTCAGGGTTTACCATTAATAAATCAAAAAACTAGTATGACGGTGTATCCCTTTTAAAAAGAAAATTACAATGCCATAATCAAAGCTTTTGAAAATCAGGGTTGGAGCCCCTTGAAAGAATGTTCTGACATTAACGTTCTGCTGGACCGTTTCTATCTTGAACTGCATGGGATCATTAACCATTATGTTCCAAAAACAACCATCAAAGAAAATAAATTGTCTAGCTGGTATAGCTTTGATCTTAAAGTGTTGATAAGTCGAAAAAACAAATTATACAAGAGGTTTTAGATGGTCGAAGCTGCAATCTGATTACGATAGATGCTCAGAGGTTAGAGGAGAGACAAAGCATCTTATAGAGATGTGTTACTTATTCTTCGTCACCAACACTGAACAGATGAGTCCCGCAAATATAAAATATTTTTGGTCTTATGTTAAAACTCTTCGAGCTGAGAATGGTCTACCTGAAACAATGTATTATGATGGTCAAAATATAGAAGATAAAGATGAGATTATTGAGGCATTTGCTAACCATTTCAGGTCATGTTTCAAACATCATCCAAATACAATCCACTCTGATAATTATAAAGACTTCAATGTCAGGAATCTTTCTCATCACTGTTTTACTATTGAAGACGTCGGAAAAAAAATTGATACCTTGGATGTAAATAAAGGAGAAGGGCCTGATTGTATTCCCCCAATATTTATCAAGACATGTAAAGATACATTGCTAGAACCCTTGAAAATTATTTTTCAGTCTTCATTTGATCATGTGAGTTTCCCTCTAATATGGAAAGAGGCTTCCTTTTTTCCCATTTTTAAGTCTGGAAGCCGGAATGATGTTAAAAACTATCGGGGTATATCTCTACTTTCTGTAATGGCGAAAATAATTGAAGCTATTATAGCTGATGAGCTTTTGGAGACGTTCAAGCATCAAATGGTCAATGAGCAGCATGGTTCTTATAGACACCGTTCAGCTACAACCAATCTAGCTGAATTTCAGGATTTCCTTATCAACAATATTGGAAATGGCTTAGTAGTTGTAATATATATACCGATTTGGAGAAAGCCTTTGATAGTGTCTGTCATGCTCTCCTTCTAAAAAAGTTAGAGTCTTTTGGTGTTCAGGGTCGTTACCTGTTGTAGATTTCGTCTTACTTGCGGGGTCGTGTTCAGCGTGTGAGTCTAGGCAGCGCAATTTCAAGTGAGATTAGGGTCACCTCGGGGGTGCCACAGAGATCTTTGGGTATACAAAGAACTACACAGTACACACATTCGATAGCATAAACAGCCGGAAATGACGAAATACAGCTCCTCCCTTCCTGGGAAGATCACAGAATATGGTGGTATGTAAATTAGTATGGCATGATATTTAGTTGTTCTTGGACTGGAATCCATTATCTCAACCGAATAGCTACTCGAATATAATATATTTTTAAAAACTTTATAAACATAGGTTGGGCTCTTAAATACCATGCGGTTTAAAGGACCAGCACTCGTCAGATATCAAGAACAGATTGTTATACTCTTCCTGCATGCCTTTACTTTACAGGTCTTTAATTAAACATACCACACTAGGCTTCCAATAAGGTTAAAATGCCTACTTTAATAAATTAAATAATGCACTCAACGCCGCCCATAAACTTCTTAAAATATATTAAATGACTAAATAAGGCGAAGCCAATAAAACCGATAATAATACCATAATACGTATACTTAAGGAGACAAAGTGGATACTCTTGACCCTATTACCCATGAGAACTATAATTGGGATGATGATGTACTGCTTCAATTCAATAATTCATTACTGCACGCTCTCATGATTAAAACATTTTAAGAAAAAGATTATTGTATGCTTACGTATATAATTGATAGTTGGCAGATTGTAAAACAATTAGACGTTATTATCGGATGAATAGTTTCTCTAATGAATTCACTACCTACATTTAATGTTCTTTTCTTACATTGGAATAAAACTGGTAATGTTCTTATATGCGTTTTGATAAATTATACATATTAAATTCTTATCACAGAAATATAATATTGAATTTAGTAAGATTCCCGAAAAGTTAATAATAATAAATAATAATAATAAATAAATACAAAAGGCTTCGTAAATTCGTTTTTAAACTCAAAAACTAAATTTCAACATCTTTTTAAACAGTCAACTAGATTCGAATCAGTCTTGGACGATTAT
Source organism: Kuschelorhynchus macadamiae (assembly GCA_030620095.1). NCBI lineage: Eukaryota > Metazoa > Arthropoda > Insecta > Coleoptera > Curculionidae > Kuschelorhynchus > Kuschelorhynchus macadamiae. The sequence goes on from JAUTXW010001817.1 coordinate 2,725,235, forward strand.
TAATACCACACCGGATCAAGCACGGTTAAAGGTTGGATAGATAACCGCTTTTGATCAATGTACCCCGTTTTAAGTTATACTTAATAGAGATGTAATAAACACGCGCGACGGTGGCAGTACTAGTACAGCTTTACCGCATTATTCTAGGTATCAAAATAGATATTAAATAACGAAAATGGTCAGGTGCTTATTCCAAACGAGAAAGATTACTGCACGAGCAAGCGAGAGCTGTAATCGAGTAACTTTGTAATAAGCTTATTACCATTGAGATTGTATACTGAACTTTTTCTACTTCTGTATTAGTAAACATTCTCCCTCGTACACTTTACTCAATAAGTAAAACCAATCTTACGCAAAATGAAAATGTTTTATGTCCCCACCCGGGGCCGAAGGTTATATCTGAATAGCCGTTGGTCGCTTTATTTACGTTTCCGGATTGTGCGGTTGTTGTTGCTCTAATTGCATTTGACTTTTTGTGATTTTAGATTTGTCAATTATTGTCTTCCATATTGTTGGCAATTTTAATGATTCGTCTCTTTTATTCAAATCACCTTATTTTTCTAATTTCTATGGTTTCTCGGAATATTCTGGTCTTATAATGTTCGGAAGTTTGCGGAATTGCAGAGACGTAAATATCAATATTTAAGATAGGGTGAAAATAAAATAAAATAAGGAAAATTGGAATGAAGCACTTACAGCAGTGTACTGAAGATAATTCCAATTTTCATTCTTAAACTAGGGTCCAATAGGAGAGGCGATGTAGTCATTTCCCTGGTTAGCTGCTATGAGGGTGAGACCACGTGTATTCCTAAACTCGCACCTATAACATGGTGGACGATGCTATTCCAAATCCCCCTGGTCAATTGTATTATAGTAAAACGCAAAACTGTTTAGATCCACAAAATAAAAACAGTATAATACATACCTACATTCACTATTAAGTGTTGACCCGGTTGACCGACAACAATTAATTGTGAAATTATATATACAGTGCTACACAAAAGTTCGACAACGGCCATTTTTCTCGTAAGCCCCTGTAGAAAGTGCTTCAAATTTAGTATGTAGGGTTAAAAAATGTTTTTGCATTTATTGGTGACATCTGCGAAGTCAGATAGCGACACTATGTTTTGATTTTCTTATGTATGGTGTTACATGTATTTTTTATTTTTTTCGGATTCCTTTACCAATTAAAAGTATGTTTACTAGAAGTTACCAGGAAATTTTAAATAATAAATGTCAACATGTGACACTCTCCTATTGTCAAATTTATTTTTTTGTCTGGCAAAACATTTTTTTAGGAAAAAAAATCACATAAAGATTTACGCATATTTTTCTTAAAAGCATTTCAGATGTTTATTAAAAGCCCACACGCTTAGGTAAGAAAAGTTGGATCTTAGTTCAACATAAATTGCAGCCTTACAAACAAATGTGAAAAAATAAAAAATACATAAATAATACAGTAGTAAAAAACAATACAATACACAAAAGCATTCTAAATGTGGCTTTCATGTAATGAAAGGTTCAAATTGTATTCCTTCTGCTGCTTGGCAGGGTTAATAATGCCGTTAAATTTCGGGTTTTCGATACTCTGTCCACGGCCATTATTATAAGAAATATAATGTTAATCTTACCATTAGTAACTAATGAATTCATGTTTTAGGAAAAATGTCACTATTTAAAATTTGCCAATTTTAAAAGGAAAAATTAATAAACCTAAAAGCTAAGAAAAACGCCATTTTCATAAACAGTAAATTATTGTTATTTATTACATTTTATAAGTAATTATTTTCAACTACAATGTCTAAATGTTCTTTAAATTCTTTAGCCCCTTATTCTTTCTTTAAAGGGCAATAAGGAAGCACAGAATCATCAAAGTTTATAAAATTTCTATGTTTAATGAAATAAATATAGTACTTGGAAGAATAGAAATCAATAATAGATGATGTCTAATTATATTAAACGAATTCGACTAATAGACATCTCTGACCCACATTCTTCTAATAAATATGTTAGAAACTTTAACTTATGATGGTACATTTTAATTTCACTCGAATTTTTACAAAACTTACATGGAGGGTACTTTTCAAACCGATCCATTCTTAAATTTGACGTTTTAACTCCAACTACTGTCAATACTCAGGTCTACGTCATATGTCATGGATTCCATGGCCTCTCACGGATAGCTTCAATAAGATAGGTTTTATGCAACTTTAAACGAGATTTGAAAGTTGAGTTTTATCTAAGAAAATATACTTCTATCAACTTTAGTGAAGTAAAGTTGTTGGGAAACGATTACTTGGACTACTGGCAACAAACTTTTTGTGGTCTTGTGTAACTAAAGTTGATAATTTGTGTTTTATTTGACTTTACACTATGTATTAAATTTCATTGATACTGCTTCAAGTTTTTACAAAAAATATATACTTTTAGAAGAAGAATGTTGTGTCACGTTGGCATAGCAACATGTGTAAAGTAAATACAGAGACTGATTTATCATCATTCACTTTTATCAGTTGTTATAATTCACTCTATTACAAATATTGCTATCATATTCCTTCATTTAGGAAGTAGAATATTGATTTATTCTTAAGTGGTCGTTGACAAACTCCTATTAAGCCCCTTACTCACTCTTCGGTTTGATTCGGTAATTCGATTCGTCAATTCATATAAATAAAGCAATGGGCAAATCATTACTTCATGCACATTGTTGTTATTTAATTTGTTTATGCATTTTAATGTTTGGCAATACACAAAAAACAAAAGATTTAATCCGGATGAATGGTTTGATGAAATCAAAGCCTACTTGATTATTCTCCCAAAAGACGAAATCGCCGCGAGAACAGAACTGTCCATTCGTCCGAATCAAATCTTTTGTTTTTTGTTAATTTTCAAACACTGAAACGCGTAAAATCCAACAGCGAACGTACTAAATAAAAATTGATAAATAGTGTGGACGAGATATTCGTCAATTCATTAATTCGCTAATTCGTTCTTTCATATGAGTAGATGAATCGATGAACGAATCGAACCGACGAATAGACTAGTGAGTAGCGAGCTTTAGGAAAAAATATTTCATATTTTTTATTATAATTAATAAAAAGTTTCAGGTCTTTAATGGTTATTTTCTCTATAAATACCTTTCCAGTTTCGTTGCTATCTATTTGCGTGACCATGCATTCATAAACATTTAAAATAATACAGTTGTTTAACCAAGACTGTGTCATAGTTTCTGTTTAAGGTATACGATGTTGATGGAATGTTAATAAATAATTGTATAAAATTACTCCCATGGAGTAGACATCTATATACCTGACAAACCGAAATGAAAGTTATACTGCTTTAATTTTTTTGTAAGATTCTGATAACTCTCCTTTCGTCATTTAAAGTTTCATTCAATTTGATAATCTCTTTTTCCCTGTTTTATTACGTTACATTTGAGATATTTTTTAGTTTTTAAGGTTCATTTATGTAGTGTGTGCCTATATACCTAATTTAATTCTCAACCCGCAATTCTTGATTGTGGCGCCACTTGCGGCAATTTGCTTAAATATATTTTTATTGTTTTATTATATATACACTTTTTTACATCAGCCCAAAAAAAAGGCTTAAGCAGGGTTAACAAAAAACGCCTTCCGGTATTTAAAATACGATAATTAATTAACAATGCCGTTGATAATAGACATCATACCCGTGAGCAAAGATTGCAGCAATCAATCACAAAACACGTCCATCGTTTAGTATTGCCCAATACACTAGCTAATACCGCGGTTAAAACAATTTATCGCGAATGCCATGAAAAAACAAAAGAGCGTAATCGGCACAACTTTATATGCTGTCACACTTATAATGAAAATAAACTGTTTTGCCTAAATTTCTATCTTAAAAGTACTAAAAACCTATCATAAATTATGTGTATTTTTGAAACGAAAGTCGGAAGGTTACAGAGCAAAAAAGTCCAAAACGTTCACCCCAATGGAAATTAACAGATTTATAAAAGAAGCACAGATAATGTTTACCTGGCAACAAAGGTAAGAGATTTAGAAATTTTATAAATATATCTTCTTAGTTATTTGATAATTTAATAGGTATAAAGTAAAAAAAATGATATTTGTATGTGTATAGTATTAGAATTTTATATTTATAAACTACCTACATTAAAAAACAATATATGTCATTGTGTATTGGCGGAAACTCCACAGCAGTGCCGCGTCGCCCCACAGATAGTGAAAAAGTGCACTTACAAAATTATATTGTGTTATAGTCGTAGAAAATCTATAGTATTTTACTCACAAATAATGGTTATTACTCACTTAGATGATTATGACACTCGCTTTCCGGAGTATAACCGTTATTACTTGCTCATTAAATAATATACTATTACTTTACAGTATTATCCACAAAGTACTGAAATAATAGGCTCAACAATCACTTGTGTAATGCCATGTTAATAATAAATATTTGGACAACCATAATTTTTATTTATTTTAATATTTATTAATAAATAATTGTTTTTCCAAAAACAGAGCCGTTGTTTAAAATAAAGTTTCGGCATAAAAAATGCATGTTCTTATGAAATGGCGAGTGGGCAGTAAAATTATCTCCTTCGGCGCTATTTTACAATATAAATTAACTTGTACTCTTTTCTGCGGGGTCTAGGTTGGGAACCCTATTTGTCTATATTAGGGCGTTTTTTTGCTTTTTGTTTCGCTTACTATTGTTAATGTCCTAGTTAATTAATCTTTTATGTATGATGATGGATGATGTATGTTTGACTTCTAGCAATTATTATCCTATATTTATCTATTTTAACAGACGTAATACCCCATGCTACTTTTCTTTTTTTACTCTTACCTATCTGCGGTTTAATAACAAAAGCAAGGATTTTTAAGGCATAAATTACAAAAAATTAAAAAATATAATTGCATGATGATATTCTTCGCTTCCTTATTTGGTTTTTTAAGTATGCATATTTTCAACTTTTTACTATAAATGACGCATGTTTCTAATTCTGGAATAGATTGAAATCAATTTTTTCGTTTTTTTGGTACGATCATTAACTCATTATCATATGGAAAATAATAATGCAATTTGTGAGCACATAACTTAAAAAGGATAAGGTAACAATTTAACGGTTTGAATTTTTTAAGTTGTTCCAAAAATAAGTTACCTACACTTTACTTAGTAAATATATCTGCATGGCAGTGGCGGCTGGTGCGATTTTAAAAAGGGTATTCAATATTTTTTAATTCGGTGCTCTTAAACAAAAAAAATCGTGAAACGTGGTAAAGTCGAATGCGGGTCCAAAGGTCACCAACATTATCAATCAAATCAGAAAACACAGTGAATACCAAAATGTTGTGTGATTCTTTTATCTAGCTGTTAAATCTCGATAGGCTATTTATAAATATACAGGGAGAAATATAGTTTTTTTTATGTGATTGTGATTAGAAAAAAAATTATTTTGCAAAAATATTATACACTTTTGTTAAAACCACAAAATAATTAGTTATTACTTCCATCGTGAGATTTTTTCAGATCTTTACATTTAAGGGTCCCTAGGTGCCGGAAAATATGTTTTCTCAATTCCGTCTGTCTGTAGGTATGTCTGTCCGTCAGTCTGTCTGTTCGTGGCATAGCTAAAAAACTGCTTATCCGATTTCTTCAAATTTCAGTCTAAAATTAAGGGCCATGCATTAGAGTAACTAAAAATTTATAATACAAATTAACAAATTATTTCAGACACTCGCTAAGACTCGTGCTATAATATTCATATCAGTTAAAAAATAGTCATTTTACACACTTGATGTATAATATTATGCTCAGCGTAGCTCATTCCAAGTTTTAATGAGATGACAGCAATCTAAATATTAATATTCTCGAAGAAACTTACACATAATCTCTTTAAAACAAAAAAAAAATCGTTAAAATCGGTTAATCCAAAACAAAAGTTATTTAATTTCTTTGAATCCAATGTTTACCTCTCCCCCTCCCTTTATTTGACAATTTGGAGAAAAAAGTTGAACGAAAAGTTTTGGAATTATTAGTAGATTACAAAAAAAGTATTTTTGATAAGGGCTAATTGGGAGTATTTTTGAATAAAACCGTGTTTTCTACTTTATGGTTGGTGTTGCGCCCTCTTGCGGCAGACTTATAAAGTTGAAATAATTTACAGCTTTTTATTTTTGCCGATTTACTTATTAAATTTTTTTCCCCGATAACCTAGGGCAAATACTTTCTGAGATATGGTCGAGAGCCCCGCTTAGTTGAACCTGTATATATATATATATATATATATATATATATATATATATATATATATATATATATATATATATATATATATATATATATATATATATATATATATATATATATATATATATATATATATATATATATATATATATATATATATATATATATATATATATATATATATATATATATATATATATATATATATATATATATATATATATATGGGCCTCTACCCTCATATATATATATATATATATATATATATATATATGCTCGATATATAAATTTATATATATATATATATGAAACAGTACTACAAGTTAAATGAAACATTTAGCACCACCTATTGGGGCTTAGGTAATTTAAAAAGCATGCACTAGCACCATCATGCGGAGAGTAGATACATAATCGAAAACAATCGAAAACTTCTTTTTTGCCGTTTTACTGCAGAAATTATATATTTCTGTATTATAAATATATCTTTTCCGGCCAACAACTTTTGATAAAGATGTGTGAGAGCGCATTTTTATCGATTTTTAGTATCTACTCTCCGCATGATGGTGCTAGTGCATGCTTTTTAAATTACCTACGGGTTTGCAGCCGGAAATCTCCGGAGCCCCAATAGGTGGTGCAAGAATTTTCAAAAAACTTGTAGCCACTGACTAGTTTAAAACTTTTTTGAAATTTTTATATTTTGTCCTATTAAGGAGCCAAAAAATACAACTTTTTTAAGTTTTGCATTTATGAGGGTATCTGGCCCAGTTTTCAAGAGAAAAAATAAAAACTATTTAATTTTAGGCGTTATCTGCAGAAATTATATATTTCAAAAAGTGCTATTATACATATATCTTTTCCGGCGAACAACTTTTGATAAAGATGTGTGAGAGCGCATTTTTATCGATTTTTAGTATCTACTCTCCGCATGATGGTGCTAGCTAGGGTACCCTGTGACATAATCGAAAACAATTCTTCTTTTAGGCCGCTTTTTTGCACCTGCAGAAATTATATATTACCTATTATACATATAAATTAAAAGGCCAACAACTATTTGATAAAGATGTGTGAGAGCATGTTTTTTATCGATTTTTAGTATCTATATATATATACATATATATATATATATATATATATATATATATATATATATATATATATATATATATATATATATATGTTATTTTAGGTATTATTGTGCTTTAGAACATTAAGATTTAGTCTCTATGACAGGTGTTAATTTTCTATCAGTGCATTATCTAATTTTTACACCTTAAAAGATATTATCTTAAAACGTTGTCATTACCTACTTTACTATATTAATAGTTAAATTATGTATGACTAGTAAACAATATTAACCTTTCTCTTTTTTATTCTGGCTGAAATTGAGGACAGTATAATATGGATAAATAATTATTCAATTGAAAACATATACCTGATTCATCTTTGTTAGTAAACAATTTTTTGCTAATAAGAAACATTTACAAATGTATTTTTTCAAGGTTCAGGAACGATTGTTTCCTGGGAATAATTAGGTAACCCGGAAACAAGGAAATACGTCGAATTCTAGAGTCCATTTATCGTAATAAAAACCTTTATTATCCTTAATCAACATAATACATCTTATCGATAAAAAAACCTTCAATCAGCTTTTCTTACATTAGTGACATGTTTAAGTACTGACACCAAGTACCTTAATTTCGCACTTAGATTAATTTAATTTAACTCCTTTTGGTGATCTGGAAGACCTTGTCCCGCATTGATACTGATAAGTATACGGTTTTAAATTATGCAGATTTGTTTCTGTCAGATTGTTTCCGGTGACTGTGTTAGCTTCCCTGAAAGGATATTTTTACATGAACAATTCCCAGTTGATACATTAAAAATGTGTATCATAAAATTACATTTTTTATAGATTTACGGGTGTTTCTAAAGGCATTTCCTTAAGACAATGTTTTCTTTGTGTCTATGTGATCAATTCTTTTACCTCATTAATTAAATAAAACAGTTTAAATAAAGGTATTTATTCATATGTAAACGTCAATTCTTTTGTTCCCGTTTCCGCTGAACAAAATGTAGGTTTGTAAAAAACTGCAATGTTAAAAACCAATTATTTTGTTAATTGATTGTTTGATATTTCACTTTTTTGCATGGGAAAAATTGATGTTGAAACCGAAAATATCTAGAGGTTGGCAATGTTTTTACTAAACATTTTTATAAAAAAAAAATCTGAGTTAAAAAATATTTAAAAGTAAAAATAATACTTTATTCCATCTTAAAAATTTGACTTTATGAAGATGGAGTCCAACTAATACATTATTATATATTTGTTGGGCCCATTAAGCATTTTACAAGAAAGCATTTATACCTACCTAGTACCTCAAGTGTATTTCATCTTCGAAGGTAATTGTATTATTAAAATTAAGTTTCCTATTATTGAGTTCTTTTTAAAAGTACATACATTTTAGTTCAGTGTAAAAAATAGAAACAAACACATTATGTTTATTTACTCTTACACGTCGTATCTACTATTACAAATTTACAATTCTTAATTGTTACCATGGATAAGAAGAACTTAGAAGCAACGTAGCATGCCATGGAATGTCTCAAAAAACAAAATTATTAACAATATTTGAAATGTCAATAACGGGTTGTTGGTTTAATTGTACATACTATAATAAAATGTTCATGTGAGGAAAAAAAAACAATATATTAAATATGTACTACAGTTGCAATAAAAATTCGAAAAACCAAAATTAATCTAACTAACATTAAATAATTATCTGGACATCCATAGTAAGTTTAAATATAATTATTTTAGGTAGAAAACAACCCATCTGAACCTACTAGACAATCTGAGGCGGTTGCCAATTTAAGTAATAAGGGCTGGCGAATTTTGAAAAGTTATAGTTTTAAGTCATACAAAATTCACGTATCCCATACCTTGCTAGAAGGAGATGCCCAAAAAAGATTACATTTTTGTTACTGGTTTCGAAACCAAATTACCCGAGACCCAAACTTCCTTACCAGAATTCTTTGGACTGGCGAGACTACCTTTACAAACTGTGGAATTTTAATAAGAATAACGAGCACATTTGGGTTATAGAAAATTAATTTTTGGGCAGGTTTTATGGGAAATAAAATTGGTCCCGTTTTTTACCAAATAGATTCACTGGGAACTAAATGAGTTACAAGACTTTCTAGCTGACATCCCGCTTGCTAGGCTATCACACTTTTGGTTCCAACAAAATGGGAAACCCGCTTATGGTACACATATTTCTACAATAACATCTGCAATAGAATATCGTACTTAGAAATGCTGCATACATTTTTTTAGCAATAACTGGAAAATTTGTATTTAAATTTTCGCAAAAAAATTATTTTCAATAAAATAGTTGTCCAGCATATTGCGCTCGTGAAGTAACAGAATGGCTAACCGCAAATTTGGTACAAGATGGGTCGGAAGCAACGACCCAACTTTGTGGTCCCTAAGGAGCCCTTACTTAACTGTGGCCGACATGTTTCTATAGGGTCGTTTAAAACAAATTGTTTCAATACCAAATAATATTGAAGTGCTAAGAGTCTTACCCAGGCTATCAATTCAATATCCTAGGAGGAAATCAGACCTTCCTTCAGATATCTAAGGAAGAATCGTGTATTTTTGCTTGGAGTTTAATGAAAAATATATTTAATATTTGTACTTTTGAAAGAAAATTATAAAAGAGGTATGCTTTTTACGCAAAATATTTTTGCATTTTTTATGTCTCCTCGAGAAAAAAATTAAATTTTTGATAACGCGAATTTTATTCATCTTGTAAAATGAGAGATTACGCAAAATAACATTTTTATATATTTCGTGCCCTCTGTATAAAAAATTAAATTTTTGATAACGCGAACCTTATTGTTTTAAAAGAAAAAACTTTTATTAAAAGTTACTTTCTTTCATATTTTGAAAAATGAGAACATCTTTAGTCATAAGCAAAATAACATTTTTTTTTGTGTCCACTGTATAAAAAATTAAATTTTTGAAAAACGTGGAACTTATTTATTTTGTAAGCAAAAAGCAATGTTGTTTCTTAGTCTTTCCTTTCCGCGGATGGAAAAATACAGTGTGTTTTCATTCCGGGTGTACATCTGTTCAGTTGTAAAAAACTAGGAACACTTCACTCGAATTATAATATGAAAAAGACGATATCATAGTAAGTATTCCCATCGACGAAGCATTGACAGGATTGCTACGAATGAGGATTTCGAGGCACATATAATACAACTCTCAGAGGACTGCCTTAAAAATACTTATTTTTCGTGGAACGGGCAAACAAATAGATGCTCGCTATCACCAGTAGTGGCGAATTTATTTATGACATACTTCGAGAAAGAAGCTCTTGAGAAAGCAGGTTTAATCCCAAATTATGGATTCGTTATGTGGATGACATATTTATTATATGGCATCATGTTCATACAGAGCTTGGAAAATTTCTGACTCGCGTAAGTTCAATCGACCCCAGGATACAATTTACTCTAGAGTTAAAGGAAAACAACAAATTTACATTTTTAGATGTTCTGGTCACAAAATTGTATACCGGACATTTCGAATACACCCTGTACCACCACCCCACCAACACATATAGAAAGATATATAAATGTGGCCAATGCCCTAATATCCAGATCGGTGCGTTTAACTGAAACACAGACGAGACAAAACGAACTTAATATAATATCTAGTGCTTTAGAGAAAAATGGCTACACAAATCGCATCATAGAGAAAGCTATTAATGCACAGAGTTCCCGAACAACGAACAACAAAAATTATGAACCGGGAAAGCAACAAGTAATCTTGCCATATGTAAAAGGCACAACAGAGTCAGAAGAATTCTTAGGAAACACAACATACAAATAATACACAAGCCACAAACAACTAGGGGTAAAACACTTGGAAACCAAAAAGATAAAATCAAACTGGAAAACCACGGAGTATACAGCATTCCGTGCCAGGACTGTGAAAAGATGTACTTGTGACAAACTAACCGGCGAATATCAGCAAGAGTGGAAGAGCATCAACTCAGCATCAGAAACAAATAATTTCAGCTATATTCCTACATCATCAGGAAACCGGTCACAAAATAAATTTTAATGGGTGTAGAGACATTGCCAATATAGAACATTATAAGACTAAATTGAAAAACTAGGGGATTTGAATAAAAGCGATGAATCATTAAAACTACTAACAGTATGGAAGACAATAATCGACAAATCTAAAATCACAAAAAATCAAGCGCAATTAGCGCAACAACAGCACCATCCGGAAAACATAAATAACGACCAGGCCGCGGGTGGGGGTATAAAAGGAACGACACTAGAGAACAGATGTACACCCAAAATGAAGACACTATATATACATATTTTATTTTTTTTTATTTTGTTGCTTATTATCGAAGCAGATGCTATTTAGCAGCACGTCTAAATAGAAAAACGAAACATTTTCTACTAATAAAAGTGATATTATTGTCCATAAAAGCTATAATAACATATAATTGGATATAGACAGTCTATAAATCTAGTGTCACATAGAATAAGTTGCATATTGAAAAATAATCACTGCAGAAATGCATTCAAATATACTGCATTTTGCCTTCACATTGAGAAACACGATGATTAGCAAGTCTTTATGAGTATGAGACCAAAATCGAAGGTGATTTTCTTTTCTTTCTGTACTGTTAAAAGATAAATATAGGCACCCGATCACTAACAATGCGTAATACAATTTATTTGATTTTAATTGGTTTATTAAGATTGAATGCAAGCTTTAAGTGTGAAACTAAGAAAAGTTGTTTTATGTAGTATTATTTCAATATGTTCACGGTTAACCCAAATCTGTCACCAGTGATTCAGCAATTGTTAATTTGAAATTTGTGTCAATGTAAACTAATAACATCGAATAGAATACTAGCCTGGGCGATGGTCTTGTTAGAAAGGAAATTTATTATAGCACAATTTATTTTTATTGGTAGTGTTTACGGTTACTTATAATCAGTGGCGTATAATATCTTCACAAGAAGGAAGAATTTAGGAGAGTTTCGACAACAACTGAGTTTAACAAAAGAGGTTAAATACTAATACAGACTAACGAATAAATCAATAGCGACCTTCTGGCAGCTCCGTAGAGCAGTGGGCTTAAGCGGGGGGCTGAATCCTAGAGTCATGTACTGGCTGTACAGAAGAGTCATAAGACCTAGAATTGCAGACGGCTCGATAGTAGAGAGGCCCTTAGTTGAAAGGAAACCATTCGCTCCAGAAGGGTGAAAGCTTAGAGACTGGAGCAATGAGAACGACACCGTCAGCAGCTTTGGATGTTTTGCTAGGGCTGCCGTCTTTGCCGACTTTCATTAAGAAAGAGGCAATGGCAACTCACCTGCGAATGAGAGACGCAGGAGCATGGTGTACCACAGGGGAGGTTGTGGGTCATGCAATGACATGTTGTGGAAAGGGAGATCCCGATATCCACCTATAGAGTATCGCGACCTTCACGATGACTAAGGTGGAATAAGGGTTATACTCTCTCAATCCCACAAAAAGAGGATTGGGAGAGAAATAAGGTGGAATTCTTGAGGGATGCACTTGTTTGTTATACGGATGGTTCACGTATAACATCAATGAAGTCATAGGAGAAATAGAGGAGGAGACTGTGATTTCTTCAGATATTCAAGCAGCGCTTAAGGCGCTGGACTTACCCATGGTGCAATCAGAATTGGTTCAGGAATATGGTGACAGGCTGGAGCAGTTGGCGCTGAGTAAGAGGGTGGGGTTGGTTTGGGTGCAGGGGCATTGTAGAATTGAAAGTCACGAGAAGGCAGATAAGCTTACTAGATTCGAAGCTTCCAGTATGTGGAACTAGAAGTTAGGTATTACTAGGCAGCAGATAAGGACTGCACTTGACGAATGGGCTCACCAAGGACTGTGACGTGATTGGGACCAGTTTGAAGGTGGTGAGCAAGCAGTGACGAACGAAAAGTGGATCAAGAACGTTTCTCTGGGGAACACTTGACGGGACACTGAATAAGTCAGATTTTTTGATATCCAAAATTACCCTCGGGCTTTGTCCGAGAGGAAAGACGCCAACATTGCTACAGCTGACTGGCTAAAGCCAGATATTTTAGAATCAAGAGCAACATATCATGGTAAATAATGTCGAAAGCTTTTGTAGAATCTAATAGGATGAGAATGGTTGCCTGGTTAATATCTTGTGCTTTGACGATATCATCCACAATATCGGATAAAGCGGTGGCACAACTGTACCCGGATCTGAATGCAGACTAAAGGGTTGATATTATTACTCGAAACGTACGAAGAAATTTAAGAGTCCATTACTTTTTCCAGAATTTTGGAGAGCATAGGTAACAATAAAATCGACCTTAGTTGACCAATGTCTGTGTAGGATTTTTGGTCAATTGAATGACATGTGCTAGCTTCCAATTTTTAGGAAAATATGGCTGAAGAATATAACAGTTGACTATGTGTAGTATGTATGGAATAATAAAAGAACAGGGCAAAGAAATTAGAGTAATATTTAAGTTATCTGCACCGAATGACTTGGACTGAACGCCAGTAACAATTTCTTGATCCTCGCCTATAAATCCTCCTGATGTTGGCTGAAACTTTCAATACCTTTTGTTTTTCGCTTTGAGCATATTTTTTTAGAGAATTTTTGTAATCTTGTGGAACGACATTTGATTCCTAAAATCTTTTAATGAATAACGAATCATTAGGAAAGCATACCTTCATAAAAAAAGTGGGTCAAAATTAGACGTATAACAAAACACAATATAATAATTTAGTGCTAATTACAAACCTCACAGATTTTATTTTTTGGACCAACCTATCCAATTTGATAAATATAGATATAGGCAGGTATTCAGGCAGTAAGGAATTGCCTACTAAGACAGACAAAGTGCTGATAGAATTCCAAATGATTTACTAAATGAAATGGAATTCAAAAGTATGTCAAGCAGATTTGACTGTTATTTTAAAATATTAATTGAATTTTTAAATTAATCTTTACCCCATTTTTTTCTTCTAATTAAAAAATAATAAATAAAATAGTGAGTTTCTGACGCCCTGTCCCTTTTAATTTTTTTTACGACATCCGTCCAACGTTATGGAAAATTCAAATTTTATTTGAATGACAGGTCCCTTGTTTCATTAACTTTTCAAATAGAGGAACCCTAATAGAGTATACCATTAGTACCCCAAGACCTTTCTAAATTATTTTCATTGATTGATCCGTACAGTTATTCACATAACTGTGAATTTAGTGCGATATTAAAAGCTACTGATTCACTAAAAACTACTTGAAAACGTTTATGAGTTTCAAAAAAAATCATTAATTAAATAACATTCATTACTTTCATCAAACACATTATTCCTGACATAGTTGCGATTCTTCATTTTATCAGGTTTTATTCTGATATGAAGGTACCTACTTTGCAATAAACTATCATTCTAAAGTATAATTGACAAATTAGTAAAGCACCAAACTAAATAATTTCTAAAACATAAACTTAGCGTCTTGCCCTGAATACTGATGGAATTCGGCTGAAATTGACTGTTAACATTCTACAAAACAATTCATTATGTTATGTGGGGATGACCTGGGAACATTTTGGTGAAAATCCAATATGGCGAAACAAAATGGTATAGTGAAATGTTAAAAAATTATTACTAAAAAACTACTTATTTAATTTATCTCAAATTTCGGACAACAATCAAGAATAATGCAGGAATCTATTAGGAAATGGACAAAGAAATAAAAGATTTTAATTTAACTTTTAAATATTTAATTGTCTCTTGTTTAAGACAACACGGAAAGCAAGCCGAAAGAGTCGAGAGAACTAACTAACTAACTTATAAATATAATCCTATACCCCAGATTTATCTAGGCCTATATTCATTCTTATTTACATAAACCCTGTTAGGCACGTATGCCAGCGAACCATATCGATGACATAAACAAGAAAATCTTAGAACTAATAAAGTTTAATTAATTGATTTTTGTTTCACTGATATGAATATCAGTTTACTCGACACGCCACCTCAAAAATTAATAAAAAAAAAATTAATATTAAATATAAAATAAAACTTTTCTTAAAACTGCAATAACGTATAACCGTCAAAAGTTAAAAACTAAATGTATAATATCTTGACCTGCTTTCCTTATAGTTGTCTTTTCTACAATATTGGTTCAGCATTTGCTGCTCAGGATTAGGGAAAACCCGGAAAAACCTAATCAAACCATTTAACTTATTCTACTTATAGTTTCTAAGCCTAATTCCTTCCTCAACACTTCAAGAGGCCGGTAAAGGTTTTGTAAACATGTCAGCAACTTGTTTACCTGTGGACAAATATTTCAAATTAATTACTCCTTTTTCTACTTGTTCCCTAGAAAAATGATACTTTATGTCAATGTGTTTTGACCTTTTATGATTTGTTGGATTATTGGCAATACTTATGCAACCATTATTGTCTTCATAAATGGTTATTGGCTTTGACACATTCATATTTATACTTATTGATAATGACTTTAACCAAAGAGCCCATATATTCAACTTCAGTGGATGAGGCCGCTGCTGATAACTGCCTTTTTGTATTCCTACATATTACACATTTTTCAAATAATTTAAATAGGTAACCGGTTGTGCTTTTCCTATCTTTTATATCATTACCTCTCCAGTCAAAATTTACATAACCACTTAAAAGTTCAACATAATTACATCTAACATATGTCAACCCTAAATTAATTGTACCCTTAAGATATCTAAGGACCCTTTTTAAACATTGCCAAAACTCTTTATTATTTTTATTTTGATACCTACTCAAAATATTAATAGCAACATTTAAATATGTCCTGGTACATAACATAATATATATTAAACAACCGATAAGATTCCGGCAAGGGCTCTGATATTTTACATCCCAATTTAAACCATTAAAATTTAGTTTACTGGGAAATGAAGTGCTGACAGCATTGCAGTCATAAATATTAAATTTATGCAAAATAGTATTTATGTATGATGATTGATCTAATGTAATTTTATTTTCTGATATTGTAGTTTTTACGCCCAAAAATAGTTTAATATCTTTTAAATCAACCATTCGAAATTTATTTGCCAAATAACTTTTAAAACTATACATTGTGTCATTATTTACGGTGGCAATCACAAGATCATCTACATAAAGAACTATGTAAATATTTTTACTTATAGCACCTTTATCTAAAATATAAATACAGCGGTCAACTAATGAATGTTTAAACCCTTTTCCTTTAAGAACTTTTTCAAATATTCAAAACCAACATCTTGCGGCTTGTTTTAGCCCATAGGAAGCTTTATGCAATTTGCAAACTTGATTAGGTTTGCTTTTGACACCTTCAGGGACCTTTTATAAAAATTTCCTGCAATGATTTTTCTTACATTAATTTCCCTATGAATTAGAGGCGTGCGGGAGGGGTTGTACTTCGGAATCTACCCACATCTGTTCACCACTGATTGTAACAATTGTTACATTTAATAGTTGATAAAATGTTACTGAATTACAATCACTTTAGAAGGTAAAATGAAATATAAGAAAAACAAAATTTTATAATAAACAAATTAAAAAAGTCATTACACCTATTACAATGATCGATTGGATTCCTTGGTCACATAATTAAATTTTAAATATGAAATAAAATAAGATTTATTGAAACAATTAGTTTAAAACGAATCGTATACGACTCACACCTACCTATCTTTGAAAAATATCTTGAAGGCGAAGGATTTTTACATTATATTTTATGCATTGTACATGGGTATGATTATCGAATACTAAGCTGAACTTGCATGGAATTTTCGCATCGCGTTTCTTACTGCCACTATTTTTCGTAGCATAAGATTTAAGGATGCGATATGGTTAAAATTTCAGTTATTTTTAGCTTTAGTATGTTCTAGGCCTAGAACTTAGTTGGGGTAAACACCGTTTGACCCCAACATCTGGTGATTTACTGCAGTTATACCAAATTCGTCCATGGTTTCTCCGGTATAAGTAAATTGTCACAAATCAAAGGAATTACGGTCATAAATTGACATATATTCAGCATTCAGGCAACACCAAATTTGGAAATATCTATATAATTTAGAAATCTCTTTCGAATCACCTCTTCCGATAGTATTTATCAAAGACTATTCTTCTCAGTAGTTATATCACAAGTGATGGATATTTTGGCGAATATACTTTGACATTTTTGTGTCAAAATTGTTGTGGAAATTCACGAGATCCAGCTCCGCTGTCGGAGTATTTTTTAAAAGAAAGATAAAAATATACGTCAAAGTATACCTACCTTACTTAAAATATCTTTCACGAGAAGTATATAACAAGATTATATACCGGGGTAGCTATTGCAAATTGACGTTCCTCGTAAAAGGGAAGTAGACCTGGTAACAATTTCCTCAATTTTTTCACAAAAACCAACTGTTACATAGGAATGAATTGGTAACATCTTGGTGTGAATATAAGATAACAAAACAAAATGGCAGCCTTAATAAAATATTTAAAAAATCGGACTGAAAAAACTACTCAATAGATTAATTTCAAATTTTGTGCAAGTGTTAAGTATTAGTGTTATGTTAAGTAGAATTCAAGATGGCGGAACAAAATGGCGGCCAAATATTTTTTAAACAAATCAACGTAAAAAAAATCTTATTCAACTGAAATTTTGCAGAAAAAGTAAATTAAGTCTAGGGTTAACCTAGTACGAATTCAACATTACGTAACAAAATGGCGGTGTGTGTCAGTGTAAAAACTATTTATTTAATATTATGTCCAAAGTTCAAGTATGGCATAGAGACTGGTAAAATATTAGTAGAAATTCAATATGATGGAACAAACTGGCGCCCAATAAAAATATTTCAAAACATAGTATATAAGTGTTACTAAACAACTATATACTGAACTAAATTAGGCCACTATTCCTAATAAAAGGAAAGATTTTTAACGAGGGAAGTTCCGGGTAAAGGAAATTTTCCGACTTTTTTTTTAAATGTATTCAACAATAACATAACATCATTTAACTGGAATAATTATTTTTCATTATTATATTAATAGTTAAAAACACAATTATTGTGAAGATTGTGGGAGTGCTGATTTTGGTGTTGAAGAGTTGCAGATTATGATAAAGCCGTATTACATGTTGCAATATGAGTTGAAGATACGGAGGAATGAGTTAAAAAGTGGCTAGAAGTAGGTACTGCCTCCGACATCCCCCTTAATCCATCCATTATTTTTAAATCATGGCTCTTACTTAGTGTCAAAAAGTGCCTAATGGATGAGGATGTCCGATAATTTTGATCAGTTCTTGGCAGTAGCGGCTTGTGGATTTAAGAACGGGTGAAGCGTAGCGTAGCTAGGTGTACAGCGCCGCGCCGTAGGGAACATTCGGGGTGCCACGCCTAAATATAGCTATTTTTTACCTTTTTATGATGTTAATTTTGGAGCGTTTTTTAATACTTAGAGAAAATAATCTAAATTTATAACATTTTAAATATATTTTTTTGTTCTTAAAAAACAGTTATATCTTAAAGCTAATTTCGATTCAATTCGATTGATGCAAAACTGCTTCCGCCTCCGATGATCCGAACGCACTCATTTACATTAATTCTATAACAAGCGAACAAGCGCCTGCAGCCTGCAGCAGCAGTTTTATGCCGCCCCCATCTCTATTTGGCTTACGGATATTCACCATTGCGTTGACATAGCAACTGCCGTAAACAAATCTAAGCGCGAAAGCCGGCGTGCGGGAAGGGTCTGATGCGGAATTTGTTACTGCTGACTGTGATTCCTCAATGGGTCGCTCTTATGAAAAGGTGTTCAGCGCGCAACTTTTATATGTCATTATTATTTTTTGTGTAAATAACGCACTAGTTTTGAGAAAATAATGGTATAATTAAGTAAATAATGTGAATTTATATAAAACATACTACATTTTTATAATAGAAATGTAGACTATAAAATACTTACCCCCGGTTGCACAGAACTTAATTGCTGTTTAGAATATTTAACCGAGCGTTCGGATTTGAAAAGCTGCTTACAGAAATCTAGGAACCCGCTGTCAAAGTTGACATTCCGTTAAACATTCTAAACTTTAATTGAGCTTTCTGCACCCGGTCATTAATATTTTAAAAATATTTTTATTTTTAAGTAAATTGATTGGAAAATGTAGGCGAAGCGGCGTTTCACCCGCGTCCCCTGGCGAGCCGCCACTGGTTCTTGGTCACCTATTCCGGATCGGCTTAAGGTGCCAGTGAGTACCTTAAGCAGTGGCTCTGTTCTAATGGTTTGTCATTTTTGTATCTTTTAGGCTTATTTTTGTTGCAGCTTCTTTTGTCCCTTTGGAAAGGGTATTAGTGTGTTGCAGCTTCTTTTGTCCATTTGGAAAGGGTATTTTTTCTGATAGGCACATCTTTGTACTAATATTCTTTCCGTTGCGAATTTGGATTTTCAGTAAAAAAAAGTCTGTCCGTTTTTACATTTTTCGAGTCTATTTAGAGTCTGATAACATCTTTTCCCCCTGTCTAGTGTTTAAAAACACTGTATTGTACCGGGTGATTTCTTATATGTTGCATCCTCGGTTGCGCCCCCCGTATCTCGATTATTTAGGAAGATAGCAAAAAAATTTAAATACAAAAGTTCTAGGGTTTTTACAGAATTTTTATAACATGATATCACAAAAAACAATTGAACTTATTTACCAAACTTTTGTTTTTTCTTATGGAATACCCTGTATCTTATGTTCATCAAATGGGTCTCTTCTAGCTGATTATAAATATACCAGGTTTAAAACCTTTATCTCTAAAGATGCTTGAGTAATTTGAGAAAAACCTTGCCATAAGAGGTAGTGTATTCCATTTGACTCTCTATAGAGTGAAGCCTTCTCCCTCTCTCTCATACACATTGCCTCTTATGGCAAGGTTTTTCTTAAATTTCTCGGGTATTTTTAGAGAAAAAGGTATCAAACCTAGTAGCTAGAAAAGACCCATTTGATAAACATATTTTCAGGGTGTTCCATAAGAAAAAACAAAAGTTTGGTAAATATGTCTGACTTTTTATGTTCAATTGTTTTTTATATCATAAAAATTCTGTAAAAACTGTTGTATTTAAAGTTATTTGCAATCTTCTTAAACAACCGAGATACGGGGGGTGCAAAATATAAGAGATCACCTTGTACTTCCATGTTCCCGTCTCCGTATAATCCTTATTTATTTATTTTTTAAAAAATTAAACTAGACAGTTTGCTGCCAAATATTTTGAAAGGTTTGATTTTTATAGTAATGTCATTAAAAGCATTGGTAAATACCTGTTTTATAGTAAGTGGCGAGTAATATTCGGGAATATACAAGCAACATGGTCATCTATTCGCAGATATTCTACTACCGGAAAAATCGAAAAAAAGGTATCAAGCAGCATATAAATCCTTTAAGAATTGGTGCCAAATGAAGACGGCTACTGCTATTTCCACGAAAAAAGTGCTATATTGAAGTGCCCATCAAGCTTATGGTGTGAGTATTCGATGTTGAAGTCCACCCTTTTTATAGAGGAAAATATAGATATTTCTAAGTATCCAAAACTTCGAGCATTTTTGAAAAGAAAAAATGATGGTTATAGACCCAAAAAATCGAACGTATTTAACAGGGAAGATTTGAATAAGTTCATGCTTGAAGCCCCCGATGATATATACTTATTGATGAAGGTCGTAATGGTAATGGGAGTTGCTGGAGCTTCTAATTCTAATGACAAAATGTACAATGTTAAAATAAGTCAAGAAGTCATAATTGTGATCATTCCTGACCCAAAAAATGGAATGTTACATATATTTACAGTGACAAAAAGTGACGACACTCAGGTCTGTCATTTCAAAATAATGCAAAAGTACATTGATATAAGATCCCACATGACGACTATTAATCCGCGCTTCTTTATGCGATATCAAAATGGAAAGTGCTTAAACCAGCCTGTGGGGAAAAATACGTTTTCGCCAATTCCAAGTAAAATTGCGAAATTTAAAAGTTTAAGAACTTCAAAAGGTATACTGGACACTCTTCTAGAAGAACGTCGGCAACTTTATTAGCAAATACTGGAGTTGATGTATTAGCTATAAAGCGACATGGTGGATGGAAATCCGCTACTATTGCGGAAAGTTACGTAGCTGAGAGCCTCAATAATAAAAAGGAAGTAGCGAATAAAATTGTATACAATAAGACCCAGCCAGAAGTATCTTGCAGTGCTTCAACAGTGACAGAAACATTGGTTAGAAATGAAGGATCTGTGGAGTCAGAAAATATAATACACATCGAGAAGAAACGAGAAAACGTGTTTCTAAATTTTGTTAATAATGTGAATAATTGTAATAATTGTACCATTAATATTCATTTCAATTAATATCACTGGATTTTTGTAATATGTTGATGAAATCAAAAATTAAAGTTACTTATAATAATTTTAGATTATTATTTCCCTAGGGATGTAAGTTGACTTACATCCTGTCGTTAAGGGCAACCAATACCTTGTTGAGTAACTTTCACTTACGTCTGTCAAAACAATGTCAAAATAGGTTGCTTACAATACAGAGGGGGGGGAAATAGATTTGATTAGCTGAATTAAATTCGAGGTATATAATCAAACAGCATATGTACTGGTCGACCAGTTTGAAAATATTCGTGGATCTTTAAGGAATAGAAAAAATTTGCACTTTTGTATACCCTATGGCCAGTTCTTTGGATATCCCTTGGGTATTAACAATCTGCATAGGCATTTACCGGAAACCATTGTACCTATATCCATTTTTCAAAAAACAGTGATATTTATTTATTTATTGGCCCAGGATATAAAAAAAGCAGTCAAAAAGCTGAGCAAACATTAAAGTAAAACTTTGTGTTAAATTTGCTGCCTTTTATCGAGAACAGTAACCTAATAATCCTATGAGCTGCTAAAAGAAGTAAATTTTGTTTGTCTTATTGGAACTGAACCGGAGCGGCGCGGCGCGAGGAAAGGGCAAGAGGGGCAAAATACACTGCCCCGCGTTTTAACTCGTAGGTACCTCACGTCTTAACCCACTACATGAATCATTGATAAAAGATAAATGTAATTCAAATGGTGCTACTTTTTTTTCGACTTTTTTGGTCATTGGTTTATAATAGTTGTCCTCGAAGGGCAAAAAGTGGGAGTTTTTCTTTTCTTTTAGTCGTCAGTTTTTCTAAAGGGCGGCCCGCAAACCTCGCCTGCCCTACCCTGCCCCTCTTTGGCCGCGCCCTTGTTACCCAATTTAAACTACATTATTCCTAAAAGTTATTTTAAGTATATACCTAGACACAGTTTTTTTGGAAAGACAATAAAATAGTAATAATTTTATCTTCTATCCTAGGACAATATTTATATTTATGTATATTTTCTGTACCAATGATAGTGCTAAAACTCCCACAAACGAGTGATCGTACCTCCAATAAATAGCATGGACCTTGTTCTGCTTCCGGAGGCCAGCCACTTTATTTCCGATTTAATTAAAAAAGGAAAAAAGTCCTGCAAAAACATGTGCGGCACCAAGGTTCGTGGAGATTTTAGTACACACATCGAAGGTACTACTTAAAAGTTCAATTGTGCGTGATCTTGAATGTTTTAAAAATAATTATTTACCAAGGAGATTATGTAAATTTTTACCGTACTGATCTGATGTAGCCACATTGTACCTGAATTAAAAAGTATATATACAGGTTTTTTTTTAAATATTTTGCACCCCGCTTAGAGCTGTTACTTTTAAAGATAGAAAAAGAATTTTGCCCGAACCACCAGGATTTTTTTTTCAGAATAAATAAATGAACATCGCATCTGTCAAAAAATACCAAATTTTGTTATTTTTTTATTGGGATCATCTTAATCTCCCTATTTTAACAATATATAAATGTATATATTTACTCTAACCATTCGTTCAATATTGAACATCAAAGAAAAAAAATAGTACCACCTAGAAAACTAGTGTGACCTGTAGCAACGAACCTCGTATAGTTAATATACTTTGTCTGCAGGTAATGATGATTGTTAATATGAAAAGTAAATTTAATTGATGATGTTAGCAGGGATGCCAAATACCTTATTTTGAGTATGTGGTCCCTGTTTGTCCCAGTGGCGGCTCGCGGGTGAAAAAATAAGTGAAGTTCAAATGAAGCAAGAAAATATCGCAATCATTTTTTTTCCAGAATTTTTTTATATGTAGAGGGAGCAGAGTATTTTTTTACGACTTACCTAAATTTTGTATACTAAATCAATTCTCCTATCCTTCATAGCAGCAAATTTATTTATAACATCCTCATAAAATGGATGAGTTGCCCTAATCTCCTTCAGAAATTCCTTTTCAATTGAAATATTGCCAAAAGAAGTAAGTCTTTCTTGAGATATTGTATTTCTTAAATAAGTTTTTACACATTTGAAGCAAGAAAAACTTTTTTCCACTGAAGCACTTGTCGATGGTATTGTCAAAATAAGGGAAAACAATTTATATGCTTCGGTAAAAATATATAAATTTTTATTATTTTTTTCACTTGCTCTTGCAGCGATATATTCCAATTACTCTCATTGACAAAAATAAGACCAAGATCATTTTTAAGTCGTTGACTTTTTGAAAATATTTCCCCACATAACTGTAACAAATTTTCAAACGGGCCAGTCGGAAAATTTATACTATATTCGGAAAATTTAGCAGAACCTGCAAAACATGAAAATGTAAGTTTTTCACAGTCTTGAAACCTTAGTGTCATTTCCATTAAAATATGGTCCAATATTTCATAAAAAAGGGTTCTATACTTAGCCCTAATTTCTTCAGGTGAAAGCTTAGCAAGCTCAAGTTTTAATGATTTATTTCTGTAATAGAATTTGCTTTATCAAACATGGTATTTTGTAAAAAAAATGTTCACTGCCTCACGACAGCGTTTTATATTGGATATGCACTAATGAATGTCAAGCGATTTTTTTTGAAGAACGTCAAATAGTATGACCGTGATTGAGAAAATATCATTAAACACTAATGCCAGAAACGTGAATTCAAAATCGTTCATCTCACCTAAAATTCCTTTCGCAAGGCGGATTAACTTTTCATCAGATTTGTCACAGTTTGTAATAAATTCAAAGACGTCTTATAATTTATTCCAGGCGGATTAACAATCATACTAAGATTTGTAACAACACTATAAATAAATATAACACAAAACAGTTTGTAAAAATTAAACAACCACCGCAAACTGAACGACGTCGCCTGCAATTCACCGAGAGCGTTGTATGGCGCTGGGTCATGTACGCGTAGTAAAATATTTATTCCAGATGTACAGTTTATTTTTTACCAATTAGGTGAATAAATGAGTGTAAAAACTAAAATTTTAAGAAATATATAATAAATATAGTAAGATATTTGCTTGTTTGTTTTTTCTGATGAAGTAGCATCTCACCTACTTCACCTGAATAGCCGCCACTGGTTTGTCCCCCATGAATATTATTAAAATATTTTAATACTTCAGTACTTAATCCCAAAATGTGGAGCCTACGTCAAATCCAAAAGTCGCTTTTCTTTGTTCGGCAAAGCTGGGTAAACTGTAAACACCCATAGTAGTAGTAGTTTCCCTTTCGTCCAGGGACTTCGCAAGGGTTATCGGCGCTCGCGTTCCGGAAATATTTTGACGCCCTTTAAATATCTTATGTAAATAATATTTTAAGAATAAGAATTTAGTTTATACAAATAGTTTTTCAAATGTTGTTGTTCGCTTTATTTTTTTTGCAGTTTAAAAATTTTGATGTAATATACAGGGGGTTTCAAAAGACATGCGCCACGTATAAAGCAAATTTCTTTGTAAGAAATTAAGGCAAAAAGTTTATAGAAATATGGGTATGCAGATGTTTGTTTCATTATTCGAGATACAGGGTGTTAAAGTTTTCCAAAAAAATATCATTTCTTTAGTAATTCCGAAACAGTAAGATTTAGTACAACTTCATAGGTATTTAAAGGTTATATTTTTACTGTATTCCGCAGTTTTCACTTCAATCATAGGCCTTGGTATGGGTAACCATCCCTGTTTTTCTTAATAAAAAAATAGTACGACACTCATAAAACTACTAGCTTTATCGATTAGGGCAAGTAAAAATACACAAAAATGCTATTTTATGATATGGCAAGTCGTTTTCGAGAAAAAAATCTATTGATACCTGTGGCACCTTTGGTCCAGTTTTAGTTGGAGTTAGAATTGCTCAAAACTCTGCAAAAGTGATTCCTTGGATCATTCCAAGAATTTTTTTTTAATAAATATCTGTGCACAAGAGTTTTATCTTTGAGATACAACGTGTTAAAATTCAGAAAAAATTTTTTTTCTAAATTTCCTGAATCTCAAAAAATTTGCGGATATATATTTAATAAAAAAATTTTCTTGTTATGATCCAAAGAATCACTTTTGTAGAGTTTTCAGCAGTTCTGACTTCAACTAAAACAGGATCAGAGGTGCCAGAAGCACCGATTAAAATAGAATTTTTTTTTCTTGACTTATTATCACAAAACACTAAGGGGCATTTTTTTGTATATTGTTGCTTGCTATAAAAGGCAAAGGCAGTAGTTTTTTAAAAAAATAATTGGCGTACCATTTTTTAAAAGAAAGTCAAGGATTATTCCCTTGGTTAAAGTAAACATTGCTGAATACTTTAAAAATATAGCCCTTAGTTACCTATGAGGTTGTTCCAAATCTTAATCTGCGAACCCATGTCCATCTGAACTTTTCGCCTTATTTTCTTACAAACCCTTTAAACGTTGGCGCATGTTTTTTTGAAACAGTCAGGTATATTTGATTTCAATTTTGTAATGACACAATTTCAAAAACTAAAATTTAATACATTGTTAAAGAGTTACAAAGCACTGCCTTGTTAAATGCAGAAAAACTAAATCACTAAAAAAACTAATTATGCAATTTATGTAGGAATGAATTGATAAAATTTTAGTATGAAATGAAATCAGCCAATGAATGGCGGCATAATAAAATATTTTAAAAATTAGCCTGAAAAATCTGCTTATTAGATTGATTTAATTTTTTGCACAAGAATTAAGTGTGATATATAAATGATGATAAAATCGTGGTACGAATTCAAGATGGATGGTGGAATGAAATGGCGGCAAAATAAAATGTTTGTGTTCCAGAAAAAAATCACACTTCCTGGATCTTCATGTTTTAGTGTCTCGAGCAGTAGCGTGCCGTGGGTAAAGAGGGGGGGGGCGTCATTTTGACGGCGCCCAGCGATTATATTACAAAATAACCGGAACATTTTGCAGATTTGAAAGAAAACCATGCAAGAATAAAAGCTCTTAGGGAAAACTTTTTTGCACGTAGTTTTGGTTTGTTCTGGCTCATTTTGCTACGTTCTTCGTCTATCCTTTATTATAAATACAAATGTTTTAATATTTAAAAAAAAAACTTCGCAAAAAACGTAGACTGACTGTCTCACACTCACAACTACTCACAATACACGCAAATGATTTATTTAACTTAGCTGACTGCTAATAATTATAGTACAGATTCGGCGACAGCGCGGCGCGGCGGCGACTCGAAGAGCGAGAAGAGCCATGTTGCCAACCGCCCTTTAAAAAAATGCATACGGCACGCTACTGGTCTCTAGATGGCAAAAAACACGATTCTTAATTCCATCGGTCTGTCTGTACGTATGTCTACGCGCCCGCAACATAGCCGGAAAACTTACCCGATTGGCTTCAAATTTTCGTCGAAAGTTAGGGTCATTTTGGGAATGATGTAATATAAAAATAAACTGGTAAAATTTGTAGTACGAATTCAAGATGGGGGAATAAAATGGCGGCGAAATAGGCTTTTCAAAAGATGAAGTAAAAAATTACCTCTTATTCAATGGACTTTAATATTAGTACAATAAATAAATATGATATATTGGTAAACTGATAAAATTTTAGTATGAATTCGACATAACGGATCAAAATGGCGGTCTAATACAATTTTTACAAAATCAAAGTAAAAAACTGCGTATTTAATTTATATTACATTCAAAAATCAGGTATGGCATAGGTAGAAACTGGTAAAATGGTGATACAAAGGCAATATGGTGGAGCAAAATAGCGACCAATAAAAATTTTAGTATATATTAGACAGTATATATGTGTTTCTAAATAACTATGTTTCGAACTAAATTCAGTCACACTTCACTAATTAATAAAAGAAAATATTCATAACCAAGGAAGTTCCGGGTAAACGAGTTTACCGTTTTTTAATATTGTAAATTTGTACTTTAATCCTCACTGATATTAGTGATAATTACTGGCCGACAAAAATTTTTTTTTTGTTGTAACACAAATCAGAATAGCAAAATCTAATAGAACGGACCTATCCAAATACGAAAATGACAAATAGAAAGTTGTAGCACGTAGGGTTTTCTTGTTAGAGTTGTAGAACCATATCGAATGTTACGATACTTAATATCTATAGAAAAAATGATTTCAGAAAATTCTTAACCCTGTTTATTGACTATGTTTACAGTTTTCGCCTATTGAACATGCCATACATCTGAGAGAAAAGCAAACGAGAAAAATATTACCTTAAAACACTAATTAAACTTTTTTCCGTTTATGAGGTGTCCTATCTTCTCTCTTCAAAAACCAACAGTAGTCACCCATCATGGCTGGACCCCATCGTCCTTGGTACCGAAATTCCATTGTTCTGATATCTTGGTGAAACCTTTTACCCTGCTCGTCACTAACAGCTCCCAAATTTTTTGGAAAAAATGACAGATGGAAATGTTTAATAACATTCTGGTATCAAGCGCTTTATAAGCATTTAAGAGTTTATTAACTAATTGTTCATAATGTTCATCCATATTGTTGCCTAAAAATCCTCTTACTACATTAACAAATAAATTCCATGCTCTGAGTTCCTGCTTGGTAAGCTTTTCCGTAAAATTGACATCGTCCGGCAATTTTCTGATTTATGGCCCAATAAAAATGCCTTCTTTTAATTTGGTATCACTTAACAGGGGAAAGACTTGTCTTAGGTATTTAAATCCATCACCATCTTTATTCAAAGCCTTCACAAAGTTTTTCATCAGCCCAAGTTTAATGTGAAGAGGAGGCAGAAGGACATTTTTGGGATCAACAAGGGTATAAATTTAACATTTTGAGATCCCGGTTGAAATTCGCTTCTTTCTGGCCAAATTTTTGTTACATAATGCTGATTTATTGCACGACTGTCCCATAAGCAAAGAAAACAGCAATATTTTGTAAATTCCCTTTGAAGTCCCACTAAAATCGCTATAACTTTTAAGTCCCCACATATCTGCCATTTATACCTATTGTAGTTTATTTTATCCAAAATCGTGCGCATATTTTCATAATTTTCTTTCGTTGCAACTAAATGGGCAACTGGTATAGAGGGTTTTATATTTAGATGAGTCTATGAATAAGCGCCACTCATGGGGAGAATGTTCAATATCAAGTTCCTTCATTAAACTGTCTATATCAATACACGTGCACAACGAATTTTCCATACTGTAGAATTCAGAAAACATAGCATTTCTTTTTCTGAAATTCGTAATTTTTGTTTCTTTGGCCAATAGGTTCCATTCCTTAAGACGGGGACCCAGAAATTCTGACTGTTGGATAACCCCAAGTCACGTACTAAATCATTTAATTCACTTTGAACAATGAAATGTGGCTCGCCGGAACTGGGACCTGTGGTAAAAGTGTAATCGGTGCACTGTTCTTCTGAGCTGCCTGATGATGCTTTATCTCCATTATCTCCCAAATCAATAGCTTGCAAATTTAAAGGCGCAATCGGCAATGGCAAATTTGCATTATGAGGAACAGGTCGTATGGCAGATTGCAAATTTGGATATTCTATATTATGCTTTCCCTTTTTGGAATAACCTTCAGTCTTTGTCAGGCAAAAATAACAATCTTCAGAATGATTGGTGGGTTCTCGCCAAACCATTGGAAGTGCAAAATGCATACTTTTTCTCTTTCCTTCATCCACTGCACCAATGATACACTACAACTTACACAGCACACATGGGGAGCCCACCGCTTATCTTGATCCCCAATTAACACACCAAAATATTTAAAGTAGGCTTTTTTTACATTTTCGGAAAATGGCCTGGCTTGTGATTTTACTAGAAATTCTTCACAAACGTGTCAGGAGAAATTTTACAACTTCTAATTAGGGTATTAAAAAAGGTTCGGTTCTAATTAGGCTGTTAAAAAATGGTACGTATTAGGGCTTTCCGAATATTTTTTTTATTATTGGGAGGGTATATCCATTGTGAAAATAATGAGCTGGCCTGTGTTCTTCTTCTTGTCGGCCAGTGAATGTCTTTCGCTTTTCGAATTCTAACATTATCTTCCATATTTATCATTTGAACTGTTATATTATACTACATATATGAAAATGAAAGTACGATAGCTGTACATTTAACAATAGATTGTTAATACTTTTATAAATTATATGACTCGGGGCCGCTATTACCGTTCTGCCCATCACCTAGTAATCTTCACCTTCAATTCTTACCTAAATCTCTTGTAAAATCTTATTTTTATTAATAAAACTAATCTGTAAAAGATCTAAAGTACTGGTTCTAGTTGCAGGTTGGCCGTATAATTAG
Source organism: Kuschelorhynchus macadamiae (assembly GCA_030620095.1). Taxonomy (NCBI): domain Eukaryota; kingdom Metazoa; phylum Arthropoda; class Insecta; order Coleoptera; family Curculionidae; genus Kuschelorhynchus; species Kuschelorhynchus macadamiae. Next base: position 2,755,205 of record JAUTXW010001817.1, read on the forward strand.
TTCAATAGAACGTATATTCATTTAGTTAGAAGAATAATTATTGCAACAGAAAGATAGTTAGCTGTAATAGAAAATATTCGGAGAGAGGTAGTTAACGCTATTACTAATTATAAAGTAAGTAATAATACATTTATTAGGTCAAATCGAGAATGTGTAGTGTCCCCCCGGAATGGAAAATCCCTTTACCACTGTAGCAATTTGATAAAATCGAGGAAATATTTATACAAAAATCTAAAGAAACTTATAAAGATGGAGGGTAATAAAAAATATATTAAAAATTGTCGTTGTTTTCATAACCTGCACTGTCGCTGTCGATATAGTCAACGTGAAAAATATCCATGTAAATATCATGTAGGCACAGTGGCGGACCAGAAAGAAGCTTTGGGGAGGAGGCAAATTTTGAAAATATAAACATAATGATTTCAAATGTAATTTTATTTAATATAACTTGCACAAAATTAAAACAACAATTTAGTATATTACTTATTTACCAAAATATACAACTATTTAATTTTTTACGTCAATATTTTTGAAAAAATAACTCAAAGATTTAATAAATTATGACGAAGTAAATTTTTCTGATGATCCTGGCCAAAGACGAATTGTCAAAAACCTCAACTTCATTTACGTTTCTAGTACCTGCGACAGGGATTGTCACCCCCTCACATACATTGTTTATAAAGTTAAACATCTTTATCCAGAATAGATATGGGATAGTGGATAGTTTTTGATGGAAGCAAATTTTGTTTTTTAAATTGTTATTCCTCATTTTAAAAATTTAGATTGCATAAAATAACTGGTTGTTGATAATCTGGCATCCAATATCTCATACGGAGTCTGAAAACAGAACATTCAATTTATTCTCCTTCCTCTTAACACCACTCACTTCTGTAAATCACTGGATGTGATTAATATATGCTAAAAACTATATTTTTATCTTTTTTTAGTTAAAAAAAATATCATAATAATTATTAAAAAGTGTCACACGTAACCCCAGTTCCGAAAGTATCGGCTACTGTTTAAAAAAGAAAGAAGCATGAAGATACTGCTTGTTAAATCTTGTAAGGCTTGCCAGATTAAAACTTTTAAAAAGGGGTAGAAACTTTTGCAGTCTTGCCAGTTTTACTGTCCACAATTTTAAAAAACGTGATTTTTTAACACGTTAAGGCAAGAAAATATTTGTAATTTAAAAAAATCTGTATATTTGATTATTATGTTAAATGTGAGACTTGCGAGCCAGACACAAAATGTAGGGAAACGAATGTTATAGTCTGGTAGTGGAAGGATGTGCGTAATTTGACTTGCAATTTCAATATATTTGTTTTTATGTAGATTTTATTTTTTCATATTGTTAACCGCTTCAGAAAAACTTGGGGTAAAAGGGGTAATTTTAGTACCCAGTTTGAATTTTAAAATTTGAGGTATTTTTAAAAAGCAAAAAGGGGTACGGAGTACAAAAATGGGTACATCTAGCACTCACAAAGTGGAGCATGGTTTTCGACAATCCGGTCGAAGTTTTAAGGGAATTCTTGTACAAGCTAAAAAACTTGTCATCGGTAAGAAACGAACAACTTTTTCACTTATAAATATTAAATGGTAATGAAAGCTGAATTGCTGAGTTTAACCAAAAGTGACCCGTTATAAATGGTATAGCATAATATAATAAAATTAAAATTATTGTAAGTAGAAATCTAATTTAAAGCTGCAGTCGGGACTCATTTTTTTAGTTACCAATGACTTCGGCCTCATTTGCTTTTTTACAATTATGACAGTTACTTTTATTATAAATATTGAATAACCTATAATAATTGCTAGTGTTGCTAGGCAATAAATTACAGTATCAGATACTGTAATGTTCCATTTATCGACCGCAAATCAGTACAGAAGATTTACCTACTAAACAGTATAAAATAGATCAATTTTTGGTATTTTTTCAATAAACAGCTTTATCAACTTTACTGAAGTTGTGCGTGAGATTTTATTTATTTTCTTTTTTTAGAAGAGTTTTTTTGCTATTTGTTACATGATTTAAGCATGATTAAAGCATGAGATGGAAAATCCAGTGTTAAGTTTGCCATGTGTTGAGAATGGGATACGATTGACGAATATACCCAGATGTTCGACATGCGGTAGATACAATGGTTAATGTTAGAGTGGTGTGATATTTGGGGTTAAAATGCAGAAAAAAAACTAAAATCTTTTTTTTCAATTGTCAACGTTTCGCAACTTTATTGTCGTATCTTCAAGACACTAAAATGCCTGGAAACAAAGACATATTTATGGGTAAAACATCAGTTAAAACTAATTGTTACAGAAAGGGCCTGATAAAAATTAGGTGAGATTTATGAAAATGCAATCAACCTATAGGAAATTGGCAACACAAGTTATTAATACGAAATTAATTGTTATACTCACAATTAAGTTTGACTTTCCATATTAAATAAATGATTAAAACTAGGAAAAACATAGGTATTGGTTATATAGTTTCACACAAAATATTAGTCGGAAACCCATTCAACATAAGGACTGGAAGGTGTTAAAAATATTAATCCATGGGTCTCCTTTCTGTAAATATCTACACAGTGGCGTATAAAACAGAGCGGTTTGGGGGTTAAACCCTCTACTCAGAGCCAATTTTATTTAAGGTAAAATGCTGAAAATAGTATAAAGTTACTACCTTTTACCGTTTACTACCCCTCCCAGAGCCAGTTTTACCTACCGTTGAAAGAAAGTAATGACTTTTTTTTTGGTTGTACATACTATTTACGCCCCTATATACGCCACTGTATCTACATATACGGAAAAGTTATCGACGCTCAGCCTATTCACGTGGCAACGAAAAAAAATTATACAAAAAATTTCAAGAACCATTTTGGTTGTTAATCGTCGACCATTTGTATGGTTTTGGTAGTTATACAGTAAATAGTTTAATATATAGGTAGAGTTGAATGAGATGCTATTTAGTTTTACAGATTATATTAAAATAGGCCGTATTAAATTAATCAATAACCGTTCTTTTGTTGACACTATTTTTTTTGTATTTCTATTATTTCAGAAATAATTCTTTTTTTATAATTAGTTTTGGTATCTAAAATAGTGGCTTTGTCAAAATAAAAGTTATATCCTGTATTAATGTTGTGCTTCACTAGTGCCGTTGGGTTCTTTTTGTAAGATAGATTTTTTGGTCATTTTTATGTTCTTTAATCCTTTGTTTGAAATATCTACCTGTTTGTTCTATGTAGCACTTTGTATATTGCGCGCAGGGGATGTTGTTAGATTAAGTTCAGTTACTATTTCTGCATTTAATTTTGAATAGAAATATATCCTTTGATTTTTTCATTGTTAATATGAACAAATTAATTGAAATAATTAATTACTAGTTAAAACGCAATTGGTAATTAAAAAAAGCATACACTTCATGTATTATTAAAGATAATCAGTCTATTTTTATAAGAAAAAGAAACAACAAATGTTTTTTGTTTCTTTTTAGCCCTGAAGAAGACTAAACATATAGTCGAAACGACGGCTGCTTTTTAAGAAAAAAAGGATTTTTATTTCTCCTAAACCCACTACACATCTATTCATGTTACTAGTATACTTATGCAGATAGTTATACAAAATAATACGCCCCTGAAATTATCGTCACTCATTATGCCACATTTTAACGGGAAAAATTAAAAACAGCAATGATGTAACACGGATTTACAGTTCTGTGAAACATCATACACGAGCCAAATCGTAGCTGCATTTCCTTGGAATTTAATTACAAGAAGCCGTACCTGCGAGAGGGATAAGTTAAGCCAACGTTTTCAGTAGTCTAAAATGTAGGTGTATATTTTACACATTACAGGGAGGCTTCTCTATTACGTTACCTATACTGTCATAGTGTCGAGTATGATCGATTTAGAAACCCTATAATAAAATGTTCCAGATATCTTATTCATATTGCACAAATTAATAGGGCAAACTTTATCAACTATCTCTCGTACAATGTTGCTTTATTACTATTGACAGGGGTTCAATTTTACGAACACCTCTTCCATAATAACCCCTTTAATAATCACAGTTGACAACACTTACAATTCATCGAATTGTCATCGACTCTCTGGTCACTAACAATTATACAGGATCGTCGATTACTTCCAAAGGTAAGAGAGCTGGAAAAATTAAACAGTTTTGGAGTTCTAATAAAATATATACTAAAATAAAAAAGCTATTACTACAGTATTGGGGAAAATATATATATATATATATATATATATATATATATATATATATATATATATATATATATATATATATATATATATATATATATATATATATATATATATATATATATATATATATATATATAATTCAAAAAACATTTATTTGTGAAATAGAAACACCAATTTATAACATGGTATTGGTATAAAAAAAATTGTTTAACCTATTCCACAAATTGGACAGCCTCTCGATTACAAAACCGGTTATATTGCGCCCCTAAGCAAGGTGCACAATGTGAGGCTACCCTAAAGAAAAACCTTTATGAACAATAATAATAATTAGTATATATAATTAATCAATTAATACAAATATATGTTAATGATTGTGCAAGCGTGCAAGGAAAAATATTGGTAAATTATTTATTCTTTAAATGTGTTTATGGAGTGAGACAAACGAGAGGTTGAGAAGAAGGCGAGAGTTAATAAGTCTTGTCGGATGGGACAATCGGGCAGATTACTACTAAGAATGATAAATCACAACAGCAACAACAATAATATAGAACTTAATTACTATCGGATATTGGATAACTAATCTATAGTAAGTGTTGTTCATATAATAAGTTAGTTTTAACATGTTTTGAAAAGTCTTTAAGGCAAAGATTTTTTGCATCTTCCGATAACTTATTCCATATTTGAGTAGCAACAAATGTAAAAGAGCGCTGAAAGGTAGAAGTTCTATGCTGCGGCACTACAAACTGCTGATTGTATCTAGTACTATGCGTGTGTGTAAAAGTTGAAAAATTTGCTGACAAATAACTGGGCATGCCTGTCTTAATTACACGATAAATAAAAGAATACATATGATACTTCCTGCGATTATTCATGTTTAATATCTTCTCAGTAGTTAAGTAAGGAGTAATATGGTGTCTATAAGGAATATTGTAGGAAAATCTCATACATGAGTTTTGAACTTTCTGTATCATTTGTTTAGTACGAGATGATAAGGAATCCCCGTAAACAACATATCCGTAGTCAAACAATGATAATACCAGAGTTTCACACAAAAAATATTTTTGTTTGGAGGAAAGTACTTTTTTAAATTTATATAATTTCCTAAGACGGAGATATGCTGCCTTTATTTTGATTTTTACATGTAAATCGAATGAAATTGCACTGTCAAAAGTCACGCCTAATTTTTTTGTATGATCGACAATTGGAATTATGCTGTTATTTAAATGTATATTTAGATTATTTTCAATATTTTTTCTGATACTGTTGTTAGCGTTAAAAATAAGAATTTGTGATTTTGAAGCATTTAGTTTTAAGTTGTGATCCTTTGCATAGTTGTCAATGTTTTTTAAGTCGGAAATTAGGAGTTCATGTACTATGTCGATGTTATTGTTGTTAATTGCTAAATATATTTGAGAATCGTCCGCATATTGTTGAAGTCTCGCGTGTTTCATGGCTTTGTCCATGTCTGCCACATATATTGAGAATAACAATGGAGATAAGACGGAACCTTGAGGCACTCCCCGAGTGACTGGTTGAAAATCTGAACTTAGGTTACGCGATTCTTTACAAATTAATACGCGGCTTTCTCGATTATTGATATAATTTTTGAAAAATTCAAGAGCGTTTTCTGAGAGATCAAAGTAGCCTAGCTTGGCCAATAACATACTATGATTTATGGTATCAAATGCTTTGCTAAAGTCTAAGAGAGCCATACAGGTATTATATATACATATATATATATATATATATATATATATATATATATATATATATATATATATATATATATATATACCCTGAAAAGCTCTTAACAAATGAAAACCTTTTTTATTTTTCATTTTCATTTTATGATTGAAATTATAAAACTTAAAAATACTGGGTTGCCAAAAACTTAAAAAATCTAAAATTGCCTGAAGAGAAAACTACCTATAAGTTTAATTTTAGAGCAAAGTGCCATAAGAGAATTATTCTGAATATTCCGACGTCTGCTAAAATACTAGAAGAAATTCAAATCTGAATAATTTAAGGGGTATACAAACAGTTTTATTTAACAATATCGTATAAACAATGAACTAAGACTGAACAGTGAACAAATTATGATTCTACGTAAGCGCCATACCGTTCCATACAAATCATGGTTGTTCTACTGAACTCTGCTATTGCCGCTCTTACCATAGCTGGTGTAATTTCTTGTACACACTGCCTGATGACTGTTTCCAGGTAATCGACGTTTTGGAATAGCCTGTGAAAATAAACCCTTTCTTCCAAAGGAAAAAGTCCAATGGGGTTAGGTCAGGAGACCTGGCTGGCTCCGGGATAGCAGAATACCTTCCAATCCAGCAATTTGAAAAAGTCCTTTGTAAAAAACTGGCAACTATCCATAAGTTTAGTTTTAGAGCAAAATGCCATAAGAGAATTATTCTGATTATTCCGTGTTATGTGATAAAATACTAAATTTCATACAGAAATTCGAAAGTACTTTTCTAGTAGCGCCCTTACGCTAATTACTAAAAAAACTGAGTAGGCTGAAAAAAAATTAAACATGCTGTGGTTGTGGAGACATAATCTTGCATTGTAATAACAGTAGATAATTGAAGTGTTTGGTTATTTTATTACATTGAACATGTTTCTGTTAATTTCAATATGGTAGTTAAATTAACAAAAGAGGAAAAAATTGATATTGTGTTAATTGTTGGAGATCATTATAAAACATGTCGTGAAGCTGCTGAAATTTTTAATAATAGACATCCAGATAAACAAATAAGCTTTTACTGTTGCAAAAGTCATGTCCAAGTTTAAATACACTGGGTCTGTTGATAATACGTTTAAAAGAAAATACAAACCTATATATATCTTAACACTTTTACCTACAGATTTTAAAGTGCGCTTCCGGTTCAGTGCATGGTTCTAAGGAGAAGCTGTAAATTTTCACATAAAGTCTCGCAATCAATACTCATTTAAAACAAATGTTTGGTGTGGTATTTTAGATAACCAAATAGTGGGCCGTATTTCTTTCGTGACAATTTGAGCCAAACTTACTTCAATTTTTTGCAGTGTGAGATTTTAAGCCATCGAAAACAATTTGCTGCAGGCGAGCATCCCAAAACGATTTAAAAATCTATCTAGTAAAATAAGTGCAATAAATTGACCCTCATCTTAAGCCCGAAATATATCATCAATGACGTCTGCTATCGCTGTGGCACAGCTATGCCGTTGACGAAGAAAGCCTGACTGTTTTAGTGACAAGATTTTATTTTCATTCAAAATCAATTCAAGAATGCTTATTGAACGCAAGTCTTTAAATGTATTTTTGACAAAGGCGTGTCAAAAACGTGCTTTCACATTTTCGGAAAAAAAGATTTTTTTAAAGATTCATTTATTATATGTATAAAAGAAGGAAAAATAATCGTCTTCGGTTACTTTTTTTAGGCTAAAAAGATTAGGAAAATTGTTCTTAGGTTATTATTATAGTAATAAAGTAGATTTTGACTTGGCTGTTGAGGATTGGTGCTGAAGTAAAATAATTGTTAATTTCGTCCACATTAGATAAATGTGGCGCGATATACTTTTGTTTATTTTTTTATAACATTTAAGTAACATAATTGTTAACTGTTATATATATACTTTTGTTTATTTTTTATAACATTTAATCTTTTTAACTCAGTCCATGTTTTCGTACTAGATAGGTTATTTTTAAATTTAGTCCTTAAATAAGCCCTTTTTTCCTTGCCAATAGCCGAGGTTGTATAATTACGTAACTGTTTATAATAAGCATATTGCTTATTGAGTTCTTTGTAATTTTATATTTATGTAATGTTTTGTTTCGTAATTTCTGGAGATGTCTTATGTTATCAGTTATCCATGGAGTGTATTTGTAATTTCGATTTCGTTTAAATATCTATTTTGGAGGATGTGTCAAGAAGTTGCAATATATTATTACCAAAAAATGTTACTTTGTCGTTTATAACAGCAATCTAAGAAATGTGCCCCCAAGACAATGATACAAGATCATGTTGAAAGATATTATTGTTAATTTTGTTAATTGAGCGAACGGAAAAAAATACTGGGCACTGTTCTTCGATACGAAATCTAAGATCTAAGTTTCAGGTTTACTGGAAAATGGTCAAAGACATGAATATCATGAAGCCAGCGTTCTCAATGTACTCAGTAATTGTAAAGGGAAGGTCAATTAAGCTCACCGAAGTAGAGGTTATATGAGTAGGTTCATTTATTATCTGAGTAAGACCAATTGATTGATTCTAACCGTTAGGTGTTAGGAGGAGGATTTAGGAAATTAATTTGAAAATCAGTGCAAATAATATTTTCAGATACAGTGTAAAGGTAGGCTAGAATGTCTTCTAAATGCGAAAAAAAGTTATCCAGATTGGAATTTGGCGGTCTGTAGATATTTTTTATAATAAAATGATCGTTGCGTGACTCAATCTTAATCCAGATGTGCTCTATAAAGTCAAGCGATATCGCCATTAAAATTTGATATTTAATATTTGATTTCACGTAAAAAGCCTCACCCCCCACGTCTTGTAATTATTAAGTTGTATATCAGCACTAGTCATTCCTGAGTGTATGACATATTAGGGACAGGAGAATTAAAGGAATAAAAAGAGTTATAGGAAAAAGGGAGTAGAATAAAAGTCATTTAATTTTAATATACTAAGCTATATTGCTTATTTTTGTAAGTATTAAAAACAAACTAGATATAGGCCAATATGACTCATTATTAGGAAATAGAAAGGAAGATATTAGATATATTTATAATATTAATTAGTAATTATTAACAAATCAGGAAATAAATGTGTTAGTTTAAATCCACTTGTAATTATTCCTGTTTAAAAGTTAATCAGAAGTTAGATAACAATACAATAAAATGGTTTGTAAACATTACAATTGTATGATTATTTAAAAAAGAGTTAAGTTATAAAAAAAAAGAAAAAAAAATAAATTAATTGGTCGTGAACTGTTTAACACTATATAATTTAAAAGTATGTAATGTTTATCAAATAAACAAAGCTTGGTATAGGTAAATAAACTTAAGACATTGTGTGTATTAGCATCTTAGAAAATATAAGTAAAATAAAATACCTTGATTGTCACTTCCATCTTATTTATTTTGTACACCGCGTTTCTTTTTAAGTACAAAATTATTTTCATCAAAGGTCACAGGTCTACAATGAATAAGTGTAATGAGTAAATGAGTACTTAGGTTGTGGGCTCGCAAACTTGTGCATTTACCCATAATCCGTCCGGTGTTTAGTCAGAGCTGTGGGCGATCCTCCCAGATGATTTACTCGTTATTCCTTTTTGGAGAGTTTTTCTTATCTCGTGGATGTTCGGGCCTGGTGGGGTTTGGTAACTGTGCCCGAGCATCCTACACTTTTTTATTCTGATGTACATATAGGGGAGATGGAAGGTTGCGCGGAAAGGGGGACCCGAATCACCTTTCGAGGATGGGGGAAGGAATTTACGTCTGGGGAATACCAGCCAGAGGGGACCTACAGTTTATCGATTAGTCCGAACCTCGGCCGTTCCCTCCATCTCAGTGGCGGCTCATGGTTAACTTTTTAGGGGGGTCAATATATATATATATATATATATATATATATATATATATATATATATATATATATATATATATATATATCCTAATTTTTCTTGGTTTGAGGTCAATACATTAACAACAAAATTAGTACATATTTTTAAACATATATTTCGTTTCTAAGGTGACGTTTCGACCATAGTTTTGGTCTTTTTCAAACCTAAAATTTGTTTAGCACTATTTTTTTAAGTTTATAAAGTATTAAAAATTTAGGACTTACCATAGAACGTAAAATAGTTGACTAAAAAGTATACATAATCCACATATCTGACATATACTACACATATTTAATTTACATTTTACAAATATTGTGGACGTTTATTACAGACAAATTACAAGCGACTGAGCGAACACTGTTATAGTAAAGATATATACAATTTATTTAGGTTGTTTATGTCTTTTTTGTCATTTATGGCGTTTTTGTTTTTTTGAATTTCAGCCATCTCAAAAAATTCTCTTTTTTTCAACTGAGGTTCGGATTTTAATACTTTCACTTGTTCGTAGTTGAAAGTATGTTTTTTGGACATCTCATGGTGTGTTAATGCGGTGCTGTTCTTTTTATCATATTTGTGACTTTTCAGTCTATTTTCTAAGTATTGGCTTGTTTGTCCAATATAAACACCGTTACAATTATTGCAAGGGATCTGATAGACTATATTGCTTTTTTTATTAATTGGCGTTTTCGATTTTAAGTTGCTGAAGTTCTTTGATAATAAGTTATAGGCTTTGTGACTTGTCGTGATGTTATATTTTTTAAAAAGGTTTTGAAATTGCTGGGATAAACCATTTATGAAAGGCAGAGAAATGTATTTTGTTTTAGGTAGATTTGATGTAATAATGGCATTTTCAGAATTATAATATTTATGTATTCTGCTTTTGAATAATTTATTTACTAATTTTTTAGGGTATTGATTTAGAGTTAATGCTGCTTTAGCCTTTTTAATTGCTCGTTCTCTGAATTCAGAGTCGGACAGCTTAATTGCCCGATCTGCCAGACCAATAATTACAGATTTTTTTTGAGACATTGGGTGACAGGAGCTGAAATTTAGGTATCGAGAGGACCAAGTTTGTTTTGTGTACCATTCCGTTTTAATTTTATTTCCTATATGATGTAATGTTAAGTCTAAAAAATTGATTTTGTTGTTCTCTTCGCTTTCAATTGTAAATTGTAGTCTTTTATGGTATTGATTAAATTGCTTTAAAATAATTTCTGTTTGGCCAGATGGGATTGCAGTAATACAATCATCGACATAACGATAAAAAAATGGTATATTAAATTCCACATTACTTAGAACAGTCTCCTCTAAATCTTCCATAACTATTTGGGCAACGACGCTTGATATAGATGCTCCCATAGCACAACCTTCTATTTGTTTATATAACTGATTTTCGTATATGAAATATGTAGAATTTAGTGTTAATTCTACTGCTTTAAGAAATTCATCTTGAGGAATATCTGTGTATTTTTTTATTTCAGACCATTTCTTTTTAATTATTCTGGTAGCCAATGAGATTGGAACGCTGGTATACAGGGAAACAACATCAAGCGATATCAGTTGGTAATTTTCCGGAATTTCTAACTGTTTTAATTTTTCTTTAAATTGATAGGAGTCTTTGATATAGTAATTATTTTTATGTACAATATTTTTTAAGATTTTTTTTAAAAAATTTGATAGTGGTGTAAACGGGGATTGAATGCATGAGACAATTGGCCGTAATGGGATATTTTCTTTATGTAGTTTAGGCAATCCGTAAATTTTGGGTGGTACACTATTGCGGATTTTTAGTTTTTTAGCAGTGTCGGGTGATATAAAAAGATTTTTTTCCCAAGAGTTAACTAATTCATTATTTCTTTTTTGATACTGGTTTGTGGGATCTTGTTTAATTTTTTTATATGTTTTAGTGTCATTTAATATTTCATTCATTTTTATGTTGTAGTTAGCAGAACTCATTAACACTGTTTTGTTTGTTTTATCGGCTTTTAGAACCTTTATAGAAGGGTTATTTTTTAAAAAACTTTTAGTTTTTGTTAAGTTTATTGAGTGTTTTTTATTTTTGTTTGTTTGATTTTTCAGTTTAGTTTTAAAATTTGTTAATATATTACAAGATTTTGCTCTAATTTCGTCTTTCTCTCCACCTCTCAAATGATTTATACCGTTTTCAATGTTACATAGTATATCGGTAGTTGGCAAAAGTCTATCATTATTTAATTCCGTTGCAAAATTAGGTCCTAAGCTTAAAATTTCCATAGCGTAATCTGGAATATTTTGATCTGTTAGGTTTTCTACCCACATTGATGTTGTTTTTTGTTGAGGGGGAGCTTTTTGCTTTGAAATTAGGTGGTCTAGTTTATTTTTATTGTTTTGTTTTATTTCTTGGAAAGTTTTTCAGTTTTTTGTATATTGCGGATTTTAAATTTAATGAAAATTGTATTTGGTAAATTTTCCATAAGGCGATTTTCGAGATGCTTGAATTTATTTCGTAAATTTGTTATGTTTAAAGTTGTTTCTGTAATTAATAAATTTAATGTACTTAAAATAAATTTTGGTAAGACAATCTGGTTATATTTACGTTCAAGGTTTACATTTTCGAATTTTATATGAGACATTTTAAGATTAAGAAAGGTTGGTTGTAAGTTTTCTGTTTTACATCTCAATAAAAACACTCTTCTATTCTTTTGGTTGGCAATTTTTCGAGAGATGTTTTCATATTCTTTCATTTCGTTCACAATATGGCGTCCATTTTCACCTTTCTTAATCTTAAAATGTCTCATATAAAATTCGAAAATGTAAACCTTGAACGTAAATATAACCAGTTTGTCTTACCAAAATTTATTTTAAGTACATTAAATTTATTAATTACAGAAACAACTTTAAACATAACAAATTTACGAAATAAATTCAAGCATCTCGAAAATCGCCTTATGGAAAATTTACCAAATACAATTTTCATTAAATTTAAAATCCGCAATATACAAAAAACTGAAAAACTTTTCCAAGAAATAAAACAAAACAATAAAAATAAACTAGACCACCTAATTTCAAAGCAAAAAGCTCCCCCTCAACAAAAAACAACATCAATGTGGGTAGAAAACCTAACAGATCAAAATATTCCAGATTACGCTATGGAAATTTTAAGCTTAGGACCTAATTTTGCAACGGAATTAAATAATGATAGACTTTTGCCAACTACCGATATACTATGTAACATTGAAAACGGTATAAATCATTTGAGAGGTGGAGAGAAAGACGAAATTAGAGCAAAATCTTGTAATATATTAACAAATTTTAAAACTAAACTGAAAAATCAAACAAATGAAAATAAAAAACACTCAATAAACTTAACAAAAACTTAAAGTTTTTTAAAAAATAACCCTTCTATAAAGGTTTTAAAAGCCGATAAAACAAACAAAACAGTGTTAATGAGTTCTGCTAACTACAACATAAAAATGAATGAAATATTAAATGACACTAAAACATATAAAAAAATTAAACAAGATCCCACAAACCAGTATCAAAAAAGAAATAATGAATTAGTTAACTCTTGGGAAAAAAATCTTTTTATATCACCCGACACTGCTAAAAAACTAAAAATCCGCAATAGTGTACCACCCAAAATTTACGGATTGCCTAAACTACATAAAGAAAATATCCCATTACGGCCAATTGTCTCATGCATTCAATCCCCGTTTACACCACTATCAAATTTTTTAAAAAAAATCTTAAAAAATATTGTACATAAAAATAATTACTATATCAAAGACTCCTATCAATTTAAAGAAAAATTAAAACAGTTAGAAATTCCGGAAAATTACCAACTGATATCGCTTGATGTTGTTTCCCTGTATACCAGCGTTCCAATCTCATTGGCTACCAGAATAATTAAAAAGAAATGGTCTGAAATAAAAAAATACACAGATATTCCTCAAGATGAATTTCTTAAAGCAGTAGAATTAACACTAAATTCTACATATTTCATATACGAAAATCAGTTATATAAACAAATAGAAGGTTGTGCTATGGGAGCATCTATATCAAGCGTCGTTGCCCAAATAGTTATGGAAGATTTAGAGGAGACTGTTCTAAGTAATGTGGAATTTAATATACCATTTTTTTATCGTTATGTCGATGATTGTATTACTGCAATCCCATCTGGCCAAACAGAAATTATTTTAAAGCAATTTAATCAATACCATAAAAGACTACAATTTACAATTGAAAGCGAAGAGAACAACAAAATCAATTTTTTAGACTTAACATTACATCATATAGGAAATAAAATTAAAACGGAATGGTACACAAAACAAACTTGGTCCTCTCGATACCTAAATTTCAGCTCCTGTCACCCAATGTCTCAAAAAAAATCTGTAATTATTGGTCTGGCAGATCGGGCAATTAAGCTGTCCGACTCTGAATTCAGAGAACGAGCAATTAAAAAGGCTAAAGCAGCATTAACTCTAAATCAATACCCTAAAAAATTAGTAAATAAATTATTCAAAAGCAGAATACATAAATATTATAATTCTGAAAATGCCATTATTACATCAAATCTACCTAAAACAAAATACATTTCTCTGCCTTTCATAAATGGTTTATCCCAGCAATTTCAAAACCTTTTTAAAAAATATAACATCACGACAAGTCACAAAGCCTATAACTTATTATCAAAGAACTTCAGCAACTTAAAATCGAAAACGCCAATTAATAAAAAAAGCAATATAGTCTATCAGATCCCTTGCAATAATTGTAACGGTGTTTATATTGGACAAACAAGCCAATACTTAGAAAATAGACTGAAAAGTCACAAATATGATAAAAAGAACAGCACCGCATTAACACACCATGAGATGTCCAAAAAACATACTTTCAACTACGAACAAGTGAAAGTATTAAAATCCGAACCTCAGTTGAAAAAAAGAGAATTTTTTGAGATGGCTGAAATTCAAAAAAACAAAAACGCCATAAATGACAAAAAAGACATAAACAACCTAAATAAATTGTATATATCTTTACTATAACAGTGTTCGCTCAGTCGCTTGTAATTTGTCTGTAATAAACGTCCACAATATTTGTAAAATGTAAATTAAATATGTGTAGTATATGTCAGATATGTGGATTATGTATACTTTTTAGTCAACTATTTTACGTTCTATGGTAAGTCCTAAATTTTTAATACTTTATAAACTTAAAAAAATAGTGCTAAACAAATTTTAGGTTTGAAAAAGACCAAAACTATGGTCGAAACGTCACCTTAGAAACGAAATATATGTTTAAAAATATGTACTAATTTTGTTGTTAATGTATTGACCTCAAACCAAGAAAAATTAGGATAAATATATATTGAAAAAAAAAAGGTCAAAGAACACAAAGCAAAAAAAAAAAATATATATATATATATTATATATATATATATATATATATATATATATATTTAATTTCAATTTTCTTGATTTAAGGTCAATTTAAAAACTTTACACATATACTTTAAATCATATATTTCCCCATAAACATGATGTAGTTAGATAACGTTTCGACCGCACTTCGGTCTTTTTCAAATCTAAAAATGGAGAAGGGCGTAGAATTTTAATTTAGTATTTTTACATTTAATATTTTATCTTGTTAGTATTACCTTAGAACGTAAACTATTAAGGAAAGTACATTTATTTTTAATTTTATAAAAATGGAAAGTGAATATTTTCCTTCTTACCTCAATACGTAGAATTATTCAAAACAGCACAAGATGTCACATTTCCACATATATACATACACATCGATACAATTAAAATACACATATTATGTTAAAACATTAAGACATCACAGTGGTTATTCCAGTATTGAAATATAAAATTTGCTGAGATTATTGACGTCCTTCTTATCGTTGATAGCATTTTTGCTTTTTTGTATTTTGATCATCTCAAAAAATTCTCTTTTTTTAGTTTGGGGTTCGGATTTTAAGATTTTGGTGTTACTATAATCAAAAGTATGTTTTTTTGAATTTTCATGATTTGTTAGAGCCGTCGCGTTTTTTTTGTCATACTTGTGACCCTTCAGTCGGTTTTCCGAGTATTGGCTAGTTTGGCCTATATACACACTGTTGCAATCTTTGCAGGGTATTTCATAAATAACATTACTTTTTTTGTTTTTTGGATTTTAATCTGGAAAAATTATTTGATAGTAGATTGGAAGCCTTGTGACAAGTTTGAATATTATATTGTTTAAATAATTTTTGAAGTGGTTGGGATAAACCGTTTATAAAGGGTAAAGATATAAATTTTTTTGTGTTTGAAGTCTGATTATTTTTTGTGTCGTTCAAGTTATAAAATTTGTGGATTCTACTTTTAATGGTTTTATTTATAAGCTGTTCGGGATAATTATTTATTTTTAGAGCATTTCTGGCTTTTTCTAAGGCTTGTTTCCGGTATTCAGGATCTAAGAGCATGATGGCGCGATCTGCTAAACCTACAATTACGGATTTTTTTTTGGGAATTTGGGTGGTTCGATTTATAGTTTAAGTATGTAGAAGACCAAGTAGATTTTGTGTACCATTCAGTTTTCATATTTTCGCCTATATGGTGTATTGTTAAATCTAAAAAGTTGATTCTGTTATTTTTTTCGACTTTAATTGTAAATTGTAAGCTTTTATGAAATTCGTTAAATGTAGTTAAAACATTATTTACTTGATTTGCTGGTATTGTAGTAATGCAATCATCAACATAACGGTAAAAAAATGGTATGTCAAAATTTAGATTTTTTAAAACTTTTGTTTCCAGGTCTTCCATGACTATTTGTGCTACAACGCTTGATATGGAGGCACCCATTGCGCATCCCTCTGTTTGTTGATATAACTGATCCTCATATAAAGAATATGTGGAGTTAAGGGTTAATTCAACTGCTTTGATAAATTCCTCTTATAATATTACTGAGGATACCTTTTAAGTAATTTGATAGAGGGGTGTATGGGGATTGTATGCAAGAAACTATTGGACGCAATGGAATATCTTTTTTATGAAGCTTTGGTAATCCGTATATTTTTGGTGGCACGGCGTTTGAAATTTAATTAATATATACAAAAACAACTATTATATAAAAGATTCATTTCAATTTAAACAAAAAATAACAAATATAAACATTCCAAAAAACTATCTGCTAATCTCGTTAGACGTGATATCCTTAAATACTAACGTACCCATACCACTTGCAATAAAAGTAATAAAAGAAAAGTGGTCAGAAATTAAAAAATATACAGATATACCACACTGCTCCATCTGAGAGAGTATGTGATGGCGGGGATAGTGAATTTACCCCCAAACTACCACGGAAAAATCCGTTTTCCCTCGGCCTGGTTACCGACGTGAATGGTAGCGTGGAAAATGAAATTCATTTTACATTCTTTCCTGGTGGACTTTTGACCACTAATATTGACTTCAGATTTGAAAAGTCGTGCAACCACCGGATTCGAACCCAGGCACGCCAGGCCAACTCAGATGTAAACCCATATATAAATTCGTCAATGAATAGGTTTATTTTTCTCTTCTTATCATAACCGATATCCATTCTATGTAAGCCAATAAATCTACATTTCAAACCTTTTTCATCCAATTTTTTTAAGATATGCAGCCAGTTATTTGATCATAACTCATTAGGCGTCTTGTCTCTTACCACATCTGATTGTGATTGTATATATATATATATATATATATATATATATATATATATATATATATATATATAGCTGCAAGAACAGCAATAGAAAGAGAGGGGGAGAGAAAGAGAAGTGAGAGAATTGCATAAAACAGTAAGGTTTGCATTGGGCATTCTTTAAGATCTGCTGCTCTAATACATTTTGGAACTGAGTGAGCTAAGAGTCGTCAAAAAGACAATCTATTCTTCCTAAACAAGGGCTTGTCTGGCTTGTCTTATAGATGTCACTTTAACCTATGTGCATTAATAATGTTTACAACTGAACAAATTAGGAAACAATTCATCTGAAGTGATATAAACTAGTAAAAGTTAAATGTCAATGTTTACGGAAGTTCAACAATCGTAATTGTAATAGTTATAACCGTATTATTTATGGTCTTTGCCTCGAACTTGATTCTTTGGTTGGATGAACATCGTGCTGTTTAATTACGGCTCGACTTTACTATTTCGTAATTGGACACGCTATTAACTAACTCCTCAAGGGGTCTCGCTAGGTTGAATTTTGTTACTTTTATGCTTTTTAAGTTTTGTACGTGAGCTTTGTAAAGGAAAAATGTATGGCTTTCTATAGAAAAATAATAATTCTTATTTGAACCACTATCTTTAAATATTTCTTCTGCAGGCTACAATGTTGCTCAATGGGGAACGATTTAGTTACATTTGCAAAATTTGGAAATGTTGAAATTTTACAAATTTAACTTTTGCATGCCTATGAAGTTATTTACGTATGTTTTTATTATTTCCTTTCTTTTTGTGGTAAACAAAAGATTGGTTGCAAGATACTATTATTGCTATGTATTTGACGTTTTAAAATTTATATTTATTAAGTTATGCTTTCAAGAACAATTTTTTAACAAATTTATCTTAAGCACCCTAAACTTGCTGCTAATTGACACTATACAAAGAATACAAACTTATTCTAAACACAAACAAAATAAAATAACGAACTTATTAAAAAATAGGAAACAAAAAACAACATTTCTCCTAATACAGCCAAAAATTTGAAAATACACAACGCGCAGACTCCTAAAATGTATAGGTTACCTACGCTTCACAAAGAGGGAATACCTTTAAGACCGATAGTTTCTTGTGTGCATTCTCCCTTAAATAAATTATCTAAATAACTTTGAAATATTAATTAATATTGTAAATAAAACTTCATCTTTCATCAAATATTCTTGGCATTTTAAAGAAAAAATTAAAAATATCACAATACCGGACAATTGTATAATCATATCTCTTGACATTGTATCTTTATACACAAATGTTCCTTTAGATTTAGCCTTGGACATAATAAATAAAAAATGGAAAGGAATTTAAAAATATACCGACATCCCTCTTGAAGAATTCCTCGCAACCATTCAATTAACTTTAAAATCTATTTATTTTACATATAATGATACTTATTATAAACAAATTGAAAGCTGCGCAATGAGATCATCCATATCAAGCATAATTGCGCAACTTGTTTTGGACGATCTTGAAAATTAGATCATTCCTAGTTTTTTTACCATATAACATACCTTTTTACTGCCGATACGTGGATGATTGTATTATTACTATTCCGAAATACATGATAGAAACTCTTCTTAATTCCTTTAATTCCCTTCACCCGAAACTTAATTTCAGAATTAAAACAGAACAAAATAACAAAATTAACTTTTTTGATATGACATTGTACCACAATCAAAACTCTATAAATACATTGTGGTACACAAAAAAAACTTGGTCCGGTAGATACCTAAACTTTCACTCACATCATTCTTTTTCTTAAAAAAGTCCCTAATTATAAATTTAGCTGAGCTCTAAAACTAAGTGATCCAATTTGTCAAGAAAAGGCTATTCAAAAAGCCAAAAAAATTTTTATAGAAAATAGCTACCCCGTAAAACTTATTAACACCCTTTTCAACTTAAGAAAATACAAAGTCCGGACACACATCAAAAAAGTAAAATTTAAAATAATTTTTTATCACTTCCATACATACAGGGGCTTTCTGAAAAATTTCAATGTATTTTCAAAAAACAAGACATAAATGTTTGTCATAAAGGTTATAATATTTTGCTCTTAAAATGTAAAACGCTTAAAAACCAAAAACCCAAGTTATTGTTCAAGTGTTTATATTGGTCAGACATAACAATATCTGCAAAACCGGTTAAATGAGCACAAATTTGTCAAAAAACACAACAGCTTTAAGTAAACATGAAAATCAGACTAATCATAAATTTAATTTTTCTGAAACTAAAATATTGCAGACAGAGCATAATCAAAGAACACGAGAATTTCTGGAGATGATCTATATTACACAATCCGATAACTCTATAAACGATAAAACAGATATCAAAAATCTAAGGAAAATATACCTTAAACAATTAATACTAGTATTATAAAAACCCTATTTTAAGCATTTTACACTAACGAATAACTTAATAAATATAAATTTTAAAATTTTAAATACATACCAATAATAGTTTCTTGCAACCAATCTTTTGTTTACCACAAAAAGAAAGGGAATAATAAAAACATACGTAAATAACTCTAGGCATGCATTTCTGATAAATGAATTTACAGTACCGTTTTAAATGTGTAGTAATCTATATGTATGACTTATGTTTTAAATATTGTTAAACATAAATATTATAATGTTGTGAACTGTCTTAAATAGATTAAGATATGTTCTCAAAGATTCTTGGAAAATAATGAAAATGCTCGAACCGTTCTTGTTTGCTATTTTTTGACTTGCCTTGTCTATTAGCTGAGGATTCGTATAGAAACTTTTTACACCCTGTATGAAAGATCCTTTTCTGTGAGCGTTTTGTTTTTTTATTCATCGACTTATCTCTAAAATTGACCGAATTACAACTTTTTTGCTGAAACTTTGCCAAGCTAGATGAATGTTAATGGGAAAACATTGCTTTTTTTCCTGGTTTCTGACTTATCCTGTGTTTTATTCGAGCATTTTGTATAGAACATTCCTACACTCTAGATGAAAGACCCTTCTTCTAAGACAAATTTGTTACTCTGTTCATTAATTTGTCTTGAACATCTCTGAATAACAGCTTTTTTATTGTAACCTTGCATTTTGCCAAGGTACCTACTTGACTTTACAGAAGTGATATTCTTATAAAATAAAAATGATATGACTTTTATAAAACTTTTTTATTTACGCAAAATAACAATAATTGGATAAAAAAGAACTTTTATTGCCCCCTCTAGCCACTCTGAGAGCTTCTAATCTGCGTGGCATACTTGAAATTAGGTTTCTTATTCTTTCCACTGGTATACGGTCACATTCTTCTGATAATTCATCTGCCAATTCTGCTAGGCTTTCATCCTAATTCATCCCACAAATGATATATTATAAATCAGCAAAAGGTAATACTGCTCTAAAATGTCATTCATGGAAATTCCACACCACACCATAACTGAACCACCATTAAAATTATCGCATTTTGTTATCAAAGATTGGTTGAATCTTTCGCCAGTTCGTCTCCATACTCTTTTTCTCCCTTCCATTATATTAAGGCAAAAATAATAATTTTGTACGAAGTATCTACAAGCAGCACGATGTTGAGGTAGCAATTTGCAGGCTTCCTAGTCTCTAAGTTCATTTCGGCTAGACGTCTGCAAACCATCTGCTTACTCACTATAACATTTCGAATTTGACAAAGACCTTCTTGAACTTTCACAGCCGCATTCGGTCGATTCCGTAAAATCCGCAGTCTCAAAAAGCGATCATCTCTAGAGTAGGTTTTTCGAGGGCGATCAGAACCCACCTTCCGAGCAATGCTTCCTATTTGTTCATATAGCAGGATCGATCTACGAGCGGTTGCTTCAGGGTCCCCGACAGCAGGAGCGGCCTAGTGTTTACTATGCCCATCATTCACTAAAGCAACTAATTTTGCCGTTTGTTCGGATATAATTTGGGGCATTTGATCACTAAAACCTCTTTTTCAAATAAAAATGACAATCATGAAGTTAGTGAAATACATAACTGATAAATATGGCGGACTATAACAAATTAATTGCCATGGCGACGGCAATTGTTTTTTCAAAGTCGATTATGATCCGACATAGTCCATCCGCTAGCTAAGATTTTTAATACATAATTTTCAGTTCCATTAAAAAAGACTTAAAGGGATTTAAGTTCAGTTTTTGTCGCTGATTACGAATTTGAAGAAGAATAGAATAGAAGTTTAAGAAGATTTTCGCCAAGTTTGAGATGCTATGGTTAGTGAGCAGACGGTTTGTGTACGCCTAGCACAAGTAAATTTAAAGGCTAGGAGACCCGTAAAAGTCTAAAATTATTATTATACCTGAATATCGTTTTGCATTATACCCTAGCAATAGGGCGAAACTGTGGGTATCGCCACATTTTAGGACCTGCGAGGAGCCCCGATATGAATGCAGTAAAATGTAGAATAAATTAAGAAGGGTGCGTTCTCGCGAACGGTGTCTAGAGAGCCTAGCAGAATTGGCAGATACAACATCAAAAGAATAAGAAACTTAATTTCGAGTATGCTAAAGGATAAGAAGCTCTGAGTTGCTATAGAGACGCCAATATTCGATGCTAAGCCAGTGGCGGCTCGTGAGTATATTGAAGGGTGAGGCTACATGAGGTTAATTTTGTTTAAATGTGAATAAATTTCCACGTCACCCATGAGGTATTATTCTGCGACGCGTTGACCTTTTTTTTTAATGGAGGTCATCGCCAATAGCCCTACTAAACCATTAAAAACTAAAAAAATAAACTCTAAAAAAAGTAAATAAAAAGTAAACAAAACAAGTAAAATATGTACACCTATCACTAAAATATAGCGGTGATTGCGATAATAAAAACATAATTTAGTTTATTAAAACTTAAAATAAATAGTTGTATGAAATAAGATAAAAAAACTACTTTTTGTACATTAAATCTATACGTCTGTCTTTTAAGGTTGCAAATTTATCTATAATTTGGTCGTAAAAGTTTTGGTCTTCACTAAGTTCTGACAGTAATTCCTGCTCTATTGACATCATTGCTAAACCCGAAAGCCGTTCTTGTGTCATTGTGTTTCTTAGGTAGGTTTTGATCAGTTTAAGACATGAAAAATTTCGTTCGGCCGATACACTTGTTGCGGGAATAGTTAAAACTAAATTAAAAAGCTTATATGCTTCCGCAAAAATTGCTTTAAAATCTTTAAATAACAAAGCTAGACTTTTTTCGACATCTAAATTTGAAAATTGTTCATCCCTATACAATACAGAAAGCTCATTCTTTAATCTATCTCTGTCAAAAATGTTTGGATAATTTTTTAATAAATTATTTAATAAGTCGTCTGGAAAGCATTTAACATATTCCGAATATTTTGTGCAATCGACTAAATCAAAGAAATTTAAGTTATTTAAATTTTCAAACCGCGTCCCTAATTGAAGAATTATACAATCTATTATTTCGAAATATAATATTTTATATTTAGTAAAAATATCAAAGTCGCTAGAACATTGCCCTCGACGTGTGATAGTTGGCAGAATAGTGGCTTTTTTAGCAATATTGAAAAGTTCTTTGAAATGGTCCTCGTTTCTAAATTCGATAATTCGTTGCTTGGCAAGGTTTATTTGCGAAATGCAGTAATTTATATCTAAATGCTTTAACTGTAATATTTGAAACAGTACATCAGTGCAACTAAAAATTTGTTTATAAATATGCGTTAAAAGGCAAAATTCGAAATCATTAAAATGCTTTAGAAATCCTTTTGCACCATTAATAGATTCTGTTCCAGAACTTAAGTCATTAATAATAGTTTCAAATACTATAATTAAATTGTCCCATTCATTAGCCACTAAGTTTAAAATTTTAGACCGTGTATACCATCGCGTTTCTACAGCTCGCGGAATTCTTTTACCTACTATCTGATTAAGCAATTAGTTCATTTTGTATAGTCTTAGATTGTCCCGTAAAAATATTACTAAATTTAGCACAATGTTCAGTAAGTTCGGCATTTCTTTTTATTAAGCATGCAAATATTTCCTTAAAATTGCCACGGTTAAAAGAATCTGTTGTTTCATTATGACCTCGAAATGCCAAGTCCTGTTTACCCAAAGTAATAGTAACATCAATTAAATAATTTTCCTTATAAACAATTTTATTAAGACATTTTCTTGTAGTGCATCCGCAATAGTCGCCCTATTTTGCTCCAGTCTTGTAAGTGCTACAAAATTTTTAATACGCTCTCTTGAACTTTCATGCGATTTTACTGGTCGTGAAAAATTTTTTAAATCCGAATATCCGCCCCCTGAACTCCAATTATTTTTGACGCAACCTAATAAAATACAAGGCCAACAATATAAGCTTTCTTTATAAATACTTCCGCATAGCCACCTATAAGTTTCGTACCAAGATATTTGAAAAGTTCTTGAATATTTTTTACCTTGCCTCTTATCGTTAAATATTGCTAAAATTTTCGGCGTCGGACGGCTACCTAATATCTGTTTCTTTTCAGTTTCGCTTCTTCTTAAAAAAGGCGTTTCAATTAATGAAGCAATAATGTCGTGAATAGGATTCATTTCAAAAGCAAAAAGCAAATACAAAAAATGGAACGGTCCAACTTACCAAATCAAAACAAAACAAAAACTTACTCACGCGTATTTATTCACCTTAAAAGACAGAACGCCCTCAATCAGCGATTATCGCAATCTATTTCCTATTTCTTTCTCAGCCGCACGCACCACGTAAAAAGAAGCCGTTGTAATATTTCGCTAGTCATGTGATTTAAATAACCAATAAAAGCATATCCAAGCTACAGATTTATCGCCTCAAGAATGCAATAGAAAACGCGTGCATCGGCAATCGCCATCCCGCTCTGTCGTAATCAGGTGACTCGCCGGCATCGGCACCGGCCGTTGATAAATAGGTCAGAAGTCGAAACTTTCCAAGCTAAAATTATTTCGCCTCATTCGAGAGCACTTTCTTTAGGAATGGGTTTGCACGGATTGCACGGTCGGTTTTTTGATGTGGTCAGAATTTATTTTCTAAAATATTTATTATGGGATTATATTTTGTTTTTTTTTTTTAATGTTATTATGTTGTAAAACTGTTAAAAAGTATATTTCTAATTGGTAATAGATAAAAAGTTATATAAAAAAATTCTCTTTTCCTTTATTTTGGGGGTGAAGCGCGGCCTCAGAGGCCTACCCTGACGAGCCGCCACTGTGCTAAGCACATTTTTCAAATTCTTGTCCAGTTATTGTTGTTTTAAGTTAAAAAGTTTTTCCATTAACAACTATACAGCTTGGTAAGGTTTCAGCAAAAGACCTGTAATTCGGTTAATTTTAGAGATAAGTCGGTGAATAAAAAAAAACAAGCTCACAAAATAATGGTCACATAGGGTGTAAACAGTTCCTATACGAAGCCTCAACTAATACACAGGGCAAGTCAAAAAATAGCAAAAAAAGCATAGTTCTAGATTTTACATTATTGTCTAAGAATATTTGAGAATTTTTTCATTTGTTTCAAGACGAAGGTATTACCTACCTACGAAAAAAACTGATCAAATCGATCCACTGGTTTAGAAGATATAAGACATTGAACTTGGGTCAAAAATCAAGTGCGTCACTTTTTTTGGAACTGCGTGTATTGTTATAAAAAGAAAGCCATATTTAGGTCTATCTCAATATTATATGTTACCTTATTTATTATTCTACAATTAATCTAGATCAATACGTTAAAAACAAATATGCTTCAACCTTTTAAACTAATATATTTAATTGCAAATTCTAAATTCTTAGCACGTATGTAACAGTAGACCGCATTACTTTTACTTACTATTTAGTGGAGTATTTAGTATTAATTGTTTTATTGTTACTCGCACGTAGTGGGTTGGTAAAAACATTTGCGTCAAAAATAATGTTGCAATGTGCCACAGTATTTTCACTGGAGAAACAATAATGTCAATGACACAAAAAGGTGGATTTTATTAATACCAATGAACAGGTGACTATTTGGCTAATGGGCAGTTTAAACTGTAAAATGGAATAAATGAATATGAGTATGGAGTCACGGAATTTTTATAAACAATTTTACTTGTAAATTACTAAAGGTGTTTTGGTAAGAAGAATGGTTGTAACTTGATTATAATATGTACAAAGATGGCTACATTTATAAAATTGCCTTTGTTGTTTTGTTCTATAGAATTGTGCAAACCAGAGCACTAACTTGAAACTTACATTTAAATATGGTATAACAAACTTCTCCGGCTTTGAAATGGGCCACCCTTTCCTCGACTCAATTTTAAAATTCATTTGCGCAGAAACCTCTTGATCTATTGTTAATTTCGTTTTTTTATTTGAAGTATCTACTTTATATTTTTTGCCACTCGAACCATACGAGGCCCAAAATAATCATTATATAGCGTGAATTATAAGTAATATAAGTAAATGTTTTTACTTACATTTTAATGCAGAAGAAACAAAAACGACAACAACAAATAAAACCTAAAAAGGTAAAAACTAATTTCATATTTTTAGTATCTAGTGGGACCTTTTTTATGCAAATAACTTCGTGACACCGCCTGAGCATACTGTCAATTAATCTTCTAATTAAATCTTCAGAAATAGCATCCTATTCTTGAACAAGAACCTTTTTAAATTTTGGTATGATCTGTGGATGTGAAGGCGGTGTTTTAAGCATGCCCCGTTTTAAACAATCCCATAGGTGCTCGATTGGATTTAGCAGGCCAAGGCATTCTTGCTATGTTATTTTCCCCAAAAACATTGGTTACTTGGCACGCACCAAGTGAAGTAAAGTCAAGCGTTCTCGTCAACATAAATAAAGTGTCTTCCCAAATTTGCTGCTAATGGAAGCAAAATTGGTACCAATACCCGCTCTAGGTAATTTTGTTCTGTCACAGTTCTATCAAAGAATAATCATATTATACTCGCAATAAAACAGCTAAAGCTAGGGCGAGGCAGGGCAAGATTGGGCAAAGATTAAACCGAGTTCTACCTTCAATGAAACACCAAAAAAAAAACAATGAAATGAACTAACAACAAATATATTTAAAATTACTGAAAACTAGTTAAGGTAAAAAGATTTAGTATATGCGACTCGACCTACTACGAGAATCGATATGGTGGGCCGTATTAGGAATACCATTTACAGTTATTCAAGATTACTAAAGTATCTATTGGAGCCTTGTTTTTTTCCAGTTTTCTGGTTCTCCTAAAATTTTAGGATTAATTGAAATGAGAGATGAAAATAATTTCCACTTTGCCATTGTCACTTTTTCTCCTTTACAAAACGGCAAGGTTAATTTTTCAATCCGACGTTTCGGATTGGGGAGATCATCATCAACTTTCTTAATTTAAATGCGGACTTCAAAGTCATAGCGTATCATTTGATTTTTTTGCGAGAATCAGCATTGTTTGGAGAATTGAGAAACAACGCCACCTAGTGACCACTAACAAAGTCATTGCGGTTCAGTTTATGATTCCACGAGTAGAGCAAAAAAAGCGCTTTTTTTCGACACCAAATTGAATAAAATCGGTTCATCCAAAACAGAGGTATCCACATTTGAAAGTAAAAATGTTTCTCCTTCCCCCACCACTTTATTTTTGAAAATAGACAAAAATGGTCTAAAGCAAATAAATGCGTAATTGGTTGAAAAATATAATGCTTATTTTCAACGTACCTGGATTATGGCAATTTAAGAGAAAATTGGGATTTACACTTTTATGTTGCTGTTACACCCCCAAGCGGCCAACTTTCTAACTTGAAATCAATTTACAGCAATTTTTCTTAGCCGATTTATCTATAAATATTTTTCCCTTAAGTTCTATTAATAACGGTTCCCTAGCTATAGCGGACGCTCTCTATTACCACCTACAGGGTGGTCCAATATACATATTTTTTTAAGACATAGCATATCGATAAGTTACATACAACTACTGGAGTTACATACAACTGCAACAATCTATTTGACTTGTTAGCCTTAATATTCGAAAAATGTAATGTAATTTTATTATTTTATGATATTAGTGCGGGTATGTTAGTGATCATTTTTCCAAGATATGCTCATCATAAATGTGTACGTCTATCATAAATGTGTACGTCTTTTGGTTTTATTACGCAAGGCAGCTAAATAAATTTTCCGGCTTTAAAATGGAAATCTGGAAAAAGGCTCGGACCAGTGAACTTTTTCATTCCCGTAGCACAAAGACTCAAAGTCTTAGGGGAGAGGATTTTTTTTAAATTTTTTAATCTATAATATGGCTTTATTATTTTCAAACACAAGGAAATCACAGCTTGTTAAAATTTGTTAGAGTTTTGAAGCTTTAGATACAAATTAGACATAATGTTGTGACCCCATTATTTTATAGTCATTTTATTTGTGAATAGTCTTAAGTATTATATATTCATTAGTCTAGAGATAGTTTGACACGTAAATGCAATATTTAGACATACATTATATTTCGGCGGAACCTTCCGACAAAAGCTGCTTTAATGGTCGTTTATTGCAAGGGAAATTCTAAGTAAACAATATATATTTTAAATTCTACTTCAAATTCTATTTTATGCACGTTCTTCCGCCCCAAATATTATTATACCCGAAAAACCCTATCATAAACTCATTTACACTATGTCGATAAAGCTTGGGAAGGTTCAGCTATAAAAACATTAAAAGAAACCATTGTAGTACAGTAAGCAGTGGCGTAGCAAATACTCCCCAAATTACTTTTATAGACACCTTTTTTAATCAATTTTACAGATACGCCACTGCATCTCAAATTAGGGAATTCATATAAAAATAAGTTCTAGGTAGTCAGTATAGAGTAGGTCAGTCATTATGTCAGTACTATATATATAGTCAGTAGACACAGTAAGAGTAAAGATTTGTTAGAAGTAAGAAGTGTCCCTCTTGTACAGAAGATAATAGAGAGATTTGAAACAAGTTGAAGTGTTTACATTTACTACCAGTGCTAATACAAAATACTAAAATTATTAAATCAGAACAGTGGTGGCATTCGGCGAGTAATAAAAATATTAAAACATAACAATAAGTCTTTTGTAAAAAAAATCGAACAACTCTCCTACCCGTCGATTTCTGATTCAAGGAGAAACAACTTGTCTGCTTTTTTCATCCCCGTAACTTCAACCCCCTAACGAGGGGAAGCACAACCCCCTAACGAGAGGAAGCATAACCCCCTGATTTTGAATAGGGGTGAGGGATGTTGCGATGCCTAATTTTGAAAATCTCATCGAGTACTATCTGATCATAAAATTTCGCGTCAAAATTTTTGAACGATAACGAAATGAAAGCTAGAATAGTGAAAGAGGCAATGTGGAAAAAATGTCTACTTAATAACCAAACTAAATTACTTTAGGGGATCAGTTTATTAAATGCTGGAAATCACCATCATTCACTGACATCTAGTAAAATAAATTGTGTTCAAAACGTTCCCGTACATTACGCAACATTTCGGGTGTAATTTGACGACACTCATAATTTATACGGTTTTTCGGGCTTGATATAGCATACATTTTAGATTTCAGATGACTCCATAGAAAAAGTCCATTGGATTCAGACTAAGTAACCTAGGTGGCCACACAATATGTCCACTCCTTCCAATCTTCAATCAATCAGCTTTGAGGAAAATGTTCATCTAAAAATTGTCACACAGGTTGTACGAAATGAGGTGGTGTGCCATCTTGTCGAAAAATGTTCGTATGATGGTCTTCTTCATTCTCCAATACTTGCACAAGGGCTGGATAAATAGCATTTTTCGAGCTCGAAAATAACTTTCAGCGATTTTTCTCGACCACAAATATTTTTTCCTGATAATTGGGTGATCAACGGTTACCGAGTTATGGCCGGTGGCATTCTTAATTGGACATCCAGTATATAGTATAGAACTAGAAGTTTACTTCCCTAATAGATAAACAAATCCTAATTTTCAATGTCATAAATAGTACAAAATAGCCCGCGAACCGATGACGAAATCGATATTATATTTTCTATATCATTTTGACCATCGATAATTCCATCCCTAGTTGTTATCAGTAATCGCTTCACAACCATAATTAAGCGCTCTCCTAAAGCGTTGACGCCTCGCAGCAAAGCAGAACCTCGCAGTCTGGCGTCCTGCAAGCGGATCAAGGTGACCGGCTAGCCAAGCCCGTGCGTATGAGCTGTTTCTCCCAACGCGACCCAAGGATCAGTTCGATCAGTAGTCTATGGTAGATTGGCATCTCAAGTAGTCTATTACCGATATTGCCCGCAGTAATGGTCTGTGATTTTTATCTGATGTATAGGTTTTTATTTTGCTGAATTTAATTTTGTGGACTGTTAGATTCTCTAGGTCTTTTTCCACAAATTTGCAAACTAATTAGGAAGAATTTGATTAAGCATTTTTATTACTTTCCTCTACTTTTCAGGGTCCCTAGATGCTGAAAAACATGTTTTCTCAATTCCGTCAATCTGTCTGACTGTTGGTCTATCTGTTTGCGGTATAGCTCAAAAACTACTAACCCAACTGACTTCAAATTTTGGTCGAAAATTAAAGGTCATATAGGGATGATCAGGTAACTATTTGATAAAAATCCAATATGGTGGAACAAAATGGCGGCCTAGTGAAATGTAAAAAAAATTATTACTAAAATTCTACAATTTTTTCTCAAATTTTGCACAAAAATCAAGTATTGTGTACAAATCAACTGGTAAAATTTTGGTATGAATCTGACGAGTTCAACATAGCGGAATAAAATGGCGGCCAAATAAACTGTTTTTAACCGTGAAAAATTTTGATCTTAGATTCTTATTCACCATCATATACCAAATTTCAACAAAACATTTCATTGGCTTTCGGACATACGAGTTTTCAAAAAATGTATTTTCCTACATTTTTACCATGTTTATTGAATTTGAGTATGAAAATTACTCTAAAATATTAAGTGATAATTTTAATGATAATACATTATTAACAAACAAAATATCAGAAACTTGAAGAGCCGGACGTTTTTTAAAGTACGTCTTAGAACAATTTTCCTTTCTAAATTCAATAAAGCTAGTAAAAATAAACAAATGTAACAAATACATATTTTGAAAGCTCTTGCCTCTGAAAGCCAATGAAATATTTTGTACAAAATTTGCTTTAAAGGGGTTTTTGATGATGCTGAATATGAATCTAAGAACAACTTACTAACTATAAAAAAATTGCTAATATTTTTTTCAAAAAATCAACACCTTTTTTTTTCAAATAGGTTCGCACGCCAATGAGCGATGTCAAACATGAATATGTCAAAACAATCAGATTTTAAATCCATGTGTGAGTTTATGAAAGCACCATATGTAGATCTTAAAAAGCCAGTTTTTCTTGCTAGATTTAAACTTGTAAAAGGACCAGGCCCACCACTCATTAAAAATGAATCTCGGTGAATTTTTTTTATATGTTATAGTGCTCGACTCTAGTTATTCTGCAAAATTAAATAAACTTTTATCGTGCAGTTTTTTAAATACAATATGTTTAATAACTATAAAATGAAATTTTTAAATAAAATATTTATTATTATGTTTCTTTTCGAAATTCTATACACAACTAATAAAAAATATATTAAGCAAATAATTACAGACATGTACAGGGTATTTCAAAATTACTGCACATAAGATATTAAAAATTAAACAGGTGTCGTCCGTATTCTACCTACGGGTTTTGTTTATTTTATTAAAATATAATATATATATATATATATATATATATATATATATATATATATTGAAGAAATTGCTTTTGATTTTGTCGCACCCAAATGCTCAAAGATAATCGATGTGACACGATCAAAAAGAAAACGTCTTTCAAAGATTCCACGCGCTAAACATAACACTTTGAGCCACCTATTGGGGCTCCTGGAGAGTTCCGGCTGCAACTCATAGGATTTAGGCGAAAGCATGTAATATGGGATGGCAAATCTCAAATCAAATATATATATATATATATATATATATATATATATATATATACAATATATAATTCAAATTTTAAATAAACTATTGTCACGTTTCTTCTCAAAATTATATTTACAAGTAAAAAAATATATACAACAAAAAATTATACATACATTGATTGTTTTAAGTAATAGAATTGAGTTTTCATCTTGAACATATTAAAATTAAATTTAAAACATATTTCTTAATCAAGTTGCCTGGAAAACAATAATTCAGTGTTTATTAGGGTATGACAGTTCTTTTATATAGGTGAAAATTAGTCCTGGGGATGTCTTTCAGTGTTTTTACTGTGATAAAACGGGAACAATACGGTAAGCTTTAAAATAATATTGTACAATGTGTCCCAAATTCGGTTATCATTATAATAAAGCATCAAATATAGGTTGAATATCAAAATGGGGATAATCTAAATTATGCAGGTTGTTTAACCAGATATGCCATATGAGTGGGTAAAAAATAAAAAGTTATTGATTTCCATTTAAAACCTATCCTGTAGTATACAGATTTTTAGTTTTTGTTGACTTTTTTGTTCTCGTCACATTTAGATTTTATTAAGATTAACACTAAAATGTACGCCATTATTTTGTACCGACTTAAAGATTAATTCGAAAATACACGTAAGATCTCATCCACTGGGTGTATCAAAACTGCAGGCTTAAATCAATATGGTCATGTTTCTTTAATTTATTTTTTTTTAATTTCCCAGTGATTGGTTTTTAATTAAAAAATACTTTGAATATTAAAACCGTTGCACTAATAAAAAAACACCACTTTTATAAACTCTAGTTGATGCCGCTATGATATTCGTAATGAATATAATAATACAATTTTCTAATATAGTAAATAAAACACGTAGGTAGAATAAGGGAGATACCTGTTTAATTTTTAATACTTTTCTGATGCGCAGTAATTTTGAAATACCCTGTACATAACTGTATTTTTTTAATTTATACATTCTAATAAAATAGTAGACCATTTTAATTTTTAATACTTTTTTGATGTGCAGTAATTTTGAAATATCCTGTATATAAATGTAATTTTTTGCTTTATATGTTTTTTTTTATTTGTTGTAAATAGAATTTTTAGAAGAAACATAATAATGGTTTATTTAAAAATTTCATTTTATAGTGATTTTTCTTTGGAAACCCTTAAAAAAATATAGTTAAATTGCGTATTTAAACTCCGTGTATTTCAAAAACGGGAAGACAGAAGTTTATTTAATTTTGGAGAATAACTGCTAGAGTCGAGCAGTACAACATATAAAAAAATTAGAAAAATTCTAGAGCGGGCTATGGCTAGTGGTGCATACATATTACATGATATTGTGCATATTAATATTCATCATTTCGTAATAATTTACAAAGCTGTAACGTTCTAATTGAAGATCATTAAGAGAAAAGATTTTGATTTTGTAGTTGCATTGGCGCTAATTCAAAATAGCCTTTTACAAAATATCAAGTCACGCTTGGAACATCTCTGTTAAATATGTATCAGTTATTCTATTATTTCCCGTTCCCGCGTTATGTGAGGTCGATTGTTAATAAGCTAGAAAAATCTAATCGACAATCGCAGTTAAAACAATTCTTTCACGAATTGTTGAAGTATTGTTAATTAATCTTTAAATTCGTTTATATTTTATAGAACCATGTCTTCTGTGGTGAAGTACTAGTTTTATTAATAAACAAACCTCAAAGATTGAAAGCTTAAGGATTAGGTACCCAGGTTTATTAAGTAATAATGGAATCACTCTACCGGAAATTTTCGTGAAAAACTAAATGCTTTTTCCCCGGACTCTGTATTAGTCGTTTAACTAAAAATATTTTAACATGTGGTAGTATGGACCATTCTGATTAAAAAATGCTTAAATAACATAATATCAATTCCTTACCATTTTTGAGAAAAACGGCCTTGAAGTTTTATTTTGTTTTATTAATTTTTAAGCACATTAACATATTTATTAATATTATTATGTAAATCAATTAATTATATGTTTTCTACAAAATGCCTACAAATTTTTTCTTAGTAAAATATCTGAACGACCTAAATTTAAAAAATAAAAAACGGATACATTGTTTTATTTTACCATAGAATGCTTATTTGAAAACGGGAACACTACCCTTCGTAGAGAAACGAGCAGGCTTCAGCGAACATACCAAGTTGCAGTTGTCTTGTTTTTTGGTTTCTCTCACTTTAATTTTTCCATACCATTTTAATACGTGGTCGTTTGATAATAGGTGGATAGGTCGAAATGGCCCAGAACCTAAAAAATAGCCTCCGAGGTCATCAGATCTAAACCCCTTTGATTTTTATATTTGAGGCCACATGAAAACATTAGTGTATAATAGGGCTGAAATTGAAAATGAAGAGGACCTTAGAAACCCTATTTTTGCTGTGGCGGATCAAATTAGACAAAGACCTAACGTTGTTGAATCTGTTCAAGAAAATTGGCTTCGCCGTATTCCTGCGTGTTTAAATAGCGGCGGTAGTAATTTTCAGCATTTACTTTAGGTTTTTAAAATACTTTTTTTAGTGTGTGAATGACCTACCTAGTGCTATAAATTAATATGCTTGGTAAGTCCATATTCTTTACTAATTTTTGGAAACTAATAAACTTAATTAGGGTTGCGCGGTTAAAAACTATACAAATAAATAATCTAAAAAAATTTAATAACAGTTATACACGCCGATATTATGCTAACAAATCACAATTAAAAAATTAGTTCATACATTCCAAGAAAATAATTACATTAAAATAATTGAAGCGTTTTCAAACCTACATGTTTTTTTATACTTCTTTGTTGGCAAAATACAGGTGATAAGATTGTCATAACATTGATGTCCAAGCAAATAGCCATGTTCTCCAAAATTAAACATTTTAAAATTAAATATCTCGAAAACTCTTTCGAATTTACCGATGGTTTATAAGAATATTTTATTTAAAATCGTTCATACTATCCTCTGTTAAAATATGTGTAGTCAAACCCCTAACACCCAGAAAGGTAACTTGGAATTTCTGAATTGCACAATGACAGCAAGTATTTTTTATAACTTTTGTAGAAAAATGGCATTTTTGTCAATTTTTTTTTCTAAAAAAAAAAAGCAACCAACTTTTTCAATTTCCTAAAAAACTGCATTGGCTCCAGACGTCTATATCCAATACATGTCTATAAAACACTAAAAACTGCATGACAAAGAATCTTCGATTTTCTTCATAAGTTGCTTGCTTCTAAGATAAGTTGTCCTATCTGCAAATCGACTTACTTCCCTCGTAAAGGAAAGTATTGTAATCGTGAATCACCACCCAGATTTTTTCAGTTCTTCACGTTTCAGGGTCCCCAGATGTCAAAAAACATGTTTTCTCAATTCCGTTGGTTTTTCTTTTCTGTCTGTTTTGTCAGTCTGTTATGTCTGTCTGTCTATTTGTCTGATGAGTCATATGGGGATGACAAGGTGACATTCTGGTAAAAATATAATATGGCGGAACAAGTCCGACTTGCTTAAAATTTTGCACAAAAATCACGTATGATATAGGGATAAACTGGTAAAATTTTGGTGAAGAACCATTACGGTGAAACAAAATGGCGATCTAATTAAATGTTTAAAATATTAGTATCAAAAAATTGCTTATTTAATTAAATATTTAAAACACCGTAAAATTCCATTTTCTAGAATAAAGACCTTCTTTTTATGGATTAAAATAATGTATGCCATAATTGATTTTCTTATAGATCATGTAAATAAACTTTAAAAATGGTATACTGAAGTATCGAAGCAGTAGTTATATTTAAGCAGGAATGATAAGTGAATGAATCTTTGTATATACGTATGTATGTATTTTAGATCTGGACAATAAAAGTTGTGGAGGAGAAAAACGTATATTTGTTCAATCTGAATGATTATTTGATAGGTAAACAAACTAGATGTGTTGTCATAAATTCTTATTTATACATAAACAATTTAACAATTCAAGAGAACGTTGACTTCTCGCTTGACAAACACATTATTAAATTGTATCAAAAACATTATAACATATGTACAAAATGATTATGAAGAAAAATACATCAAGCACACACGTAACATAGTTTATATATACATATATTTATTTCGCAATAACTTTACAGATATTGTATAAATTGTAATAATACGAGAGTTTTATTATAAGGTAAGTTCAGAGCTGAGGCAATGAATATAAAAATATAAAAGTAAAATAATTAGTACTTTTGAGACTGTAAGTATTTCACTTAAGTACCTTTGAATTAGCGTTACTTGAGACAATGTATTCAGTATTTTTTTTAGAAAAGTACATGTACTTGTACTTAAAATTTCAAATTTTGGGCCAGTATTACTTAGTAATTAAAAAACAGTGGCGGCTCGTGGTGAATTATATTGGGAGGTCAATAATAAATTTAAAAATAGGCATATTTAAAATAAAAATAAATATCTTATCTTTAAATTGAGCTTTAGATTCTCTTGAAGTTCAGATCTACTCCTCTCTAGAATTGGAAAAATGCTGAATGACACGTTCGTTAAAATTGCACGCACATTGCTTTTATAAACGATTTCTCGATACTTAATATTGCTAAAGCGGATAGTCTATCTTAGCCCAACTCCTCAACAAAATTTACAAGCCCTCGAAAAACCCCTGGATTTTCAGACAAAGCCGTTTCATCATGGCCACATAGTGCCAGCTCGAATGCCCCACAAAATTTTACACAATTTATAATTTTGTTTAAAATATAACGATTTTTGAATACATTTTCATTAAAATCTCTAAGGGGTTTTCTATAAGCTGAGTGCGAATATCAATACTTCCGACCGTTGCATAGTTCACCGAACATTTCATGTGATCTGCAGAAAACGCATGTTTTTTTATTTTTTCTTTTAAGTGTTTTAAGTCTTTAACACTGGTTTTGCACCATAATGAGTCCGACGAGTCCTTAGAAAACAACAATCAGACATAACAATAAAATGAGTTAGAGACTTCACATATCCAGTTAGCTAAATCGTACATACTTTTGCGAAAGTTTTGATGAACCTCTTTATTTTTATTTTTGTCTTTACTAGTTTGCCTTATACTAAGTTCTGGCAAATTGCGACCACTTACCTTGAATTCGGTTATTTTCTCAAAATTAAGTTCGTTAGCACTCTTTAGTTGTTTAATTTTTTGTACTACCACATTTTATTTCATCTACATTCACCACTCAAACATAGACCACTTTGAAATTGGATATTTTAGTTGTTATTTTTTTGCACTAGTCACAACATTTTATTTCCTGTATATTTCGAACTCACAGATGGATCATAAAAATAAAAAAATATATATTACAAAAAACAGTACATAAATCAATTTTCATCGATTAAAAACGTCCGAAACAATATCGAGTTAGAATATCGACGGCGCGACCTCTGAACAACTGAACTTCCGCATATCGACGTGATGCCGCGACCGATCGATCGAATTATGAGAAGAGACCGGCTGATGATCCAAATCGCGATTTCATATTCCATTTGCTATCACGTTCGGCTTCCGCTCGGTAGGTGTGAAATCTTCGGGTACTTTCGTCAAGCTTTAAGGTAATCAGGGCAATTCGGACTGCCCAGCCTAGCTTAGTATAGCGCATTTTATTATGCCTAAGGAACGAAACGAGACCATTTGAACCGCCACGCGCGGCTAATAGTGTAGCGTATTTAACTTTTCCCAAGGTTCTCGTTTTATTATAGTATATACAAGTATTAGGAAAATCGGTCAAACGAATAATTTATTTTCTCAAATATTTTTGGGGGTCATTGACCAAACGACCCTATGGAAGAGCCGCCACTGATTATCAATAACTCTCACCTTTTAAGTATATGCACACCTAAATTATCAACTTTTATACCAAAAAAATACCAAAAAAATACTACAGTGTTTCATAGCTGATGTTTAAGTTCAAAAAGATAGGTGTTAATGCTTCACTTATGTCGACGTACTCGAAAGCCGTAACGAAAATATTTCGCACAAACTGACCTTACTACACATACGACACTTTATTTGACTTGATACTACGCTTATAAGCATTTCTTACAAAACGTCGTAAGTTAAGGTGCGTTATTTAGTGTGATTCAAAAATGAAATTTTGTTAGATACGCCATTTTTAATGTCTGCTATTGATGATTTTTTTGTAGTTACTACACTCTTTGTGGAAGACGACGAGAATTTGGCATGCTTTTCACCTTATAGTTAAAAACGGTACGGTTTTTTTCTACACTGTATGGTCTTACGAAATTGAGGAATTCATAAAATAAAAGAATCTATACAAATAACTTAAGCACTATTTAGCAACTCTGGAACAGGAAATATTACCATAGGTTAAGATGATTTCACAAAATAAAAATGGGCTACCAGATCAAAGGCTTAACATTTTAGCAGAGAACCGCATGATTTGGGATGTCGATCCAGTTCATGTAAGTGGCGATTCTGTAAGACGTATGAAGCTTTCTAAAATTAACTACCCACCAATTGACATATCGGTATTAACTACAGGGTACAGAGAAGAAAGGCTTCAGTTAGACCGAAATGATGTAAACTGTATGGAAGTTAAATTGACCAGAGTTTTATTTTCTGCTGAGTTCAAGTTTGCAGAGTTCTCTATGTGTAAGAAAATTAAAACCTGAAAGGGATTCATATGCTCAAAGCAATATACTTTCCATAGTGAGGATCAGGTATGGTGTGATGTGATCTTTGTAAGAATGGACGGACTTTAGTTTTATTTTAGAATAAGTCGCTAATTGTTCAAAGATAACACCCTTCGAGATTTTTTCAGATCTTCACATTTCAGGGTCCTTAGATTTCTCAATTCCGTTAGTCTTGTTGTGCGTCTTGTCGGTCTTTCTGTCTGAATAGTCATATGGAAATGACAAAGTAACATATTGGTAAAAATATAATATGGCGGAACAAGTCTAAATTGCTTAAAATTTTGCACAAAAATCAAGTGTGACATAGGGATAAACTAGTAAAATTTTGGTGAAGAACCATGATGGTGAAACAAAATGGCGGTCTAATTAAATGTTTAAAAGTCGGTAAAATTCCATTTCCTAGAATAAAGACCTTTTTTTTTGGATTAAAATAAATAATGTCATAATTGATTTTTGTATGATTATGTAAATAAACTTACAAGAAATAATAAAAAACAAAATTTTAAAAATGATATACTGGGGTATCGAAGCAGTGGTTTTATTTAAACAGGTATGATAAGTGAATATAGGTATGTATGTATGTTAGATCTGGACAATAAAAGTTGTGGAGGTTAAAAACGTATATTTGTTCAATCTGAATGATTATTTGATACGTAAATAAACTATATGTACTGTCTTCTTCTTTATGTATGCGCAGTTTAACAAATCAAGAGAACGTTGAATTCTAAGTTGACAACACATTATATAAATTTATCAAAAACATTACAACATATATATAAAATTATTATGAAGAAAAATACATTTTAAAAAATCGGTAAATTGGATTTTACCCGTCGTAATGAATTCCAGCACACACAAGAAACACAGTTATATACAGAGTGATCCACTAAGAATGTTCTCGGGCTACAACTCGGTAACCGTTGATCACACAATTCTGGGAAAAAATATTTATGGGGAATTCGGTCAAGAGAAATAACTGAAAATTATTTTTAGATTCGAAAAATGGCCGCTAGGAATGCCAATTTTGTCTTGAATTTTTCTAATTAAGGTTTATCGAAAATACAAGCATTATATTCTTCAGGAAATTATACAACTTTTAGTTATTTATCATTTTTTTTTATTTTCAATTCTTCCTTTATATCTCTGTTTTAGATGAACCGATTACATTGAACTTGGTGTCAAAAAAAGCGCTTTTTTATTCTTCACAAAAATATATTAACTGTACCGTAATGATTCTAACAGTGGTCACCAGATGGCGTTTCTTTCGAAATTCTTCCAATAATACGGATTCTCTCAAAAAAAAAATGAAATGGTATGATAGGACTTTTTTGTCATGTCATTTAAGGTTATAAATATATCGAATAGTCAAATAAAATATCCAGATCAGTATTTAAATTAAAAAAGTTGTTGATGGTCGCCCGAATCTGAAATGTCGTATTGAAAAACTAACCTCACCAATTTGTAGAGGAGAAAAAGTGACCATGGTGAAGTAAACTAAGCCTACAAATTTAGAAAAACCAAAAAAAAAAAAATCAAAAAATAATTATATATATATATTTATATATGTGTATATATATATATATATATATATATATATATATATATATATATATATATATGTGTATATACAGTGTGTCCGAAATTGGTTATGACAGTATTGGGATCTCGGAAACCGTGATAGTTACAAAAACGTTTAAATGGAGAAAGTTTTAGACAATTATGTTTGTAATTTAACGCCGTTTTGCTCGCGATTCTATCTTTTTTAGTTTTTGAGATATTTTGAAAAAAACCAAAAAACTGCATTTTCGAAAAAGTCCTATAATTTATTTATTTATGAAAATTTTCAAAATCTGTAAGAACATTATTAAGACAACTTTTTACGTAAAGTGCACCTATTAAGTCAGATTTTACATACAACGTTTCTATTTTCTAGAACCATCATCAATTTTGTTTTTTCTTATGGCCGCTGTGTTCGATTTTAACAGTTTTGAAAAGAGTATTTCTTTAGCTTTTCAACGGTGTATCACACTTTGTAATTAGGTTATTACTAAAGGTGCAAAAAGTGCGTAGAGGAAATAATTAAACGTTTTTTGGAATTATCAAAGTAAAAAGTTAAAAATTAATAGTGTTAAATAGCAATATATTGTAATTTAACATCCAGTTCTACAAAAAATCAGTAAAAACTACTTAATAACATAATTGATTCGTACACAATGTTCACGCATGTTCAAACTACCACCAGCATATAACACTAACATCTTTGCCCAAGTAGGCTTTGCGTTTGAAATAAGACTGTTTAAACATTTTTTCGAATTATCGATATAAATTAAAATTTAATAATTTCAAATAGCAATATTTTTAAATTGGACATTAAATTCTGCATAAAATCAGTAAGTTCTACTCAGTAACATTAATACTATGTGCACTGCACATAATGTACCCCGAAGAACGACTGTCAACAGAACTTCTTTTCAAGCGCTGCACTGATTAGAAGCTTGCTAGGGTTGGCCAATTTTAAGAATCGCAACAGAAAGTATGCAAGTATGACAAGGAATGGAATAGGCAAATATTAGAATATTTTAATGAAAATCTGGTTTTTTCCATAAGAAGAATTGAAACAGAACTTCACATTCTGAAGTCAACCGTTCATGGCGATTTAAAAGTACTAACCTTACAAGAATTAACAGAAAATCAGTATGAACTACCTACTCAATAAAATTAATAAAAAAATGCTACATAATACTAGGATTAAAAATGTTGACCGTTTTTTTCTATGCAGTGTCCGCATTTCCTTTCAACTGTTCTGATTACCCGTTGAATGGTATTTCTATTTATATTTTCTAGAATATTTCGGGTTCGCTGCTCAAGAACTTGCCTATTTTCTGGGGGTCAAATTCGTATATTTCATTTTTCGCACATCCCCATAAATAAAAATCCAACGGCGTGATATCCGGGGATCTAGCTGGCCAGCGGACAGGGCCACTGTTGTATATTACGTTTTCACCAAAAGTTGTTGTTAAAAAGGTTTGTACATCCCTGCTGTTATGTGCAGGACAACCGTCTTGCTGAAACC
The DNA here is from genome assembly GCA_030620095.1 of Kuschelorhynchus macadamiae. Classification (NCBI taxonomy): domain Eukaryota; kingdom Metazoa; phylum Arthropoda; class Insecta; order Coleoptera; family Curculionidae; genus Kuschelorhynchus; species Kuschelorhynchus macadamiae. The sequence goes on from JAUTXW010001817.1 coordinate 2,796,464, forward strand.
ACAAGCTATTAAACTGATCATCTGGCACAGCTTCGCGAATGGCAGGAACTATTTGATTCTGTAACATGGCAAGGTATCTTGGGCCTGTCAGTGTCTGATCAAAAATAAAGGGACCAATGAGACGATTTCCTAAAAAGTAATGGAAAATATTGAATTATAAGCAATTCAATTAGACTATGTTTATCTTACCAAGCATCCCGCACCACACATTAAAACCAAATCGCTCTTGCAGCCTGCGTGGATCGCGTAGTTGCGGATTTTCAATAGCCCAATAATGGTGATTTTTTTCATTAAAAATGCCACAGTTTGTAAAATGAGTCTCATCTGACCAAATGACTTTATTGCAAAAAGCGGGATTTTCTCGACATCTATTGATATACCAATTACAAAAAACAATTCTTCTTTCGAAATCACCTGCTTGAAGTCCTTGCACAATTGTTGGCTTGTAAGGACGATATTTAGTTACTTTTAAGACGCCATGAACGGTAGATTTTGGAATTTGAAGTTCTGTTTCGCTTTTTCTTGTAGATGAAGTCGGATTTTCATTAAAATATTCTAGGATTTGCCTATTGCGTTGCTCGTTGTCTTTTGCATACTTCTTTGTGCGAATCTTATTAAAACTGCCAAACTCAAGCAAGTTTCTAACCAGCGTTTGAAAATAAGTTCTGCCAGGCTGCCGTCTTTCGGGGTACGTGTCAAAATACACATCCATGGCCCTGTTTGCATTTCTTTCATTTTTAATATAACACACTAACATATCAAACATTTCTTCATTAGAAAAGTTTAACGCCATTGTAATCCTTATTAAAACAGCGATGAATGTTAAATAAAACTTAAACGTTGCATTTTTGACAGATTAAAAGCATTCTATTATTTCAAAACCAAAGCCTACTTGAGCAAAGATGTTAGTGTTATCTGCGGCTGGTCATTTGAACATTTGTGAACATTGTACAATGTTATTGAGTAGTTTTTACTAATTTTTTGTAGAACTGGATGTTGAATTACATATTGCCTTTTAACACTATTAATTTTTAATTTTTTACTTTGATAATTCCAAAAAACGTTTAAATATTTTCTCTACGCACTTTTTGCACCTTTAGTAATAACCTAATTACAAAGTGTCATACACCGTTGAAAAGCTAAAGAAATACTCTTTTCAAAACTGTTAAAATCGAACACAGCGGCCATAAGAAAAAACAAAATTGATGATGGTTCTAGAAAATCGAAACGTCGTATGTAAAATCTGACTTAATAGGTGCACTCTACGTAAAAAGTTGCCTTAATAATGTTCTTACAGATTTTGAAAATTTTCATAAATAAATAAATTATAGGACTTTTTTGAAAATTCAGTTTTTTGGTTTTTTCAAAATATCTCAAAAACTAAAAAAGATAGAATCGCGAGCAAAACGGCGTTAAATTACAAACATAATTGTCTAAAACTTTCTCCATTTAAACGTTTTTGTAACTATCACGGTTTCCGAGATCCCAATACTGTCATAACCAATTTCAGACACACTGTATATATATATATATATATATATATATATATATATATATATATATATATATATATATATATATATATATATATATATATATATATATATATATATTATATAAACGCTTGGACACGTCAATTTTGATTTTTAGGGGGACGTCTTTTCATGTATGATTGTATAATACAGGGTGTTCCAAAAATAAGATATCGCATTACACTTGACATTTTTAAATGGAAACCCCCAATTTTTTTTCTATTTTTGGATTCTCCAGGAAGTTTTTAGTAACTTTTGTATAATAGAGTTTATACCTATCTTCAACCATTTTGAAGTTATTTGAATAATTGAATAATATCAAGTATTGATAAATTAAATTCAAGAAAGGGTCAAATAACGAAACTTTATTATCAAAACGGAAACATTGCAAGGGCTACTGCCCGGTTGTTTAATACATTACATTCAGTCAAAAATATTAACCATAAGTATGTGGCTAAATTAATAAGAAAATTTGAAGCAACTAGATCTGTATCTAATATTCGCCGGAATAGGAACACTAAACCATTTACAGTTTTACATTCACATTAAAATTTAACAAAAATTAGTTACTTAGCTACAATGTGTCAAAAAGTCAATGTGGTAATAAATGTTGAAAGTGGTGTCCGTTTACCTCCATGCAATAATAAATATTTTGCTCAAATCTATTCCTAACATTTTCACACATTTCTGGAGTTATTTGTCTGCATTATATATATATCCCGAAGATCTTGGATGGAGTCTGGCTTCGTACTAAAAACCTTACTTTTTATATGTCCCCAAAGAAAGTAATCTAAAGGACTCAAGTCCGGAGACCTTGGTGGCCACTCAATGGGGCCGCGCCGTCCGATCCACTGATTTGGGAAATGGGTGTCCAAAAACTGTCGTACTGGAGCTACATAGTGCGGTGGTGCACCATCTTGTTGGAAATGAAGAAAATTTTCATTATAATTAACCTCATTTTCTATTATTTCGGTTATTCGTGGCTCTATTGTATTTTCCAACATGTCCAAGTACAAATACAATATGATTTCCGAAAATGCCGGCCCAGACATTAATTTTTTGTGGGTATTGCGAATGTACCTCTCGAAACAAATGTGGATTCGAGTCGCTCCAATATCGACAATTATGTCTATTTACAGCACCATGTAAATAGAAGGTACATTCATCCGAAAAACAAATGTTAAATAACAAATTTGGGTTATTGTTCAAACGTTGTGTCATTAATTCGCAAAACTCCAACCTTCTATCATAATCGTCTTCATTAAGCTCATGGACAAGTTTAGTTTTGTACGGGTGAAATTTATAGGATTTCAAAATTCTTTGCACTGTTGAGCGTGTAAATCCTGAAGAAGTAGCCAGACCACGAGTACTTTGGGTGTTGTCAAGAGCCACGTGTCCCAAAACTGCTATTTCTCTGGCTTCATTTCTACTTGGACGATTTTCCTGATTCCGGCGAATATTAGATACAGATCCAGTTGCTTCAAATTTTCTTATTAATTTAGCCACATACTTATGGTTAATATTTTTGTCTGGATGTAACGCATTAAACAACCGGGCGGTAGCTCTTGCAATGCTTCCGTTTTGATAATACAGTTTCGTTATTTCGACCCTTTCTTGAATTGAATAAATCATTGCAAAATATTATAATAGAACTAGGCAACTTAACGATTTCAAATCAAAGATAAAGTTGTTCTATGATTTACGATGACATTGACGGATGCTAAATTTCTTGCTGGTATCGGTGATTATTATTTTTTTCCGTATTATCAGTACTAAATTAAATGAGGCGAATTTTATAAAAAAAATTAAAAAAACTTCAAAATGGTTGAAGATAGGTATAAACTCTATTATACAAAAGTTACTAAAAACTTCCTGGAGAATCCAAAAATAGAAAAAAAATTGGGGGTTTCCATTTAAAAATGTCAAGTGTAATGCGATATCTTATTTTTGGAACACCCTGTATTATACAATCATACATGAAAAGACGTCCCCCTAAAAATCAAAATTGACGTGTCCAAGCGTTTTTCCCAAAATATACCAGGAAAGTCATAAATAAGGGTGGGACCTTTTCGTTGGGCCACCCTGTATATATATATATATATAATGTGTTTTCATTCCAGGTGTACATCCGTTCACTACTGTCGTTCTGAAAAGAACAGTTTTGCTGACGTTTCGCCAAAATCACATTTGGCATTTTCGAAGCTTTCTTTCTTGCGTCCGAATAGGGATCAAATTATCTATTCGTGTTCGTTCTTCTTGTATCAAAGTATTCATTGTAATATATGCTATTTGGATTTTTATATGTAATATACCAAAATAAATAAATGCATAAATAAATAATAAATTAATAAGTCAGTGCAGCCTATATGTAGTTCCCTCTTTAAGCTATCCTCTTTTCACTTAAAGGACGCTAAAAATGTAAGGATGTATAAAACCCGAGGTCACTTTTTCACGATTACAAACATTTTATTTGGCCGCCATTTTGTTCGGCCATCTCGAATTACTACCACAATTTTACTAGTTGAGTACTATTTTAAGTAGGTAACTATCATAACCAAAATTCTGCTAAAATCTTTTGGAGAAAAAACCACGTGTTAACACTGTTTCTTAAAATCAAATCCATCCATCATGATATCTTTGTCATATTCTTATAAGATCGGTTTAAATAAAATCATTTTAGGAACATTATCAGATAATGGATTAAAATTAAATGAGATTACGAGATGCATGTACATATTACAAAAAATATCTGCCTTTCAGTATTCGCCACGTATAAATTGATATTGATACCGCTGTGTAAAAGTGTAATAACAAAAAATCCTTGAAGCTGATTTAAGACAGACTTTTTTAAAGTACACATGTCGTATAAAATTATTTTGATTCATTTGTAGGTTAAGGTTATATTGTAGGTTTGGTTTTTCGCCAAGCCATCAAGCAACATGTATTGTAAATCTTTCGAATGTATAAAGATAAAATAATTTATTTTCAAAGAAATAAGGTATAGAATTCTTAGAAACGATATTAAATCCAAATTTACAGGTCCGTATATGAATGTATTTCTATAAAAGAGGTACCTTCTATCAAGTTCAATTGGCTAGTATCATAATGATATCGTTTGTAGATTATATTATTTATTTTATTCAGAACATAAATACTCGTAATATCGGGGAACCTAATTTGTGACCTATCATTTGATACTGACACTGATGATCGTCAGTGGCCGAAAAACGCTTTGCCAAGCTTTATATAGAATTCAAGAAAATATTGACATTTTTTGCGTAAGTGGGAAGCTTTTGTGTTGAAACAGTAAGAGCCTCCCTTCCCTGCGTTCCGAAAGAGCAGTCACAAATATATACACAATATCAAAAGCCTTGGACCCCATCATAATGCTATGCAAATATATTTTCAGACTACATATCTTCAGTAATAACTGATTCAGCGGAGTGTTTAAAAAACCTACTGTTAAAAAAAAACAGGGCTGACAGTGCTTGTGAGCTGGAACATTAAATCCTGATCAGAATGGACTATAGAGTGTTTAACGCACATGGTCATTAACTAACATAAATACATATACTGTCTTTCCAAATATTTTTATTGGGCGCCATTTTGTTTCACCATATTGGATTCGTACAAATATTTTACCAATTTTTTTTCTATGCGACACTTGACTTTTGAATATAATATAAAATAAATTAATAAGTAGTTCTTACATTATTGTTTTTAAGGCCGCCATTTCTATATTATATTTAATTTTTGTGAAAATTTGAATTAAATTGAATAAGAAATTATTTTTACGTTGAATTTTTAAACATTATATTTGGTCTCCATTTTGTTCCGCCATTTTAAATTCGTTCCACAGTTTTACTAGTTTATCTCTATACACACTTAATGCTTGCACATAATTTGAAATTAATCTAATAAAGTTTTTTCAGGCTGACTTTTTAACTATTTTATTAGGCCACCATTTTGGATTCATACGGAAATGTCACCAATTCATTTCTATATCACTCTTGAGTTTTGTAGAATAGTTTCTTTAAGAAATCATGGTCCTTGGGATTAGACCGTGTCAAATTGGAATTACTATCCGACGTTTCACTTTCTGTTGCAACAGAAAAAGTAGAATTAATTGTGGCATTATTTGAGGCATTGGCTTTAATTTAACTTCTATTTACTTTATGGTAATTATAACCTGCATATATTAATAAAAAAAATATAACTTCTATAATTAGGGAGATAAATAAAAACTATCTGTTTCACGAATATTAAAAACAATTAAATAAGTAAAAAAATAGTTCAAAATTAGGGCCTAAAATTTTGCACTATATTATATAACGCCCTGAATAATAGGTGCAGTGGCGGCTCGCGGGTGAAAAAGTAAGTGAAAACACTTTATATGCTTTGGTTAAAATATCTTTATTTTCAGTAATTTTTTTCACTGGCTCTTGCAGCGATATATTCCAATTACTGTCATTAACAAAAATAAGATCAAGGTCATTTTTAAGTCGTTGACTTTTTGAAAATATTTCCCCATATAACTGTAAGAAATTTTCAAACGGGCCAGTCGGAAAATTTAAACAATATTCGGAAAATTTCGAAGAATCTGCCAAACATAAAAATGTAACTGTAAGAAAGCGTCCATATTCTCTAAGAGACCAAGTTTCAAATGACTAAACTAGAAATAAGACACAAAGTCACGGTCTCAGTCAAAAAGAGTATAATGCGGTTACACGTGTTTCGCCTTTTCAGGCATCATCAGACCTTCGACATTAACTAAAATCACAAGAACAAATCAAACAACTATAACGTCACATGTTGAATCATCTCAGTGTGTATTTCAACATGTGACGTTATAGTTGTTTGATTTGTTCTTGTGATTTTAGTTAATGTCGAAGGTCTGATGATGCCTGAAAAGGCGAAACACGTGTAACCGCTTTATACTCTGTTTGACTGAGACCGAGACTTTGTATCTTATTTCTAGTTTAGTCATAAAAATGTAAGTTTTTCACAGTCTTGAAAGCTTAGTGTCATTTCAATTAAAATATGGTCCAATATTTCATAAAAAAGGGTTCTATACTTTGCCCTAATTTCTTCAGGTGAAAACTTAGCAAGTTCACGTTTGTAATGATTTATTTCTGTAATAGAATTTGCTTTATCAAACATGGTATTAAAAAATGTTCATTTCTTTTTTTACAGAGCGCCTCACGACAGCGTTTTATACTGGATATGCAAAAATGAAAGTCAAGCGATTTTTTTTTAAGAACACAAATAGTATGTCCGTGATTAAGAAAATGTCATTAAACACTAGTGCCAGAAACGTGATTTCAAAATCGTTCATCTCACGTAAAAATCCTTGCGCAAGCCGGATTGATTTTTCATCAGATTTGTCATAGTTTGTAATAAATTCAAAGACGTCGTTTAATTTATTCTAGTCTTGAACAATCACGCTTACTAACTTTGAATTTGAAGACCAAGGAGTTTCTGTAATTGTTGGTATACGCCTCGTAGATGTAGATGTAAGAGCATACGTTCGTTTGGCTGAATGATAAAAAATGAGAGAATACCACTAAGGCTTGCAAGAAAAATCGACATTTAGAAATATTTTTAAACTTTGCTACATCACAAGGTTAAGACGATGCGCAAGACAATGGACAAATACATAAGGCTATTTAGATGGCCAGAGATCACACTTGCGCCACAGTAACATTGCCCTATTCATTTACGTTTATAGTCAAATTGGTTCAAAATTTGATCCAATAGAGAATATAAATTCTCCGACGTTCTATCGTAGCTGACATTATAAAATCCTAAGAATCTCTCGACTACTGAACCTTCTGAATTAACGTATCTCAAAATTATGGAGCACTGGGAGGTTTGCGTAATCTCAGTGGTGTCATCTACTTGCACAGAAAAAAACTGTGTGTTCATTATTTCATTTTTTACATGATCATTTAAATAATCAGAAATGTAATCAATTATTTCGTTTTGAATAGTTTTCGAGTCACCAGTAAAACATTTTTAATTTTTTCGTGTTGATCTTTTAGTTCTTGGGAACTTCTCGATATTAATAAACCTAAAAGCTTTTTAAAATTTCCCCTATTTATTGATTTGCTCTCATCATGGCCGCGAAAGACTAACTCTTGTTTTGCAAGGTACAAAACTGCGTCAATTACCACGACATAAATAGTCTTTATATTTAATCGGACGTTTTCATTAAAATGTATTTTATATAGCTTAGCATTTTCTTTTAAAGTGTCAGCTATAGTTGATTTTTTAAAAATGTTTTTAGCTTTAATTCGCATTTTAAATGCTACGCCAAGTCTTCATGTTTATGTAAAGACCTTCATATATTTGACATACCTGCAAATCCTAGAATAAGTCCAAGAATAAATAAAACCTGTATAATGTATTAGCCATCTAGTACATAATATAATTTTTATAACACCTGGAAATAATATAATATTTGTTGACCCGCGAAAGCGTATGGTGACATTTTGAGTTACTGGACCTCATAGAATATTTTTAATGTAAGCACATCTTAAAAGTGCCGCTGGCCTCCAAATGCAAAATACCGATTGGTAATCTCTCAAAGCGGATATGGTTTGTAGATAGCATCACCGATTTTCAAAAATGCCTTCTTACAAATTTGAATTAATTTTTGTGCCCAATAATAATAACCACCAAAAGTCAATTTCCGTTATATTTTGGTCTCAAATCTTCTTTGGAACTACCAACCCTTGAGAGCAAATGGCATGAACTAATCATAAAAATGAGTGCCCTTAGAAAGTATTCCCGGAGAGGGCAACGTCTTTAGAAAATTTTCCATGAGACAAGAATGTTCACATACAGGAGAGAGCTTTTATCATGTAAATTTAGCAATTAGTGCATTTCGTTTGCCATTTCAATGCTACCAGCCCCAAACTCCCAGAATTGCTCACTATTTGCTTTTAAAAACTGAACTATTTTCAAATTGATCCAAAATTAATCCTTTTGACGGAGGACAAAAGAAGGGTCGCGAGTGTCTCAACGGGTGGTTGACCCTTTAGGCAGGGGTATTCTATTATGTGAAACTATCGCCCGAATGGGTATTAATGGTGACAGCTAACAACGGCAAGTGCTGCTGTTTGAACCAATTTATTTTATTAAGTTGAATAACACAAAACAGCCAAGCAAACTGCAAAGGAACTAACCGGTTACAGCGAAATACGCGAAAATAAAAGTAGACAACCACCCCAAACTGAACGACACGTGGGTGTAGCGTACTACGTTAGCAATTCACCGAGAGCGTTGTATGGCGCTGGTTAACATTATTCTTCTATGCGCTCAACGTCATCGTTTCCGCGTTGACATGGCAACGTAGTAGGAAAATCGTAAACTAACAAAGCACCTCCAGCAAAGTCGAAGCGGTTTGCGCCGCTGTTATAGTTGTTAAGTTTTAAAAAGACATGCCGCCAACGGTCAAGTAAAATATTTATTCGAGATGTACAGTTTATTTTTTGCCAATTAGGTGAATAAATGAATGTAAAAACTTAAATTTTAAGAGATATATAATAAATATAGTTATATGTTTGCTTGTTTATTTTTCCTGGTGAAGTATCACTTCACCTTCTTCACCTGAATAGCCGCCACTGAATAGGTGACGACCGTCTTAATACAAATCCAGTTATGATAATGCCTAAGTAATACAATAACCAATTTAACGCAAAAAACTGTAATTTATTTGCTTCATTTAGGCCAGAGCTATGATCACTCTATACATGTTGAACGTAGCATCTAAGTCTGTAAACTATACTTATCGCAGTTCCCCACAGTATAGAAGCAAAATACCAAGGTAAAATTTATTACCTACAACTAACAACCATAAATAGTTATGCTTCTTTCAAAAGATACCCAAGCAAATTTTTGTCCTACTTAAATAATTTATTGCAAGTACAAATACCTACGTTTAAAATAACTATGGTATATATCAAAGTAACCTTAATTTGGTATCAGTTTTTTTGTGACATATATCTTTTAGGTGTGTTTCTTTTATGCGTAAGTATAAATGTTGCATTGTTTTCAACATTATTGTTAAAAATTTGTATAGGAGGTTAATATTGCGGTTTGATTTCAGGGAATTTTAAGGTTGCGGTAAAAGCATTGCTAGATAACGATTTTTATTATACACGCATAGATTTTGAGAATTTCTAAAATTACCATGGTCATGATTATAATGGATATTTATGGAAACACCGAATTATTTATTACTTGTCGTAAAACTGTGCAACGTGTTGTACAAAAAAGGCCAAGGACCTTAAAAACTATTTACTATAGAAGCTGGCCGGCTGAATATTTGGATCCCTAATTCATTTTGTTATTTAACATAAGGGATTAAAATGTCTAAATAATATTTTAAGATTAATTTAATACTTGTAACAAGGTTTTCTTTTGTTTTAAAAGATTGTACTAGGGTTTATATCTGACCCAAATAAAAAAAAACGGTAACTAATATACCCAAACGAACAAGGATGCCAGAAATGATTTATTATATCTTGGCCTCGGTTTGGATAACACGTGGATAAAATATTGTTTGAAATTATACATAAGAGATTAAAACGTCTTTATATTATCTTAACTTAATATCAATAACAAGGTTTTATCTAATTTTAGAAGACTCTAATAGTGTTTACGTTTGACACAAGTCCAACATTGGATAATTAAAGTACTCTCGACTATTATTTCATTAGTTTCCTTTTCTTTACTTCGTAAACACGTAAAAATTAGTATTTACACTGTTTAAATAATAAATTAAGGGTTTCATACGAAACCGATCAGTTCTATTTTTTAATTTTACAGTATTAACAAACAATTTTAAAACGAAAGAACTATTTTTTGGGTTTTTCGCCAAAATTACAATACAAAATCAAAATAATTACCTGATAAGTTTAATATGCAGTCTTTAGTTCTGGGTCCACCATGAAGGTGAAGGTGAAAAATATCTATTTTCACGAGTCTACAAAAAATGTCATCAATGTATGTCCCCCAAACCAGTAGTTTATGATCGTAATTTTGAACAAAAACTCAAAGTTTTCCATAAAAATATTACTTAGTAAAGGAAATAAAGCCATGCCAAAAATATATGGTTTAAAAAAATAAAATTGGAAAAAAATAAAAAAATAAAATATATTTACCTTATAAATTCAATAGATAGTCTCAAGTTCTGGGTCCACTATGAAGTTACCCGAGGAACGACACTGAAAAAAAATATTAAGTCCCTTAATATTACTAAATAAAGATAATTGTGTAGCATCTTGTTCCGGTAGTTTTAATAACACTTGGTTAAATTTGCTATACTGAAGTAAAAAAAAGGACACCTCAAAATACAATAAATTAAAATGAACATACTCTAGGTACACATATTTCCCACCTTATTCTAACAATTAAAAATAACACCTTTAAATTGACATTCATTGACATTTTGTCAGATATTAGCCACTCTGGTTATATTTCCGATACGAAACATAAGAAATATTCTGCTTTTAGTATTTTATTTGTAGATTTGCTGAAGACGGGGGTAGACTTTCCCCCGAAACGTCCAGAAAACAAACATTTTTCAGTGTCGTTCCTCGGGTACCTTCATAGTGGACCTAGAACTTAAGACTATCTATTGAATTTATAAGGTAAATATATTTTATTTTTTTATTTTTTTCCAATTTTATAAAGCGAAACACCCAAAGAATAGTTTTAAACCATGAATCCGACTTCAATTTCGTAATTATTTTGTTCTTATATTAAAAATAAGTGGTTTTTACAAAAAAACTTAATAATTCTGGGATAGTATTTATGTTTAATGATTCACGTTCACCAAGATTGTTGATGACATGTTTGGTTTGTGAATTTTTGGTACCCCATAGAAATGTGGTGTTTTACTGTGGTGTGGAGTTAATTTACAGCGTTCAATATCTATAAATTGGATCTTTATTTAATTTCGAGTAAGTGTCTTCGTTTATAAGTGAGGTTATTTTTTTATCATAGTCAGTACAATCCATTAAAACAGTTGCATTACCTTTATCTGCTAGAGAATTTGAAGTGTTTTTAATGCTTTTTGTTCAATGGGGGTGAGATTTTCACTAATTTTAAGTGGTTTTTCAAGAGCAATTTTAGTTCAAATTCTAAATTCATGTCATTTGATAATCTGATGGATTTTGAGCCGTTTTTATGACTTTAATGAGATAGCACAATTAAAATTCTACCAGCAGATAAAAGTAATGCAACTGTTGTAATGGATTGTACTAAGATCAAAAATTAATCTCACTTATAAACGAAGACACTTACTCGAAATTAGATAAAGATCCAACAGAGCACATAGAAAGACAAATACACACTATGCTTTAAAAATATAAAAACACACACCACAGTAAACACCACATTTCTATAAGGCACCAAAAACTTACAAACCAAACATACCAACAAAACCAATACTAAGTAAGACACATCCTTTAGCTAGGTTTTTTTTAAATATATTAAAACCGCTAGTAGGTAACACTGATTCATACATAAAACAGTCACAACACTTCCTAAAGGAACTGTCTAATATTCAAATAGATATAAATAATACACTGGTAAGTTTTGATATCGTTAGTCTATTTACAAATGTACCTGTAGATAAGCATAGTAAGAAATAAACGTGAGAATGATAACAATCTTTAACTTTTTGTGTAAAAACCACCTATTTTCAATATAAAAACGAATATTACCAAAAAAATTTTGGCATGGCTATGGGGTCTCCTTTATCTCCTTTACTAAGTAATATTTTTATGGATAGCTTTGAGTTAAATTATGTTCAAAATTATCATCAGAAGCCACTTGTTTGGTGGAGATACATTGATGAAATTTTTTGTATCTATGAACATGACGATTAACATTTAAATTATTTTTTAAATCATATTAACACCGACAATTAAATTTACTATTGAAAAAGACACAGACCAACAACTAATAAAAGATGTTTTAAATCAAAATAATTATCCTAATGATTTCATTGGAAAATGTTTTCATGAATTTGAGAATCTAAAGGTCAAACAAATCCAAAATAGACCAATTACAAACGTCTTTATACCATACATATCTAGCTTATCAGATAAACTAAAACGAATGGGTAAACGTTTTCACATAAGAACGATCTTTAAGACACAAAATACGCTTAGAAAAAATTTTATTTGTAAAATCCCGTGTCAATGCAATACATTTTACATAGGTGAAACCTCTAGGCCATTAGCCAAAAAAATTAAACAGCACCAAACATACATAAAAAATAGGGAATTTCAAAAACCAAACCTTTGCCAACATGCACTAGATGACAATAACAAAATGAACCTCAAAATACAATAAATTAAAATGAAAATATTCTAGGTACATATATTTTCTAACCTTATTTCAACTGACTGCATATTAAACTTATCAATTTTGATTTTGTATTGTAAAACCCAAAAAATAGTGTTTTTGTTTGAAGTCATGAATCCACCTCTACGATTTCGTAATTAAAAACAATTTTGCGGGGCACCAAAACACACATCAGTTTTTGAAATAATTGCAACTGTTGAAAGAATCAACATCCCTCAGCCTGAAACATATGAATTCCGGCATAAAGTGAGAACAGTTTTGGATAAAAAGGCAGACACACCAACTAGTATAATAAAACTCCAAAAGGTCAGTTCCAGAAAGAATCTTAATGCTGAGAAAGGGGATGCGAAAAGAATGACATACAATAGTAATAAAGGATCCCACAAGTACAACCGAAGGAACGGTACACAGCACGTTGAAAAAATATAGTGCTTATATTATCCCAGATAGGAATCGCAGCAAGTTAGCGCCGCATTACTCTATGCCTGACCAAAAAATCCACAAGCGGAACATGCCTCAAGACAAATCACTAGCTCCGGGAACTCACCAACAAGTATGGTGGAAAAATACTTCTAGATTTTTTAACCTTTATGACAAATTCTTTGTAAAATATTTCATTGTTTTAATATTCTTAAGTACGATAGGGCAACAAGACAGATTTTTTAAATTTTGATGTCGAAAACTATACATAAATGTTCCGAGATGCGAATCAATGGATTTGCAAAGCAAAGGCTGAAGGGAGACGAAAAACTTCTTAACGCACAGGATTACCACTGAATTTGGTGATGGAACAATTGGAATGATGTCTTCGTAACTCATAATTTCAAGTGAAAGATAGGTTTCACTCATAGGCTGATGGCCTTCCAATGGGGTTAGCCAATTTTTATATAGATTGGTTCGAAGAGCATTAATTAACATTGCTCAAATAAAACAAACATTGGCTTGTGGGTAAGTGAATGATACTTTTATTATTTCGACATCAAACGATAATCATTTGGCAAAATTTAAATCACTCAAGTAGCAAAATAGCATAACAACATGTATTAAGTTCACAACAGAGAAAGTCAACAATTCCTCTTTGCCTTTTCTTGATGTTTCAAACACATTCAAAATTACAACAAGCCCACACATATTTGAAAATACCTCAACCAAGGTTCTAACCACTCTGCAGCAACAAAAGAGAACGTTTTAATACAGAACTGCCGGACCTTGCTTGTTTTTTATAACAAACGATGCAGCATGCTAAATGCATTAGCAATAGCACCGAGTAGCATTCCCATAGAAGACATAGTATTTTCCGTTGAAGCAGCAATCAGAAGATTACCAGTGGAACAAGCCGATGAATAAGATAGCGAAGATCATTAAAAATTCAAAACCACCGAAGTCGAATCTGTTCGTAGCCGAAATAACAACAATGAAGACGCAAGCATTCTGGTCCTAGCAACCCCACAGTCAGCATGGACAGAACGGAATACGTGGAAAAGGTAACTCAACTTTTGTACGACACCTATAAAGTTATGCAGGCAGACCCTACAAGTAGAATAGAAAGACGCATTACCAATCTGGTTAACGCATCCAGTCTACCACCAACGGAGAAGAAATAATTAAAACTAAGCTTCTTCGAGATATTTTGGTCAGTTCTGATATAGAATCACTGTACACAAATGTTCCTGCAACGATTCAATTTTTATTATATCAGACATATTGGATCGTCATAATCTTGACAAGAACTTAATAGACCTAGTGGAAGCTTGTCTTACATCTACTTATTTATTTTTTTAAGGGACTTTTCGTGAACAAACTTCAGGAGGAGCTATGGGATTTCTTCTATCACCTGTGGTAGCTAATATCTTTACGGAAGTCTTTGAGGATATTGTTCTAATATCAAAACACTGATTCAGATATGTAGATGATACTTTTGTGATAATCTCCTCATATTTCTAGACCACCTTAATCAACAACATAATAATATCAAGTTTACAGTGGAAATTAATTCTAATGGAACGATTCCCTTTCTAGACGTTCAAGGAAAGAAGGAAAATGGTACATTAGGACATTCTGTATATAGAAAATCGACGGATACAAATAGATACTTAAATGAAAATTCCCATCACCATCCAGCATAAAAGAAATCGGTTATTAACTTACTAGTATTCACAGCTATTTCGATTTCTGATCAAGATTTTCTGATATCGGAAACATCGAAACTGACCGAAGCTCTCAGAGGGAATGGCTATTGGGCTGAAGATATTATGCGTTAAATTAAAAGATCCAACTCCGTCGAAGGAGAATGATAAGGAGCCACCGTTAGGCAGTGTTTTCCTTCCCTACACTACAGATAAAATAGTATGATTAATTTGGCGGTCCCACGTACGTACAATCTTTAATACACATAAGAAGATTGGACAATGCTTGCCTTCCCCAAAAGATATTGTACCTTTTCAAACAGAAAGAGCATATAAAATTCCAGGCTCCTGTGGCGATGTGTATGTGGGAGAACCAAGATTCTAGCATCAGCGACAGTATTTTATAAACGAAAAATTAGAGAATCTATTAATATTTTTAAACATACAAGAAATTTCAATAGAGATACGGCTTACGATCTACATCACACGTGGAAACCGATCTTAAGGGTCACGGTTCGACGAGCACAGGTATAAAAACCCGCCTAAATCTCTTCGAGCTCATTCAGTGTTCAAATATCCTGGATTAAAGATCCCTGAAGATTCCTCGCGCAATCGAAGGCGAAACGTCGATAGTCATCCCAATCTGACAGAGTCTAATCCCAAGAACAATGATTTCTTAATTGACCAAAGCCGTGAGAGCTTCCGTTCTACATTGTTTTTTATTACTGATTACTCTACAATAAGATAAAATTACGATATCGGACCAATTTAATTATAGTTTTGGAATGCATTCCAATGCAATGATTATTTCGTTCAAATAACGATTAAAATATACACCGCAATACGATCTATAACTTTCTGCGTATTCTTACTACAATAATATCAATACTTAACAGAGTAAATATGTTAGCATGTCCAATTTAAAAAATATTTGATTCACGTTATGCTATATATTTAACAAAAATGAGAGCAAGGCTGTTGGGATTTGTCTGAAATCTTTTATGTATCCAATTTAGCGTTATTACGTTATTAATATTGTAACATGAAAAATTAAACCGGATGGATTAAAAACATCACATTAATGACAAGGTTGTTCTATGAACGTCGAAGCATTAATAAATCTATATATACAGTTAATTGTTTGCGCTAGTTTTACCATCTGAAGATATAAAGGTAAAAAAATATTATTTTAAAACGTATGTAAAACCTGAGAAGGTGATTTTTTCACGATACAAAAAATCATATTTTTTGATCTAAAAATCGATAAAAACGCTCACACAATCAAAAGTTCTTGAAGATATATATGTATAAAGCAGAAATATATAATTTCTGCAGGTGACATAATCGAAAGTGATTTTTTTAGGCCGTTTTGCACCTGCAAAAATTATATATTTCTGCCTATTTACATATACCAGAGATTTACTAGTTGAGCCCTATACCACAATTAGTTATGGCATACAATTTGAAATCAATCTATTAAGTAGTTTTTTCAGGCTGAATTTTTAAATAGTTTATTATACAGACATTTTGTTCAGCCATCTTAGATTCGTACCAAAATTTTATCAGTTGATTCCTACATAATACTTAAATTTTGTGCAAGATTTGAGATAAATTGGATAAGTAGTTTTTAAGTAACAATTTTTTTTACATTTCCGTTCTGGCCGTCCTGAACGTAACGATATGAAAAATCTCGGAAGGTGATTTTTCAGGATTATAATATTTCCTGTTTACGAGGGATGTAATTTCAAGGATTTTTATATATATTTAGTGCATTTTTTGTGTGATGGTGCCTTTACTTTAAACCTCGTTATGACAAGTGAATACTTTTTGAAGCTTCGTGAGTGAGAACGCCGAAAACGCTGAATGGCGCAAACAAAATATTTTGATAATTAAAAATTAAATCCTTTTGTAGTCTAGATCCAAAAGACTTTCCCCCAGTGACAAATATGGAGATTGTTAGTTACCTAGTTTATCTAAATTAAACTTAGTTCAATCTGTGTGTTTAATATTTTGTACTGCACTCAATTTTTTATAAATGAAATATACATATTAATAAAACAAACATGTTTTTATTTAAATAAATTGTCACACATGTCAGAGTGAAAAAATATATAAAGTGCGGGACACGAAAGAAAACCGGGCGGAGTCAATCGGTTTAGAAAGGTGAACGAAATTTATCAAAATTTTAATTTATGCAGTTCGACTTTGGGCTACTCGGCTATGCCAAAAGTCTGTCTCCGTTTGTCGTATTACTTTATACAGGGGTCGTCATTGTGAAGTACTATACAGGGCGTTTCCTAATTGCGTGCTGATGTTAAAGGGGGTGTTTTTTTGTCCTAAAAGTTTTAACTTTTGAGATACAGGATGGTAAAATTTAAAAAGTAAACATTTTTTTTCATCCAAATTCTGATGCTATTGTAGATAACTGCATGATATTTGATACACGTCTTCTATGCATTAAGGAGCATACAGATTTACCCAGGTTAATTACATATGCACTGGTAGAAATTTCAAAAATTGATTGTTAATAAAAAAAGCTCTTTTATGCATAAAAGACGTTTATCAAATTTCACAGTTATTTGTCTATAATAGCATCAGAATTATTTAAAACCCTTTATCTCCAAAGTTAAAACTTTTAGGTTCATATTAAACTTTTTTTCTTAAAAAGCAATTGATATTTTCTCCTTTGGATCACATACAAGATTGCTCAATATTAGATATTTGACACCCGGTATTGAACAGAAAATTAATTATTTTGAAGCAGTTTATTGACAGTATTGATTTTACAAAATATAGAAAAAAAACTAAAATTTTTGATTTAACCACGATGTCATATGAGCTTTTATAGAGTATGAAAATTAGTTGGCACTTTATAACTTCTACGTTTCAATTTTGAGAATGATGAGACGCATTATCCATTACCACTACTGATTTGGGAGGAATGTCAATTTTAAACTTTTTTTAGGCTTGTTGGCTGATATTATTTCATATAATTGATATTTTCTCCTTTGGATCACATACAAGAGCTTCTCCAGCAACCACTTTTCAAAATTATCTTTATTCATCTGTCTATGATAGTCTCCAGTTGTTAGTCCCGAGCGAAAAACTAGAGCAGCACCTGGAATAAATCCGGCTTCTAAACAAGCATGAAATATAATAAAGCGACTACTAGAGCGGATTCCCTGAACAACACCTGTAACACTTTCTCTTTACCAGCATTTGTTCACTGTCATATTATTATCTACCCAGGTTTCGTCTAGATACACAATGTCGCGTCCTTCTTGCCTATATTGCCTTACAGTTGATAGATATTTCACCCATCAATGAAAAATATTTGGTCTCTCAATGAGCAATTTTCGTTTATTTTGACACTTGCGCCAAACAAAACCATTTCATCGTAAAAGCTGATTTAAGGTTTTTTACCCGTACGGAAAATCTATTTTGTTCTTTACAGCACGAAGTAGGGGTTTGCAGGTCGGAACCTTCTTCAAGTTTATATAAAGATCCTCTATTGTTCGTCGAATTACTTGAAAATCACCATCGTTAATTTTATCTTTGTATGATAATCGAGATTTTAAAGGTGAAGTAGAACATGAGCGATCATTATGTTCTTTTTGAATTTTTCTTGCACTACTTTCCGAAACACCAGTGTAAAATGCAGCGCGTTCTGTTCGATTTTGAATTGGCATAGTCAAACTATTATTTTCAGCTTCTCTATCTAGTACAAGTCTCGTGCACCGCTTCGAATTGATTTTCCTTTTTTGCTTTCCATCGTTACTTCGAAATAATAATTCAAATTTAACGTAGGGCATTTATGTAGAAATGAAAACAAATGCTCGAAATGTATAGGCGCCACCGGAAATAGCTAGAACCTACTAGCGGCAAGTGCATGGAGACCCTAGGTACATCCCAATTACAAGGGGACCAGTGCGAAATTTACTAAATCCTCGACTAATTTTCCGTTCCGCTTAGCTGGCGCACTTTATACATGAAGCGGCAAACTATTTCAACAAATAAAATAACATAACATTTATTTGCGTACACAAATTTTACTTTTACGCTTGCTTAAGACTATAAACCTTTATTTTAAAGACCGCCCGGTTTTCTTTCGTGTCCCTCACTTTAACATTTTCAGAGTGAATAGAATAAGAATAAAAGGTTATGCTTTTACAATAAACCTGATGACGAGTGTAAACGACTAAAGGAACTCAATTTTTTTCTGCGTAAAGAAATATTTACCCTTTACTAGACTTAAACTTACTTATGTCTAGAAAAAATTTAATTATAAACTTGCACTCTACGAGAGGATTATACCGTCGAGCCCTTAAAAAATAGTGACATTTTGTTGCTGTTTTATTTTTTTTGAGAACTTATTGAAAAACTTGAATTCTGAAAAGCAAGTCCATGCCTTTATCGTACTTGTAATCCTTAGTCTGGAATTTCCACTCTTCATAATTAAATACATTTAAGAACTTCCTTCCTGAATGCATAACAAAGTCTTTCTGCATTCGGTCATAGGTTTTGCAGCAAGGGCGCTTCTAGACACCCAATACCTAATATTGAAAATATTGAAAATTATTTTGCCTCTAATATTTTTAACAATAAATGATTAAACGGAAAATTTAGTAGATATTATTGTGATAATTTTTCGATGTATGAATAATATTGGACTGATATGGCAACAACGTCTCGAACACGTAAGGCGTTTGGCGGTCTTACCCCCCTCGCCACTGTCAAAATTCATACACGAAAAATCACGACACGGGATGGGCGACGGGAACGATAAATGCTTTTGTTTTGTCTATTGCAGTAAAAAGACTAAAATTTGTAATTGCAAGTTCTCCATTTAATTTTTACAAGGCATGTACTATGTATTAAATATATTATCGTAATTTTAAAATTATTAATAGTTACTATTTTGTTTCCAAATATTCTATCATTACTTTAGTTTCTGAATTTTAAAAATAAGGTTAAGTACAGCTAAGCTAAATAATAATTCTTTAATTTCGTAACCTTTGTTTAAAATTTGCCTAAAGGGGTTTTCGCCCCCCCCCCCCCCCTTGCAACCCCGGACCAGAGTTCTGGAAGCGCCACTGTTTTGCAGAGGGACACTCTTGGTAAATTTTAGTTTTCTTTTAGTAGACCACAGTTACCACACTCGTGCTAGGATAATATAATATCAATCTAAAAAGCATATATTATTTAGTTCCTAGAGTATGAAATAAAATCCACATACGATAAATTCGTAAGTTTAAAATAGAATGTAAAAAGAAATGTATCAGTGAGTCAAGTAGGATTACCTCACTTTCCCAAACAAACAAAAATAATTACAGAGTTGCATAAAAGTAAAAATTATTTTAAAAGTCTGTTTCAAAGTGGTATATACAAATACTGCTAACTATTTAAGTCCCGAAAATATTGGTAAAACCCAAAACAATAATACAACATTGAAATATGTAAAGGTACAAAATGTAATATCATATTTTCAAGCAACGATTAGAGATATCTTTGATCAGAGTCTCAATTGAGAATCATAATAATTGTTAATTAACTAGATTAATTTTAGTTTTTTAATAAATGAGTAATATAAAATGTTTTGCACACAACACCATATCCTGATGAAAATAATGCAGATATGCCAAACCCAAAGATAAAGTGGCCACCTAGGTCACCCGATCTTAATCCACTAGACTATTTTCTTTGGGTGATGTTAAAGACTAATGGCCGGTTGCAGAAAGCTCAATTAAAGTTTAGAATGTTTAACGAAATGTTAAATTTGACAGCGAGTTCCTAGATTTCTATAAGCAGTTTGTCAAATCCGAAAGTTTGGTTAAATATTCTAAACAGCATAAGTGCAACTGGCTGTTAGTGTACAAACATAAACTACGCACAATTGATATTCCTAACAAGCGCATTCGTAATGATATTAGGAATTTCTCCAGAGCAAATGGCGGCTTCTTCCAACATTCCCTAAAATAATTTTTTGAGATTTTCAATGTAATTAGAGATGAACTTATGTAGCAATAAAGTGTTATTTTAATACTATAAACATTTCGGGAACGGCTCATTTAAAACCTACATTACCTTATAAGAAAGTTATGTAGAATGGTCTGTATAGAATTCAAATATACCTTCATATACAGGGGTGTCTTTTAAAAAACTGACATTGACAAGGTATCTCATTTATGTAACACCCTGCTTATTCTAATTGTCATTCCAAGTGTACGAGTCGAGTAAAAACAAAGAAGTAAGATAAATGTCACAAAAAAGTATAAAATATCCTTCTGGAAAACTGATAATATGGTGTATTACTCAGGGGCGTGCAGTCCATGGAAGCAAGGGAAGCAGTGCTTCCCCAAAAAAAAAAATACAAAACATCTTCTAAAATGTAATTTTTGAAATAGGAAACTATTAATTTAGTTTATATTAAAAATGCTAAAATATTATCTTAATTATCAAGCCCATAATAAATGCGGCCTTGACTCCGACCGAGCAATAGAATCGAATAGAACCTATGCGGGCCGCTAGCTTCTCTGCAGCCAAGTCCTGTATGCTTGATTTCCTGTGAGTCGAGCCAGAGCTTATTGAACTTTTCACCGGCTGTTTGCAATTTTTGCATTTCAGTCCCGTGCTTTAAGTGGGGGCGGAAGCTATCGTTGGAGTAGGTTCTTTGTTTGAACGGCTATCCGTGTGTTGTGTGATACGTACGTCGCGTCGTGCATGGTGCGATATGGAAAACAATAATACGGACGTGGATATGCAAATACCGTCAACTTCGGCTGTCCGTAATAAAGTTGAAAATGTTAGAGACTTTAGTAAGAAGAGTGTGTGTGAATGTGTGGTGTGTGTCTAAATAATAAAGAGATTTTCAACATTAAACTTCAAATAATTTTCAAAGGAAGGGCAAAACCGCCTATGAAAAATTTAACCATAAAAATGAAAAACTGTATTAAATATTTTTATCCGGAAAAACAATACGAACAATTTAAATGGCTAACAGGATGCGAAAATATAAGTAAACTATTTTAAAAAAGGTCTATAAGGAATAAAAGTGGTTTTCCGATTTAAACAATTTCCATAAACCTGTAAAAAGACACATTATGTCCAAAGCGCATTTGCAGGCCGTCATAAAAGAAAAAGTCTTCGGCAAAACCAGAATTGAACACGCTCTTAATAAACATAAACATAGGCAAATATTAAGAAGACTTATCGATGTTTGTTTTCTCGGACAGCACAAATTGGGATTTAGAGGCCATGACGAAACAAGGGTTTCTTCAAATATAGGAAATTTTCAAGATTCACTTAGTTTAATGGCTAAATATGATGATTGCTTAAAAAATCAGTTAGAGCAGTCTAGTGTTTAATTTTAATTATTTGAAAATCGTGAATAACTGATTGAACTATTTGAGAATATAATAGAAAATAATGAAACGTGGGACTCAGTAGATTTTAATTTTAATTATTTGTTGAACATAAACAGAATAGAAATATTTCCATTCTTGGACAATGTTTTTAATATATTACAAACTAAAACAAATGATATTGCTTTTTGCCTAAAAAAAGTGGATGATTTTAAGTCCATGTTAAGCCAAAAAAGAGATGACTTTGACCTATTTTGGGAGAAAATGATGACGTTAAATGTAGAGCCACAAGCCAAGCGTCTTCGAACAGACAAAGGGGCGAGATGTTCAAACATCATACAGACGCCTCTTTTATGAAATAATCGATCAAATTCAGCAACAAATGAACTATAGATTTAACGGTTTAAATGATTTTAAATTCCTCGAGCTCTGCAATTTTGATGCATTTAAAGGAAACACTTTTCCAGAAGATGCGTTTAAATCTCTTCTTCTTCATTATGGCCATTTCTTCGACCGAGTGTTACTGCGATCTGAACTAAAAGTGATTTACGAAACTGATGACATTAGCGCTAAAAATAATGCTAAAGAACTAATGCAATTTTTAAAGAGCTGGAAGATGCCTACACCGAAGTGTCGAAATTGTGTGAATTAGTATTGACAGTACCTGCTACAAGTTCATCAGTAGAACTGAATTTTTCAACACTTAAACGTATAAAAAATTTCTTGAGAAATTCAACGGGGAAGGAGAGACTTTCGCATACATCGCTGTTGTCCATTGAAAATAAACTTCTCCAAAATATGTCGGAGCATCGACGTTTTTATGATGACGTCAATTACGAATTTACAAAAAATGATCGAAGAATCGAATTACATTACAAATAGGTAAGTTTCTAAAAATTGCTTCCCTTTCTTAAAATTTCACCGCACGCCCCTGGTATTACTAATTTAATCGTAGCAAATTTGTAGGAACTTTAGTAGACCCTTGATAACTGAAACTCCTCTTTTATCTATTGTTTTATGGCGAGCTACCGCTTTATAAGTTTTACTAACACAATACAAAATGTATAGGTAAAAGATATTTTCCTAAATTTCAATCCTACAAAATCATTAACGATTTGTTGGTTATCAATACGGTCTAGAACATCACACACATTAAATCGAAATAACTGATTAGTTAGGTTTGTCCTGTCTAATATTTATCTAACATACATATGAGCTTTAGCTTGTATTTAATGTAAGTAAAAACCAGTACTGAGCATAAAACTTTTTTATGAACTTAAACTGTGCATTTTCTAAGAAGCATATTTATTAATAGTTTATATATACAGAAACTAGTGCGGCCTTGCAGCCGCCGCTATTTTGGCCGCCCTTAGATCCCATCTGACGCGTTAACATGGCCCTGATCTCCGAGAACTATATTGTATTCAAAACATCAAAGCCAAGCGGCCACTAATGTTTTCAGCAGGTGGTCAGGTTGCTACTAACCATGGACATTGGTCTTGACTTTCGCCGCCGACCATGTGAAACTCGTAGTAGTCTAGCACTTTCCAATACCTTCTCTTTGCACTTGTATGAATTGTTCGTCTATATTGGCAATCAAATTGCATATATTGCGGGGACATTCAACCTGGTATAAGCAATACTTTTCTACAGAGTTGAGACTAGCATTTTTTTATATTTTTAAACACAACATGTGTATTTTTTGCTTTAGAACAGTCATATAGGCTTACTATGATCTCACAATGTTAATTTACCAATGTCTTGAATTTAATATATTGGTATGAAAAAATAAAGACAGACCTGCCAATGCCCAATGTATGTATCTTTAAATACTACTGTGATCACACTGTAACAACAAAAAAATGACAAAAACATAACAAACAAACTAGAAGAAGAAGTAATCTAAGTTTTTTGGGCGGTTTGGTTCAGCTGGAGTTCACAACGTAGATTGTATTAGTTTTTCTTAGAGACGTTTCGTTTTTCAGTTATCCCTTGTCAGTGTGTAAATGTAGCAATTTTTGTAATAAACGGTAATTTGAAAATTAAATTTAACATTACTAGATATTTTTATTCTATATGTAACATATACAACAAAAAAGGATTAATTTTTTTTCCAAGGTTATGGATAGATCAGCATTGGCCATACTTTGGCTATAAAGATTCACCAACAGGCTTTTGAAGAAAGGATCAGGGACTCATTTTATACTTAAACTTTTGGCTCAGGCTCTGGAGAAGCACCCCCTTCTAAACCCGGCCCCTTGGTACGCCAATGCAGCGATTGACTCCGTTGGGAGTAAGATATACCAAAAACAACGCGACTTAAAAAATCGTTAGGCTATAGGACCTCTAGTAAAAGAAAACTAAAGTCGGCCCTGAGTAAGAAAAGGTTAGGCGACACCTATACCGATGCATCTCCCTTCTCAGCATGCATCTTAAAACCTTTCAAGATCGACTTCAAATCTTTGGCGACACATCATTTTTCGTCTTTTTCAAGAAATAAGAAAAAACATTTCATGTAAAGTTACGAAATTTTGGTATGACAGATATAATTCAAAAACGAAACATTTTAATTGCAGACAATATTCTTCTACTTAACAGTTCAGTGTACTTACCTTTCTTCTTCCTCCTCAACTGCATTAAGAATTAATAAAAAATGTGGATAAACCATAATATCTCTAACCTCTATATTTATTTAATAAAGTTTAATAAAAAACATAGAAAAAAACTCCTCTCGGTCTCGGTTTCAGTACAATATAAAATTTAGGACATTAACATTACACGTGTTTCGCCCTTTCGAGCATCATCAGACCTACAAGTAATAGGGAGATCCTTCGCCAAAAATGAAGGGTCACCTGGTAATATTTTGGTAAAAATGCGATATGCGGAACAAAATGGCGGCCTAGTGAAATGTTAAATAAATTATTACTAAAAAACTAATTATCCAGTTTACCCCAAACTTTGCACAATAATCAAGTGTTGAAGAATGAACTCGTAACAATTTTGTACCAACCCAAGATAGCAAAACAAAATGACGACCTAATAAAATGTTTAACAAATCATGTTTCCTCAATGCCCTCGGCCTGTTTGTCTGTCTGTCAGTTCGCGGCAGAGTTAAAAAATTGCTTATCCGATCAAGTTCAAATTTTGGTAAAAAATTAAAGGTCATTCGTGGATTACTTAACTCAAAATTTGCACATATAAATGTACTGGTAACATTTTGGTACGAATCCAAGATGACGGCCTAATAAAATATTTTAAAAATCAGCCGGAAAAATCACTTATTAGGTTAATTTGAAATTTTGTGCAAGCATTAAGCGTGATACAGAGATAAACTAGTAAAATTATGGTAGGAATTCAAAATGGCGGTCTTAAAAAAAATCAGTGTAAAATCTACTTGTCAATTTATTTTAAAATGTGCCTAAAAATCAAGTAAGGCATAGGTAGTAAAATATTCGTACGAATCCAATATGGTGGAACAATAAGGCGCCCAATAAAAATGTTTGAAAAGGTAACATATGTATATTATGGGTCCCACTTCACTATTTGTAATGAAAGGAAATATTCATAACAAAGGAAGTTACGGGTAAAGGATATTTATCGATTTTTTTTTCTTAGAAATTAAATTAACAGTGAAATATTTTTTAATCACAAAATATTACACTCAATTTATACAATCAAAGTTGACCTTGATTGCAAGGATAAGAAATGACTCTTATCACGGCTAACTATCACAGAAACAATAGCACTTACTGCTTTTTGAATTTTGTATAATTATAGTTTTTATTCAATTTATCTAGGTCACTGATGCTTATTAGGTAAAATAGGAGAATAAAAATAAAAATGTTTAGTTTTATTTATTGAGATATTATATATGAAACTGATAAGGTCTTAGTAGTTATTTAAGTAAAAATAGAACATTCTACAAGTCAGAAATGTTGACTCATTTAAGTTTGAGATAAAATAAGAAAATTATTAAAACTGAAACTTTGCAGCACTCCACCATCTCTTTCATGCACACATTAGACAATTTTTCGACCCAAGCAGATATTTAAAAATCTTTTAAACGTCTAAGTTACCTCACTTTAAACAGAGGTGGAATCCTGAAGATAAATGCCAATATATTAGAAACGTAGCATCTGAGACACATATTATAAATATACAGAGTGTTCTATTTAAAATAAGAAAGTTGATGCCTGGTCAGACCAATATAAACACCCCATAAATATGAAAATAATAATTTAAGAATTCAAATTAAACCATAAATCTTTTATCTTCTTCTTGATCCGCTTTCTCCTAATGAAGGTTCGCGATCCAAATGGCTATCTGAATTCTAGAAACAGCCGCACGAAAAAAGTTTCTTGATGTGCATCCAAGCCATCCGCGGAGATCCTTTAGCCAGGAGTTCTGGCGTCTTCCAATCGATCTTTTTCCCTGAAATTTTCTTTCTATAATGAGCCTTAATCTCTCGTATTTCTCGCCTCTCATAATGTCCCCCATATACGAGTATAATATTTCTCGTTTTTTCACAGTGTGTAACAGTTCTTTTTCTTCGTTCATTCCTCTTAAGACCTCGACATTCGTTACGCTGAGTGTCCAAGGTATTTCTAATATTTTTCTGTACAGGTACATCTCAAATGCGTCGATGCGCTTTTCTATACCCAAGAGTCAAGAGTCCAAGACTCGCAACCGTATGGGAAAACTGAGAACACATAATATTTTATCAATCGCATTTTGAGTTCCAGGTTGATGTCTGTTCTGGTGAAAAAATGTTTCATATTTATGGAAATTTCCTCGCCTGCTCGATTCGTGATTGAATTTCTCTTTATGTCACATCGATTATTTATGTTGGTGCCCAAATACTTAAAAGACGACACTTGTTCGACCTCGCTGTCCCCAATGCGCAGAGTTTCCATTCTCTCTCTTTTTGAGAACACCATTAGTTTGGTTATGGAGACATTCAGAGATAGACCATAAGCTTCTCTGTTTTCTGTGATAGGGTTCATCACGTTTTGCAGATCGTTGAAGCTACTGGCAATTACGATGGTATCATCGCGTACCTTATGTTGTTTATATTGTGACCATTGATCTTGATACCGCCAATTTTCCCAACTAAAGCTTCTTGAAATATTGCCTCAGAATATAAGTTGAATAATAGAGGCGACAGAATACAGCCCTGTGGGTCTCCCTTTTTGATCGGTATTGCTTCAGATGTCATTGGATTTACTCTTACCTCTGCAATTTGGTTCCAGTATAATTCAGATACAACGCGAAGGTCTCTCTAATCTACGCATGTAGTTCGAAGAATTTCTAATGTTGTATGCAATCAAATGCTTTGCTATAGTCGATGAAACAAGCATATATATCCACATTCATATCACGACATATCTGGGTGATAATATTCAAAGAGAATAGTGCCTCCCGTGTGCCTACACGCACCGTTTCGAAAACCAAACTGCATTTGGTCTTCTTCGCTTCCACATTTTCGGTATATTCTTGTGTGGCCGATTCTTAGAAATACCTTGAGTACGTGACACATTACACTTATCATTCGGTAATCATCGCAATGTCAGGCGTTTGACTTTTTTGCCAGGGTTATAAAAGTTGATTTTAGCCAGTCAGAGGGTATTCTATCAGTACTGTATATACAGTTGAAGAGTTTGATAAGCAGGTTTACGCACGTTCTTTCTTGTTCTGGCTTTCCTGGCTATTCGTTATTACCTCTTTAATTTTGTTCTAACTGGTTTCTATGTCTCATCTGTTTCCTCGATGGGTTCAGTTTATTTTCTGTATTTGTTTTAACTTGTTATTTTGTCGAGGACTCTTTTAATTTCCTTATTTCTATTTTCCTGTCAGTTTTTGGTTTTACAATTTTTCTAAAACGTTTCATTTTTGTAGTCATTACAACCGGGTTTTGATCGGAGTTGATGTCTGATCCGGGGTATGTCTTCACTAATTTAACAAACTTTTTGAATTCTCGGTCTACCAGGATAAAATCGATTTGATTTCTCACAATTCTGTCTATCCGCAGGCGATTTCCATGTGTGAAGTCGTCTGTAATGCAGCTTCTAAAACGTGTTTGAGATGAAGAGATTGTTTTTCAGTGCAAAATTGTACAAGTCTATCTCCTTTTGTGTTTCTCTCGCCAAGACCAAATTTTGTATTTAACTTTTTCCTACGTCATACTTAGTAACTAGGCCTTAGTTGGACGCCGAATTCATAAAGTCAAATTTGCAAGATAGATAAGACATTATTTTTATTAGTGTTTTTTTTTGAGGTCGATTTTCTTTTATATATTTTTTTTATTATTCAGCTAGTCAGACTATATAAAGAATTAGGAAAACTCCTGATAGGAGGTTCGAATTTAGTAAGAGGTTAAGTTAAAAGAAAGCTTTCCTCTTAAATGTTTATTCAGTATATAACTTCCGCTTTGCTATTTTTGCAAAAATTTAACTTAGTCATAGTCATGGTAGCAATTTATAATCAAGTTGTACACCAACTTTATAAACGCTTAAGTAATTGTAATTATATTCTCATTTTCATAAAACAAATATATCAATGGATCTCGCTGTATCTCAACTATTTGCCTTTAATTCGTTTTGTAAGAAGGAACTCGGAAGTACGAGAAACTATTTTCGTGTTACGTAATGAGTTAATACTTTTGCGATAATTATTTGAATGATTATTAAATGCAGTGCGTAAACAGCGGACGTTTTGCAATAATAGTCGGCGAAAGTCAAGATCAATGTCCGCTAAAGAACGAAATATAATTTCGTGATTCCCTGATGGTCATACAGATTATAATTCTTGTGCATTATCCTTTTTATTAATTAACAAGTTTTTCTGCAACCCCTTCTGTTGTTTTCTTTACTTATTTTATCTGCATGTATTGAAAGAATGCAGGGGGAATAAAACAAAGAGAACTTCACCCAAACAATATATTTTAATATTACTTCAAAAAAAAGATAACTCACATTCTATAGATTTTGAGAGAATTAAACTAGGATATTTAGACTGAAGTGAAAAATCGCATAAGCTTTATAGAACTTTAATAAATGTAACATTTCGTTCTATACAAAATATATACAGTGAGGACGAAAAGGTTGGAATAAATTCATTTAAAAATCAAGTATTTTTTTCTCTAGAAAACGCTCGAGAATCATCATTAATATTTCTATGCGTCCTCTTTCAATTAATCGTACTATTTCACAGTTTAAAAAAATTGCTTTTAATGGAACAAATGTTTACTTTTGACAGTGAATCATCGTCAAATTTTTGTAAAATATGTAGCAGGTAACAATGCAGTGGCGGCTCGCAGGTGAAAAAGTAAGTGAAGTCCAAAGAAGCAAGAAAATATCGCAATAATTTTTTTTACAGATGTTTTTTATATGTGGAGGGGGTAGAATATTTTTTTACGACTTACCTACATTTTGTATACTAAATCAATTCTCCTATCCTTCATTCATAGCAGCAAATTTATTTATAACATCCTCATAAAATTGATGAGTTGCCCTAATCTAAAGAGAAGTAAGTCTTTCTTGAGATATTGTATTTCTTAAATTAGTTTTTACACATTTGAAGCAAGAAAAACTTCTTTCCACTGAAGCCCTTGTCGACGATATTGTCAAAATAAGGGAAAACAATTTATAAGCTTCGGTAAAAATATATTTATTTTTATAAATTTTTTTCATTTGCTCTTGCAGCGATATCTTCCAATTACTCTCATTGGCAAAAATAAACTATATTCGGAAAACTTAGCAGAATCTGCCAAACATGAATATGTAAGTTTTTCACAGTCTTGAAATCTTAGTGTCATTTCCATTAAAATATGGTCCAATATTTCATAAAAAAGGGTTGTATACTTAGCCTTAATTTCTTCAGGTGAAAGCTTAGGAAGCTCACGTTTGTAATGATTTATTTCTGTAATAGAATTTTCTTTATTAAACATGGTATTAAAAAAATGTTCATTTCTTTTTTACAGAGCGCCTCACGACAGCATTTTATATTGGATATGCAAAAATGAATGTCAAGCGATTTTTTTGAAGAACGTCCAATAATATGTCCGTTATTGAGAAAATGTCATTAAACACTAATGCCAGAAACATATTGAAGTTGTAACTGTAACCATAAATAAATATAACACAAAACAGCCAAGTTAACTGCAAAGGAACTCACCGGTTGCAGCGAAATCCGCGAAAATAAAAGTAAACAACCATCGCAAACTGAACGACACATGGGTGTAGTATACTGCGCCTTCAATTCACCGAGAGCGTTGTATGGCGCTGGGCTCGACGTCATCGGATACGCGTTGTCATGACAACATAGTAGGAAAATTGTAAACTAAACATAGCACCTCCAGCAAAGTCAAAGCGGTTTGCGTCACTGTTATAGTTGTTATGATAAAGTTCGATCGAAAGTTTTAAAAAGACATGCCGCCAACGGTCAAGTAAAATATTTATTCGAGATGTACAGTTTATTTTTAACCTATTAGGTGAATAAATGAATGTAAGAACTAAAATTTTAAGAGACATATAATAAATATAGTTAGATGTTTGCTTGTTTATTTTTCCTAGTGAAGTAGCACTTCACCTACTTCACCTGAATAGCCGCCACTGCATTAATGTTAATGCTTTCAGCAGATTTGGGTTTGTCTAATTCTTAATATGAACTGCGTACAGATATGAGGGGTACCTAGTGCTAAATTATGCAACTTTTAGATACAAAATATTTAAGAAAGCGCAAAAAAAAGTTCGTCAGACTCTTGATACACGTGTGAAAAGCAAGGAATAGCAGGGGAAATTGGTGCAACTGGAACTTTTTATTTCTTCATCTTACTATTTCGCAATTAAACAATCATTAAATTACTTTTTATTAATTTTTCATTACATATTCTTAGGAATTTGTTTAGGTAGCACCTATTTTTTGCGCTTTCTTAAATATTTTTTTTATGTAAAAGTTGCAAAATTTAGCACTAGGTACCCCTCATGTCCGAACGCAGTTCATATTAACAATTAAACAAACTCAAATCTACTGAAAGCGTTAACCTTAATAACATTGTTACCTGTTATTAAGTGAATATTTAGAAACTGTTTTCCCTGGTAGGTGGATTGGTAGACGGGATCCGATAGAATAGCCTGCCAGATCCCCTGGTTTGACCCCGTTAGATGATTATCTGTGGGTGTTAACAGGCCCAACAATATTGATGACCTTAAAGACCGAATAAGATAGGCAATTAAATTGATAGAAGTTCAAGTAGTGCACAATGTTTTGCAAGACTTTTAAGATCGCCTAGGAGGTTGTCAGGATGTTGCTGGTGATCAATTTTAACAATTTTTAAATTAATATTACATAATTTCGTCATCTAGACATTTATTATTTTAAGTTAAGCCTTTTTTAATAAAACTGATTTGCTATACAAATAGTTTAGACATATGTAGGTTATGATATATGAAATGTGACCAAAATTTTCCATAGAATCCGAAAATAAAATAAAAAATGGGACATTCCATTTAAAAAAATTGAGTTAACTGTCATAACTTGCTTTTGGGTCACCCTGTATACATGAAATTATAATAAAAAAACGGCAATTAAAATTAATAATCGACGGGTCCGAGCATTTTTTTTTTTAAATAAAAAAACCTGTTTTTTAAATGAAATTAATTTTTCCAACCTTTTCGTCCTCACTGTATATAGCAAAATGTAAAAATTACGCTATGCCAGTCCCAAGCCCGGGAACTCCCTATGCAAGAGGTGATGAAGGAGGAGGTATAGCACCTTAGGCACGAGGCACTGTCGATTAAGGAGGCATCTCTCTATCTTAGGTATTGAGGAGGACTCTACCTGCACGGAGTATCAGGAGGAGGAGGAAACTCCACTCCACTTCCTGTGCAGGTGTGAAGCACTAGCAAGACTACGCCAGGTTATTTTTGGCACTACGGTCTTGCATAGGAATACAGTCAAGGATCCATCCTGGAAAGATATCCAGACCTATATAAGGACAGGTAGATTTAAGGATGGGAACTTGGTGGCGGGTGGTGGTTGAGGGAGGGTCTGGGCTAGACTGAAACGGTTAAAGGCTTACCTGTCAGGTCTCTAAACCTCCCCTCAACTACTACTACTAGGAGGCCTAAATACCCGATCGTCCCGAAGACGGAAGAATCTCGAAAGGGAAGACCGATCTCTAGAGTCCTGAAAAACAGTGAGTATAGGGGAAGAAAACTTGACCCTTCAAGTCAGGGGTTAAGACAGTGGGCCTGCTCCCCATTCCTTGTAAAAACTTCAAATTGTAAAGAATCCCAGTAGAAAAAGGAAACCGGACGGAAAAAACCTTAAACGACCACGGCAAAAGAAATGTCTAATGAATTTTGGAACATGGAATATACAAAGGTGGCGAGGTAAGACAGAAGATATGATAGAGAAATAGAACAACAAAAAAATCAATATCTGCCTCTGAAACCAAAAAGAAGGGTAAAGGCTTAGAAAACATTAGTAAATTTGTCTTTATATTTAGTGAGGTACGAAAGGAGAAAAGAGCCAAAGGAGTTTCAATTCTTATCGATCAAAAACTTAAGAAGAAAGTAACAAATTGGGATGCTATAAATGAAAGTATTGTTCAGGTCAACTTGAACTATCAAGGATATGAGATTACCATAGGGGATGTATATGCCTCCACGAATGATATACAAGTACAGAGTTTTTTGAACAATTTGAAGGAATCCTCACAGAAATAGGAACCTAGCGCGATATAATAATGATGGGCGATATGAATGTAACAACGGGGAATAAAAGAGATGACCCTTAATTGGAAATTTTGGTGAAAATGTCACAAATTATAGCGGACATAGACTCACTAATCTATGTCGACAATTCAATCTCAAAATCCCAAATGGTTTTTGCTCCCACAAGAATATATATAAATATACCTGGCACCAAGATTCAAGACAACTTAGATCCATTATTGATAATATATATCTGGATGGAAAGGTTTAGACACCAGAGTCTACAGAGGTGTAGAATGTGGATCAGATCATTACCGGTTCGGCTCGAGCTGGATTATCCTTTAAATTTAATGTTGAAGATACTGCTAGTGGAAAAACCAGATAGTAATAAATGTAAAAAGATACAAATTGAGGGGACTATAAGAAGATAATATTTAGAACTTGTACCAAAAGAAGCTTGACCAAAAATTTAATTTGACCATTGTGAACAGTAACATCAGAAGGAATAATAACTCACTATGGAATAACGAGCTCGAACAACAAAAACAAACAAAAGAAAAAGCCTATCACAAATGGCTAAACTCACACTGGACAGAAGATAAAAATGAACTACTGAAAACTACTCACTTAGATGGTAGTAGATCCTCGGAAGCTTGGAGATTTATAAGGAATCTGAGAAAATACAAAGTCAAATCTTCAAATCATTGATATGAACAAATGGAAAAATCATGGTCCTGAACTGCGGGTTACAGATGAGGCCATGCAGAAACTAATTTAATCAATGAAAAACAAAAGAACAAGCGGCCAGAAGAAATCCCAGCGGAACTCCAGTACTAAATAGCTAACATATGCAAAAAAGGTAATAAAAATGACTGCAAAAGTTATCGCTGTACGTTCAGCAGATTGTATGGAAAAGTATTGAAGACGTTAGTTGGGGATGAATATGAACCAATAGAACTGGAATAACAGGCTAAACTAAAAAAAAGTAGCCAGAGAGAGACAAAATCATCTGCTCTTCGTCGGACTTGACAAAACATACGATACCGTTCCCTTTAATAAAATATGGCATTAGTAATAAGTAATAATACATTAGTAACAGCAATTTAGCAATTTTATCATTCAATCAAAAATTAAAATTAACAACCAATTTTCAGATAGTTTTAGCGTGACCAAAGGCTGTAACGTTACATTTTTACAGTAACAAAATAGTGATATATGTACAAGTGTAGTTATTATGATTTTGCTATAGCGTTATATTTATATTTTTCTTATTCACCAAGATTATCTAAATTTTATAACTTAATATATTATTTTTTTATTATTCCTAATTTTTCATTATTATTCATAGTAATTACTTAATTTTGTAAAAAAATTGTGTATTATATACATGTGTTTTAATTTAATTTTATAGATGCTGAGGGTCTGGTTGTTTGAAGTTTTTTTATACTTACTTTATAAAAGGATCATATTTTAACATATTTGCATATAACAATATACAGTTTATTAACACTTATGATTTTCCCATTATCTTACCTTAATATATTTTATTAAAAACAAATCTATTATAAGCAATATAGTTGGGCTGAGCTGTTTTGTTATAAACCAAACCAGGTATTTCCATATATATCCATTGTAACAGGGTAAAGCTAAGTAAAATGGGAAATATTTTAAATAGAACTAAATTTGTTTAATACATTATTGCCTTTTAAAATGACATTCAATTCATTTAATGACTCGCCTTTTGGGAACATATAATTTAAAATGCCTTCTATATGATTATTGTTACTTCTTTCTTTCTTCTCTTCAGTTTAACGCCCTTGAGCTGCCTGGGCTATACGGCCGTTGTGGTTGCTATATTTTCAATTTAGTTTGTTTTCTTTGGTACTATCTGTCAAGGTCTTTTTATTGCTTCTTGGCTTCCACTAGGTGCCCCTTGAGAGTACTACTGGTCTCATGAGATTACCTTTTCTTTCAGGCTATCCCCTTACCCCTCCCACTCCCGCCACATAGCGGCCATTACGCTAATATTCTATGTAGAACTGCGGCAGACGAACGGGATAGAATGCAGGAACAACTAAGCCTCACACGTTCACAGCGGGGTCGTTAGTTTCCACTCTGAGCGGGTGAGTGTCCCGCTTCCCCCCGAAATAAAGCAGCAAAACCGAACACGTGGAACCACTTATGTTAATAACACAGAGGTCTGCGTTCGTTTTATAAATTGGGTTAAGTTTAAGTGACAACTGAAGCAGTTTGACGTTTTACTGCGGCGAGTGCAACGAGTCAGGTTTTACCATTATCTTACTTTTGCTTGTTTCATTTATGTCTAAAGGCCAAACTAATCCGCCCGCCTACAATCGAGGTGTTTTCTATTAAATACCCAAATTTTAAAAGATGTAATTATTAAGGGTGAGGCTTAGGAAAAGATTTAAGGAGAATTTTAAAAATATTGAACTTATAAACTATTCAAAATAAATATTTAAAAAATGGATATTAAGATTATGGAAATATTCGTTTCTACATTTACTGTATTCTGAGTTGCTGATCTTTTTAAAGATTTTTTATTTTTGTCAATTAATAAGGAGGAAAGAGATCAAATATAAGAACGTTAAGATCAAGTTTTGCTAGAGCACTTCTAACATGTTAATTTTTTTGTTAAATTCCTACCTTCTTTAAATACCCTTTTTTTGGTAAACCTCTTGCTGTAAATCCTTTTGGAATCAGCTCAGTCTATTAAGTTGTGACTGTGGCCGTGAAAAATCACTTAGACGGCTGATCCTGTTTAAAAGTCTTAAGCAGTGATCAAATAACGGCCAGGTAATTAACAATTTTAATTTATTTATTTTGGCAAAGTTTATTCATTTTAATTCTTTTAATTTTGCAATTTTAATCACGTTTTACAATTTTGGCTACAATGGATTTTTCTCTTTTTTTTTACAGATCAACGGCCATTTTGGTTCACACCTTTGAATTTGAGTTCACATTGATTCACATTTTGAAGTATACTTTTATCTATATTTCACCTTAAGGTTTAAGTCTAAACTTTGAATGTGAATCTAGAACTTTCATTTTCTTCTTTTTGTCAAGAAATTTTGATAAAATAATCAATGCTTTTTGCATCCACATAGTTTGTGGATCCGGCTTTAAAGTTTTTTCTTTGAAGCGCCAAAAAACTGGAGCAGTAAACGACTTGCTGAACGGTGACAAACAAGAGGCTCCCTTTTTTTACCTGAAGAGGTTTTTGATGTCTGCCTCTAGTATGCAGCCCAACAACCAGACCCAAGGCTAAAGGGATCAAATCCCACTTACCTGCTACCTAGTGAGAAATACAAGTAAAATTTATATGTCTATATTTAGTACCTTTTATTTTAAATTTTCATATTTCTAATCTGAATTTACAATTTAAGTAACCGATTCTTGATATTTGATATAAAGACATTAATTTTCCAGTATTTTTCTAAATAAAAAGAAACTTTAATTTATATTTTGTTTTAATCTTTGTTTTGGTTTTACGAACACACGAGTAATGGGTGTAAGAAGGAAGAAAGATAGATTCTTTTCTTAACGTGTGTTGGCGCCCTCATTATATTTTTTTTTACCTTCCTCCTTCCTACACTCTTGAAAGGGATTGAAAACTGTGAACTCCCCCAAGCTAAAACCACCGTACAAGCTAGCCTACTGGTCGTAAGTGCAAACCCTTTTAAATTGCATTTATGTAATGTAAATCTTTATAGCGTGGCTGATTAGAATGGAGTTTACGTTATAAGGCTTAAGATAATGGTGAAATTTATCCCCACCGTGATTTAAGACTTATCTAAAGGCAGCTTTGAAAAAATAGAGATCATGTTCTGGAATGAGCATTCAACTAAATGAACAAATAAGCCCGTACACGCTCCATTTTGCCAATGACCAAGTGGTGATTGCACAAGACGTGGACGACCTACAATTTATGACAAATCGGCCTGAGCGTCAATATCACGAAGATTAAATACATGTGCATAGGAGGGGAAACATGGACCAACCGAAAATGAAATCGAAGACAGAATTGTAAAAGGGACAAAAATAATAGGTGCCCTAAACTCACTACCATGGTCAAAAATAATTTCGAAACACAAGAAAAAACAACTGTATAATAGTATCTTCAAAGGCGTGGTGCTAGAAGGATGCAAAACTTGGCAGCTAAATAAAGGCACAGAACAAAAACTATTAGTACTAGTTTCTTTCTTGCAATATAATAACACATAACTTTTCTAGAAATCAGGGACATGCAGTCCATGGAAGCAAGGGAAGCAGTGCTTCACCAAAAAATATTACAAAACATCTTCTAAAATGTAGTTTTTGAAATAGGAAACCATTAATTTAGTTTATATTAAAAATGCTAAAATATTATCTTAGTTATCAAGCCCATAATAAATGCGGCCTTGACTGCGACCCAGCCACAATAGAATATCGAATAGAACCTGTGCGTGCCGCTAGCTTCTCTGCAGCCAAGTCCTTTATGCTTCATTTCCTGTAAATCGAGCCAGAGGTTATTGAACTTTCCACCAGCTGTTTGCAATTTTTGCATTTCAGTCGCGTGCTTTAAGTGGTGGCGGAAGCTATCGTTGGAGTAGGTTCTTTGTTTAAACGGCTATCCGTGTGTAGTGTGATACGTACGTCGCGTCGTGCATGGTGCGATATGGAAGAAAATAATACAGACGTGGATATGCAAATACCGTCAACTTCGGCTGTCTGTAATAACGTTGAAAATGTTGGAGAATTTAGTCAGAAGAGTGTGTGAATGTGAGGTGTGTGTCTTAATAATAATAAAAAAACATTAAACTTCGCTGATAAGCTACAAATAATTTCCAAAGGAAGGGCAAAATCGCCTATGAAAAATTTAACCACAAAAATGAAAAACTGTATTAGACATTTTTGTCCGGAAAAACAATACGAACAATTTAAATGGCTAACAGGGTGTGAAAATATAAGTAAATTATTTTGTTCGCCATGTTTACTTTTTGAAAACGAAAAAGGTCTCTGGAATAAAACTGGTTTCTCCGATTTAAACAATTTTTATAAACCTGTAAAAAGACACATTATGTCCAAAGTGCATTTACAGGCCGTCATAAAAAAAAAGTCTTCGGCAAAACCAGAATTGAACACGCCCTTAATAAACAGTCGGAAGTTCAGAAGTCACCGCCAACACAATGAACTAGTCGATAAAAATAGGCAAATATTAAGAAGACTTATCGATGTTGTTTGTTTTCTCGGACAGCACGAATTGGGATTTATAGGTCATGACGAAACAAGGGTTTCTTCAAATAGAGGAAATTTACAAGATTTACTTAATTTAATGGCTAAATATGATGATTGCTTAAAAAATCATTTAGAGCAGTCTAGCGTTTTTCGCGGAATGTGGAATCGAATCCAGAATGATTTAATTTCCGCTGTCGCAACCATTATTCTAAAAAGAATTAAGAGGAGATTGGCGAGACGTGCTTCATCGCTATTGTTCTGGACGAAACAACTAATATCACTAATTTTAGCCAATTATCTATAGTAATACGCTACCTTAAAACAACGGAAGTATTCAAGAGCGATTTTTAGGTTTTAAGAATGTGTCCGAAAATCGTATAGCATATGCATTATATACCGTAGTTTATAACGGTACTAAAGAAATTAATTGATAGAAAAAATTAGTTGCTCAAAGCTATGATTGAACTGCAGTGATGGCAGGACAATTAGGGGGTCTGCAGGCTAAAATTCGAGAAACTTTCCCAAGTGCTGTGTTTGTCCATTGTTTTGCTCATAAATTAAATTTAGTTTTATCCCAGTCCATCAATCACATTAAAGAATGTAAAGTATTTTTCGTTACTTTACGTGGCATGGCTGCTTTTTTTTCCAAGTCAACAAAACGTACACAAGCTTTGGACTCCATTGTCCACAAACGATTGCCCAAAGTAGCTCCTACTAGGTGGAACTATAATGGAAGACTTGTGTTAACAGTATCTGAAAATCGTGAATCACTGATTGAACTATTTGAGAATATAATAGAAAATAATGAAACGTGGGACTCAGAAGCAATAAAAAGTTCGAGGGGGTTTTTGGACTGTTTGAAACGAGATTTTAATTTTAATTATTTGTTGAATATATTTTCAGAAATATTTCCATTCTCGGACAATGTTTTAATATATTACAAACTAAAACAAATGATATTGCTTTTTGCCTAAGAAAAGTGGATGATTTTAAGTCCATGTTAAGCCAAAAAAGAGATGGCTTTGACCTATTTTGGGAGAAAACGATGACGTTAAATGTAGAGCTACACGTCAAGCGTCTTCGAACAGGCAAGGTGGGAGATATTCAAACATCATACAGACGCCTCTTTTATAAAATAATCGATGAAATTCAGCAACAAATAAACTATAGATTTAACGGTTTAAATGATTTTAAAATCCTCGAGCTCTGCAATTTTGACGCATTTAAAGGAAAAACTTTTCCAGAAGATGCGTTTAAATCTCTTCTTCTTCATTAAAGCCAGTTCTTCGACCGAGTGTTACTGCCATCTGAACTAAATGTGATTTACGAAACTGAGATGACATTAGCGCGAAAATAACGCTAAGGAACTAACGCAATTTTTAAAAGACAATATAGGAGCTGTTTTGTTATAAACCAAACCAGGTATTTCCACATATATCCATTGTAACAGGGTAAAGCTAAGTAAAATGGGAAATATTTTAAATAGAACTAAATTTGTTTAATACATTATTGCCTTTTAAAATTACATTCAATTCATTTAATTGTGTGCCTTCTATATGATTATTGTTACTTCTTTCTTTCTTCTCTTGTTTAACTTGAGCTGCCTGGGCTATATGGCCGTTGTGGTTGCTATATTTTCAATTTAGTTTGTTTTCAAGTCAAGGTCTTTTTATTGCTTCTTGGCTTCCACTAGATGCCCCTTGAGAGAACTGGTCTCATGAGCAATTTTTCCCGCCACAACATTTAAATTCGTATAAAAAATTAGGCCTCACACGTTCACAGCGGGGTCGTTAGTTTCCACTCTGAGCGGGTGAGTGTCCCGCTTCCCCCCGAAATAAAGCAGCAAAACCGAACACGTGGAACCACTTATGTTAATAACACAGAGGTCTGCGTTCGACGAAACAAACCGGAAGACTCGATTATTGTTTATTTTCGTTTTATAAATATGAAACGTGGGACTCAGAAGCAATAAATAGTTCGAGGGGGTTTTTGGACTGTTTGAAACGAGATTTTAATTTTAATTATTTGTTGAACATATTTTCAGAAATATTTCCGTTCTCGGACAATGTTTTAATATATTACAAACTAAAACAAATGATATTGCTTTTTGCCTAAGAAAAGTGGATGATTTTAAGTCCATGTTAAGCCAAAAAGGAGATGACTTTGACCTATTTTGGGAGAAAACGATGACGTTAAATGTAGAGCTACACGTCAAGCGTCTTCGAACAGGCAAGGTGGGAGATATTCAAACATCATACAGACGCCTCTTTTATAAAATAATCGATCAAATTCAGCAACAAATAAACTATAGATTTAACGGTTTAAATGATTTTAAAATCCTCGAGCTCTGCAATTTTCACGCATTTAAAGGAAAAACTTTTCCAGAAGATGCGTTTAAATCTCTTCTTCTTCATTAAAGCCAGTTCTTCGACCGAGTGTTGCTGCGATCTGAACTAAAAGTGATTTACGAAACTGATGACATTAGCGCAAAAATAACGCTAAGGAACTAACGCAACTTTTAAAAGACAAGGAGCTGGAAGATGCCTACACCGAAGTGTCGAAATTGTGTGAATTAGTATTGACAATACTTGCCACAAGTTCATCAATAGAACGCAATTTTTCAACACTTAAACGTATAAAAAATTTCGTGAGAAATTCAACGGGGTAGGAGAGACTTTCGCATACATCGCTGTTGTGCATTAAAAAAAAACTTTAAATTAATTGAAGCAAATATTTAATATAATTACATACCTCAACATGTAGACTAGTCTGTCTACGGAATGTTTCGATACATAATATAAACAATATTATTTAAGCAAGCATAAGAAATTATATCATTTACCTTAAGTTTTTATAGACACATAGTAATTGTACAAATACTCGTGACTGATGAGTCCCGATAGGATGAAAGTATTTGTACAATTACTATGTGTCTATAAAAACTTAAGGTAAATGATATAATTTCTTATGCTTGCTTAAATAATATTGTTTATATTATGTATCGAAACATTCCGTAGACAGACTAGTCTACATGTTGAGGTATGTAATTATATTAAATATTTGCTTCAATTAATTTAAAGTTAAATATTTTTATTCAGTTGCGAAAAAGCCAAAAAAGATTTTTGTTTGTCAATCTATACGCAACAAATAATTTGAACACATTTAAAAATAACATTATAGATGGCTGCAAACTATCATTTTTTTCATATCTAGGTTACATGTCAAACAAACTGACACATTTTAAAATTTTGAAATCAATTCTTTTCTATTAGTTAATGTTTTTCTCTTACGATCGGCGCACTGATGAGTCCCGATAGGATGAAAGTATTTGTACAATTACTATGTGTCTATAAAAACTTAAGGTAAATGATATAATTTCTTATGCGTGCTTAAATAATATTGTTTATATTATATATCGAAACATTCCGTAGACAGACTAGTCTACATGTTGAGGTATGTAATTATATTAAATATTTGCTTCAATTAATTTAAAGTTAAATATTTTTATTCAGTTGCGAAAAAGCCAAAAAAGATTTTTGTTTGTCAATCTATACGCAACAAATAATCTGAAAACATTTATAAATTGACGAATTTGCAAAAAATGATCGAAGAATCAAATTACATTACAAATAGGTAAGTTTCTAAAAATTGCTTCCCTTTCTTAAAATTTCGCCGCACGCCCCTGAAACTATTTTCGGATATTCGGGGCACCCACGAGTTTATTTTAAGGTTTATATAAAGTACTTTTAATTTAGTTTGTTCTTTTTTTACTTATTTTTTATCATATATCACACTTTTAAATAAAATAATAAACATATTCTCTATATCTCATTTAGGAGAAACAGTACAAAACTGTCATTTAGACATTTTGAACATTTTATTAATAAATGATATTTTATTATAATTTAATATTTACCACTATTTATGTTTTCGATACATCGATAATAGACGTTCGATGTCCCTGCCCTGTTGCGGAATAAATATAAATGAAAGAAAATATTTAGGCATTATGCAATGATGCGTTTAGTGCTTTTACAAATATCGATTAAGCGAATGTTTGGATTTAAAACGTGAACCTCGTATTTGGAAATCGTAATCGGTGAAAGTCAAGACCAATGTTCTCTTGACCGGTCAAATGTTGACGAAGAGTAGTGTATCAAAACACCGTACACCTCTATTAAGTAATCTAAATATTTTAAATGATAACAAAATTTATCAAGCCAGCTTTAATAGCATTTTTTAAGTATTACCTACTTATTTTGTAGCAATTTCGCGAAATTCATTAGATAGTATAGAAAAAATATATCAGTGGCGTAGCTACAACCCCGAAAATGAGGAAGGAGCCATTGATCTTAGAGGCCCAGTGATAACGTGCAAGTAGAGAATGTAGAAAAATATGGATGACCTTTTTTTTAGCCATCAGTTATTTTTCGAGCCTGGAATCTGGGGAAGGGGCGCACACATTAGTAGTTACGCCACTAACAAAGCCATACACTATAACTGCTAAAAAATGGCCACCCTTTGACCAGGCATAATGAACAGTAAAATGATTTTTAAAACTATTTTTTGGGTTTTTCGCCACATTTACAATTTCAATACCAAATTAAAATAATTACCTTATACGTTTAATATGCAGTCTTTAGTTCTGGGTTCACTACGAAGGTACCCGAGGAACGCAGTGAAAAATATCTGTTTTCTGGACGTTTCGGGGGAAAGTCTACCCCCGTCTTCAGCAAATGACAGAATGTTAATGAATGTCAATTTAATGATGTTATTTTTAATTGTTAAAATAAGG
Organism: Kuschelorhynchus macadamiae; assembly: GCA_030620095.1. Lineage (NCBI taxonomy): Eukaryota > Metazoa > Arthropoda > Insecta > Coleoptera > Curculionidae > Kuschelorhynchus > Kuschelorhynchus macadamiae. The sequence continues at coordinate 2,839,607 of JAUTXW010001817.1, forward strand.
CGAAAAAATATGTGTATGTTCAATTTAATTTATTGTATTTTGAGGTGTCCTTTTTTTACTTCAATATATAGCAAATTTAACCGATGTGTTTTTAAAATTAACGGAAGAAAATGTTACACAATTATCTTTATTTAACAATATTAAGGCACTTTCTTTTATTTTACGTTTTTTGCAACATGGTTCTTTTGCCAAAATGTTAGAAGCATTCCAATTATTTTTATGATTGTTATGTAGTGCATGTTGGCAAATTCCCTATTTTTTATGAATGTTTGGTTTTCTTTAATTATTTTGGCTAATGATCCAGAGGTTTTACCTATGTAAAATTTATTGCATTGACACGAAATTTTATAAATAACATTTTTTGTTTTTTCTTGTTCATTGTTAGGTTTTCTTTTTGTAAGTTTGCTTCTAAGCGTATTTTGTGTCTTAAAGATCGTTCTTACGTTAATACATTTACCTATTCGTTTTATCTGATAAATTAGGTATGTATGGTATAAAGAGGTTTGTAATTGGTCTATTTTGGATTTGTTTGGCCTTTGGATTCTCAAATTCATAAAAACATTTTTCAATGAAATCATTAGGATAATTATTTTGATATAAAATATCTTTTATAAAAATATTTTCTTCAACAAAATTTTGATCTTTGCAAATTATTTTTGCTCTACAACTAGAACTGCCTTTTTAACCATGATTGAATGATTTGAATAAAAATTTAACTATTTGTTTGTGTGTGTAGGTTCATTTCAAAATTGTGTATGTCTTTTTTAATAAGTATGTCTAAAAATGGAAGTTGTTGGTCTGTTTCTTGTTCAATAGTAAATTTAATAATTGTCGGTTCTTTGGTGTTAATATGATTTAAAAAATCTTTAAACGTTGATCTTCATAGACGCAAAAAGTATCATAAATGTAAGTCCCACCAAACAAGTAGCTAATAATCGTCATTTTGAACATAATCTAACTCAAAGTTTTCCATAAAAATATTACTTGGTAAAGCAGATAAAGAAGACCCTATAGCCATCCCAAAATTTTGTTGGTAATATTCGTTTTTATATTGAAAATAAGTGGTTTGTACACAAACAGTTAAAGAATAAAAACTTCAAAAATCAAAAATTTGCCAATATGCACTAGATAACAATCATAAAATTAATTGGAATGCTTCTAGTATTTTGTCAAAAGAACCATGCTCCAAAAAACTTAAAATAAAAAAGCCTTAATATGGTCAAATAAAGATAATTGTGTAGCTTCTTGTTAATAACACATGGTTAAATTTGCTAAATACTAAATTAAAAAAGGATACCACAAAATACAATAAATTAAAATGAACACACTCTAGGTACACCTATTTTAAAAATTAAAATTCTTTACCTCTACCCATCACCACTGGTGGATCTAGAACTACATTGGAGGGGGGCAGACGATCACCAATTAAATAGATTTATTTAGATATCCAACTAACTAGGTCAACATTAATAAAGGTACATCATATTGTGAGACGCACAAAATCAAAATAAGAGATATTAACATAAATAAAAAATTAACTAATCTAAATAAACAATTTACAAAACAGTTGTACTTACTGTTTTGTATTTTTTATGACACATTTTGTTTTTTTTTAATGTCTTGTAGAATTGTTTTAAACCAGCGGCCAAGGGGCAGCCCAATGCCCTTTGCCCCCCCTGGATCCGCCAGTGCCCATCGCATTGGTATAATCTATTCATTGGTTTGGACAAACACTCGCATCGTGAACAGCAAAATGATTTTAATTAGATCCCGAGATATCTTTTTTTTAAAGCTTTCATTAATTGCGCTTCAATTTGGACGATTGCTCATAGATACCTTAAAATTTTCAAAATAATAAGTTCAGTTCAAAAGAAAATTCGTTACTTCAACCCATCACATTGATATAATTTATTCATTGCGGTTTGGACTATGACTAATGCAAGATATGTATTATTTAATAGATTATTGACACCAGGATCCAAATGTTCTCATTTCGCAAACTTTAAAATCTGTCCAGGATCTAATGAATGTCAGTTAATGAATAATATTTCAAGGAACGTAGAAAGAGAAATTCAGTTAATTTGTTTTGCTTTGCCTTTATTAAGAATTTTGCCACAATGACTGTGTTTACGTCTTCTGACATAACTCAGGAGAAGAAAGCTGTTTTGCAAAGCGAGTAAAAATCTTTTCTGGAATTATTGTTGAATACTGACAATTTTTTATTATTAGTTATTAGTTATTATATTAGTATATTATATATATATATATATATATATATATATATATGTACGCCAATAGATTTTTCAAGTAGAGGTTTATATGCAAAAAACAATATATAAATAGTTCGCTTAAAAAAAAACTGTTTTACATTCCTCATGAGCCCCATGATGCCAGAAAAAAATCGGTTCGCCTCTATCTTGAGAATAATGTTAAATATTTTTAATGGAAAACTTAAAGGGCTACAGGTGGGGAAGTAATGAAACAAAAAGGGTTTGTCTGTATAACGTGTATAATATCCAACTTAAATATCATATCAGAATGTTTTCGAGTAACATTCTCAATGCTACTCCTCAGTAAAAGGGCAGAAATATACATGGTTATTGGTTATCAGATCAATGTACTTTAAAATTCGACATATACCAAAGACTAAATAAACGTTGACAAAAAACCAATTTACGTTATTAAAACTATAATTGCTTAAAACCAGTCATCTTTTACACAGGCAGGTGAACAGTGAAATGATTTTAGTTAGATCCTGAAATATCTTCTTTTTAGAGCTTTTATTCTTTTTTTTATTTATTTATTTACGGTATAGTAAATTTAACACAGTATACACAGCAACTGATAAAATATATCTATTATACAATATATAAAATGATATCAATAACATTATGAACATTACAAAAATCTTACAGGAACAGGAATATCATCACAGAATTTTAACATCAAACCAAATTTCACAAAGCTCGAGCCAAATGTACTAAAATTTTCCCTATAATTAATGTCATTGGCTGATCTCATAATACGAGTGCTAGGATTATTCTTGACAAAAATCTTTTTTGGCCTTTTCGCAACTGAATAAAAATATTTAACTTTAAAGTTGCGAAAAAGCCAAAAAAGATTTTTGTCAATCTATACGCAACAAATAATCTGAACACATTTAAAAAGGATTATTCTTGTCATAATTGGGTGAAAATGTATTGCAAAAATATTAGTGTTCCTACCTCTTCTCTGTCTTATATTGAATGCAATCAATTGTAGTTATTCCGGGCAGTCTATTCTACCATTAATAATCTTGTGTAAAAAACATAAGTCCGCCATACACCTTCGAATCTGTAAAGTTTGAAGATTTATCTCAGAGAGAATCATGCTGTAATGGTTATCATCTCTAACATACCCACAACGATAGGCAACTATTCTCAAACATTTCTTTTGATCACGCTCTATACATTCCCCATATACAGCATAATTGGGGAACCAAGCCACTGAGCAATATTCAAGAAGGGATTTTATAAAGCAACAGTAAAGCCTTTTTAATGTAATTATGAAAAATGATGATGAGATACGTTGGATAAAACCCAATAATTTATAACCCTTATTATCTATATTACTTATATGTGATCCAAAGGTCATTTTGTTATTGAAAGTAACCCCACATCACTACGACAGGGTAAGTCTACATCAAGGTAATTTTAAAGCACTTTGTCACAATCAAACTCAAATGTTTAATTTCACACCAAGGAACAATGAACATCCATGACATCAGTCGTGGTATTTATGGCTTTGAAAATGTTTTAATCTTCAGCAAAACATAAGCATTTACTGTGCTGAATACATGAAATCAAATCCAACAAAAACAATGAAAAGAGGATGAAGCCGCAATGTGAGCCTTGTGTACCTTCTAGAGTACTCCAGAAGGTACTTTTACAGGACTTAACAAACTTCCAGTACACTTGACCATTTGTGAGCTCCCTGTCAAGAAACTTTCAATCCAGCCTAACAAGCTACCACCTACACCCAACGTCCCCAGCTTAGACCTTAATAAGGCATGGTTGACCCTATCAAAGGCTTTTGAAAAGTCTAAATAGACAGAATCAATTTGCCTTCCACCCTCCATGTTACTAAATATAAAGTTCTTATATACAACAAGGTTTGTTGTGATTGGCTTTCCACTTATGAATCCATGCTTTTTTTACTAACTAAAGAGTCAAGTAAGTTTGGTATATCTGATTGAGTACAGACTGCTCGATAATTGGTAACATTGAAAATAGGCTTTAAGTAGCATGACTTCTAGCACTCAGGGAATACTCCTGTTGATAGAGAGACATTAAAAAGATGATAGATTGCTAGTGACAAGGTACATTGACATTTTTTTACGAAATAAGCAAGCATCCTATCGAGACCAGCTCTCAGCTTCGAAGGAAGTTTACTAATTTTATCGAATATCTCTGACATCTTAAGATTATACCTGTTAACTGAAAGCGAGTTATCAAAATTAAAAATGGGTGTTTCGGCTATATCATCTGGTGAGTATATTGTAAAAAAAAATGTAGCAAACAAGTTAGTCATCTCTGGTACTGGTATACTATTATTAGTACTACCGTTATACTCAACATTTACTGGTAAGTTATTCTTCGGAGATTCCCGCTTCAATAACTTTAATATATTGTTCATAACAAAGCTTTCGCAACACTGTACAACGTGTATTATGTGGAATATTTCCCTAATTATGCTTCATTTTGGACAATTGCTCTTAGATACTTTAAAATTGTTAAAATGATAAGTTCAGTTCAAAATAAAATTCGTTATTTATACCCCATCACATTGATATAATTTATAAATTGGGTTTGGACTATGATTAATGCAAGATATGTATTATTTAATAGATTATTGACACCAGGATTCAATTGTTCTCATTTCGCAGACTTTAAAATCTGTCCAGGATCTAATGAACTTCAGTTAATGAATAATATTTCAAGGAACGAAGAAAGAGAAATTTAGTTAATGTGTTTTGCTTTGCCTTTATTAAGAATTTTACCACAATGACTATGTTTACGTCATCTGACATAATTCAGAAGAGGAAGGCGGTTTGCAAACCGAGTAAAAATCTTTCCGAGCGTTATTCCTGAATACTGACAACTTTTCACGAATTTAATGCAAAAGTAAATGTGTTTTGGCAAACATAGTATTTCCTCATTTTTGTATGTATGAACGCCAATGGTAGTAGTATGTAAATGGTAGTAGGTTTAGAGCAAAAAAAGAAACTTACGAACATTTTCTTATTAGTAATTTGCAGTGGCGGCTATTCAGGTGAAGTAGATGAAGTGCTACTTCACCAGGAAAAATAAACAAGCAAAAATCTAACTGTATTTATTATATATCTCTTAAAATTTAAGTTTTTACATTCAATTATTCACCTAATTGGCAAAAAATAAACTACATCTCGAATAAATATTTTACTTGACCGTTGGCTTTTTAAAACTTTCAATCGAGCTCTATTATAAAAACTATAACAGTGGCGCAAACCTCTTCGACTTTGCTGGAGGTGCTATGTTTAGTTTACGATTTTTCTACTACGTTGCCATGACAACGCGTACGCGATGTTAACCAGCGCTATACAACGCTCTCGGTGAATTCCTAACGCAGTACACTGCACCCGCGTGTCGTTCAGTTTGGGGTGGTTGTTTACTTTATTTGGTATCGGGTTTATTAATTCACTTTATTGATGAATCCGATCACGGATGTGGTTTGCAGTTTGTTGGAAACTCCATTTAATCGATGGAAAGAACAAGATCAGAGTTTTAATAGTCATCCTGGTTTTTGGCGTACAAATGGTTATGTAGTAGTCAAATATTACAAAAATTGTTTTGCTGGCCTTATTTACTAGTTTCCAATAAATATTCAGTGTAGAATAAAGAAAGATTTGCAGATATGTTAAATATATGAAGGTCTTTACATAAACATGAAGACTCGGTGGAGCATTTAAAATGCGAATTAATGCTAAAAACATTTGTAAAAAATCAAAGCACTATAGCTGACACTTTAAAAGAAAATGCTAAGCTATATAAAATACATTACACATACACAACGTCCGATTAAATAGACTATTTATGTGCTTGGTAATTGACGCAGTTTTGTACCTTGCAAAACAAGAGTTAGTAGTAATAGGGGAAAAAAGCTTTTAGGTTTATTACTATCGAGAAGTTCCCAAGAACTAAAAGATCATCACGAAAAAATTAAAAATGTTTTTACTGGTGACTCAAAAACTATTCAAAACGAAATAATTAATTATTAATTGAATTTAATTGAATGCATTTCTGATTATTTAAATGATCATGTAAAAATGAAATAATGAACACACAGTTTTTTTCTGTGAAAGTGGATGACACCACTGATAATACGCAAGCCTTCCAGTGCTCCATAATTTTAAGATACGTTAATTCAGAAGGTCCAGTAGTCGAGAGATCTTTAAGATTTTATAATGTCAGCTCCGATAGAACGTCGGAGAATTTATATTCTCTATTAGATCAAATTTTGGACCAATTTAATAAATTAATAGGACAATGTTACGATGGCGCAAGTGTGATGCCTGGCCATCTAAATGGCCTTCAAAAAAAATAAGAAAAAAAGCCGCAGGCTGTATTTGTCCTAATGCAGCAAAGTCTAAAAATATTTCTAAATGTGAATTTTTTTGCAAGCCTTAGTGGTATTCCCTCATTTTTTCATCACTCAGCCAAACGAACGTGTGCTCTTACATCTGCATCTACGAAGTGTATACCAACAATTACAGAAACTCGTTGATCTTCAAATTCGAAGTTAGTAAGTGTAATTGTTCAAGTTGCGTCCTTCCAATCATTTGACATTCATTTTTGTATATCCAATATAAAACGCTGTCGTGGGGCGCTCTGTAAAAAAATAAATGGCCATTTTTTAAATACCATGTTTGATAAAGCAAATTCTATTACAGAAATAAATCATTGCAAACGTGAGCTTGCAACGCTTACCTGAAGAAATTAGGGCTAAGTATAGAACCCTTTTTTATGAAATATTGGACCATATTTTAATAGAAATGACACCAAGCTTTCAAGACTCTGAAAAACTTACATTTTTATGTTTGGCAGATTCTGTTAAATTTTCCGAATATAGTTTAAATTTTCCGACTGGCACGTTTGAAAATTTGTTACAGTTATATGGTGAAATATTTTCAAAAAGTCAACGACTTAAAAATGAGCTTGGTCTTATTTTTGCCAATGACAGTAATTGGAATATATCGCTGCAAGAGCAAGTGAAAAAAATTAATGAAAATAAAGATATTTTAACCAAAGCATATAAAGTGTTTTCCCTTATTTTGACAATACCGTTTGCCTCAAACGTGTACAAATTTATTTGAGAAATAAAATATCTCAAAAAAGACTTACTTCTCTAGGCAATATTTCAATTCAAAAGGAATGTCTGGAGGAGATTAGGGTAACTCATCCATTTAATGAGGATGTTATAAATAAATTTGCTGCTATGAAGTATAGGAGAATTGTTTTAGTATACAACATTTAGGTAAGTCGTAAAAAAATATTCTACCCTTTCCACATATAAAAAAATTCTTGAAAAAAAATTATTGCGATATTTTCTTGCTTCATTTGCACTTTCACCCGCGACCGCCACTGGTTATTTGTCAATTTCATAAATAGGCGTGTTTTGCAATTTAAATAATAGTTTTTTTAAAGGGGTATTTTTTTTAATTCGACATATGGGGTTCATGGGGGGAAAATGTTCATTATTTTATAGAAAAAATCATATTTTTTAATATTAAGTTTAATATTATCAACATTAATTATGACAAAATTCAAGTCCTCACTCTCTCCAATTTTTCTCGTTTAGCCTTGTTTCTTGTGTCTCAAAGACCTCCATTTTCCGCCTTTGCCTGCTCCTTTATATGATGCATTTCCTGATTCCTAATAACTAAAGATCGGATTTTTTGCATTTTGCGTATATATATATATATATATATATATATATATATATATATATATATATATATATATATATATGCATTTGGAAGGGAAAACTGCATCTTTCAAGACTTATTGCATATCTAAGCATGTTTTAAGATTTCTATGTTATTTTGTTATCAATTAAATTTAGATAGGGTTTTCCTTAAGAGGGCAATAAAGTAATAAACCATTCTCCTATTAGGAGACTGCATTAGTCTGTGGGTTTTTTTGGCCAGATGTTTTTACTAGAATTTCTTTACCTACATCCTACACCTTCCATAAATTATTTATTTGTTCACATTAACCAGTATTAATTGAGGTTGTCGTTTGTCGTAGCCGCAATTAGCTTCGTTCTCTCAAACAAAGTGAAAGCCAAAGTGGTGATTATGTTGAAAATACGGTGTTCTTCGTGAATTAAGCCTTATCCATACTTGTTCCTGCTCGAAGAAATTCCAAATAGATCAGCACATTAAGACGCCGTCTCATATTGCTACGGTTAACAAGATGAAGTCTAGTCCTATTCAGCCAACGTTGAAGCAGTCTTTTAAGACTTTTAAAAACGAAAAAATGAAAAGCATGGCCATTTGTCAGAATTTAACGAAGATCTGTGTGTTCCTTTAAACAAGTTGACCAACCCACAAGTTAAGACTTTTCTACAAAAATACTCAAAATTTAATGCCTCAGATGAATCAACATTGAGAGAAAACGTCGTGAAGGTGTTTGGAACTGTGCTCTTTGATATAAAGAACGAAATTGGAGGTAACTATATGTATACTGTCGTCGACGAAACAACTGATTCGTGTGATCGTTACATAGCTAATTTAATCATCGGAAAACCCACAGAAGTCATCAAAGGGATACACGTAACAAATGTCTATTTAGTATCCCCAGACACTCGACTGTCCTGTTCAGAAAGTGTTTTAGCTATCAAGCTGCACATGTCTATAATAAATTAAAAAATGAACTTAAGTTGTTGAGCCCAGATGTTTTTAAAACTCGATATAGACGCCGATTGCTGGCATTGCAATAGCATTTATTCATTTTTGCAATGAGAAAATTTAAACATTTTTCTCTCCTCTCTCCCTTAAACCGTTAATTTGTGTTTTGTGTGTAATTGTGTATGTAAATATAGATATATTACTTGTAATTTTACTAGGATTAAGTCTATTTTAACGTAACCATCTAGAGTTCAATGCAAGAATAGCTAGTTAAGCTAAATCTCGCCCGGGATGGCTTGCGCATTTGTGATGGTCTTTCTTTTTTATGCTGTCTGTATTTATGTCACAAATAAAAGCCGATTTATTATTATTATTATTATATTATTTCTTTTTGTCAAATTTAATTCCTACAGATAAAATTCTTGTGTTGTCCGATGCGCTGTATATAATGAGGCCAGGACAGAGTTTAAAAATATTTTTTGAAAATGTAATTCATGTAAGTTGCCTAGCTCACTGATTAAATATGGTTGCGGAAACTTCCTTCCCGTTGGTCAATGATCTAATAGCAAACGTGAAAAAAATATTCATAAAGGCCCCATTAAGAGTGTAGTTTTACAAGACGAATTTGCTCCGAATACCATTACCACCTGAGCCTGTCGTAACCAGACTGGGCACTCGATTTCACAAATATCTGATGATGATTCACAGTGCATTCAAAAGTGTACGGGAATATTTCAAAATGTTAAAGTGGAACAACTATGGGTTTCTAGCAGAGAGTATTTTGCAACTAAAAGAATCGTGTACAAGACTACCTGAGCGGATGGATATAATAGAAACATGTGTACAAAATTGCAAGCAAATACGAGTTGAGGTAGGAAAAACAGTAGTGCCAAAATTAGAAAGTTTAATAGAAAAAACACTGGTTTTAAGGCAGGTCGTAAACATAATGTCAGGGAAAACTGTTTAAAATTTGGCTATTGAACTTGCCTTAGTTCCGAAAGTAAAATTTTGCCCTATAACTTCAGTAGATGTAGAGAGATCGTTTTCTTTGTACAAAATATGTCCTTAGTGACAGACGCCACCATTTTTTAGTTAAAAACCTTGAAGTACGTTAAATAACTAGTGCGTTTTTCCGTTTTTTAAATTAATATTAATATAGGTTTGATATAAATTGCTATGGAAAAGTTGAATTAGGTGGTTTCATAAAGTATCTACAACTTTAGTTTAGTTTTATTCAATACTAAATCTCCTAATTTGGTGAAAATTTAATTCAGAAAAATAAAATTTAGTTGTTTTATTACTGCATATTATCTTTATGTATTTTCTTGCATAATATGTAAATATATATGCGCATATTCTTAAAGTTTTGAGTTGCATATAATCCGGTCTTTACTAATAACGCTTATATTTTCTTTAAATATTTTTAATTACCTACTGATTTCTACAGGACTGTTATTCGTTTTTGAGGCCTATTAAAAAGGATGTCCACATGTGACATTATCTTATGCAGGGGCATGCAGTGAAATTTTAAGAAATGGAAGCAATTTTTAGAAACTTACCTATTTGTAATGTAATTCGATTCTTCGATCATTTTTTGCAAATTCGTCAATGACGTCATCATAAAAACGTCGATGCTTCGACATATTTTGGAAAAGTTTATTTTCAAAGGATAACAGCGATGTATGCGAAAGTCTCTCCTGCCCCGTTGAATTTCTCACGAAATTTTTTATACGTTTAAGTGTTGAAAAATGCGTTCTACTGATGAACTTGTGGCAGGTATTGTCAATACTAATTCACACAATTTCGACACTTCGGTGTAAGCATCTTCCAGCTCCTTGTCTTTTAAAAATTGCATTAGTTCCTTAGCGTTATTTTTTGCGCTAATGTCATCAGTTTCGTAAATCACTTTTAGTTCAGATCGCAGTAACACTCGGTCGAAGAACTGGCCATAATGAAGAAGAAGAGATTTAAACGCATCTTCTGGAAAAGTTTTTCCTTTAAATGCATAAAAATTGCAGAGCTCGAGGAATTTAAAATCATTTAAACCGTTAAATCTATAGTTTATTTGTTTGCTGAGTTTGATCGATTATTTCATAAAAGAGGTGTCTGTATGATGTTTGAACATCTCCCACCTTGTCAGTTCGAAGACGCTTGCCTTGTGGCTCTACATTTAACATTATCGTTTTCTCCCAAAATAGGTCAAAGTCATCTCTTTTTTGGCTTAACATGGACTTAAAATCATCCACTTTTTTTAGGCAAAAAGCAATATCATTTGTTTTAGTTTGTAATATATTAAAAACATTGTCCGAGAATTTAAATATTTCGGAAAATATGTTCAACAAATAATTAAAATTAAAATCTCGTTTCAAAGAGTCCAAAAACCTGCTCGAACTATTTATTGCTTCTGAGTCCCACGTTTCATTATTTTCTATAATATTTTCAAATAGTTCAATCAGTGATTCACGATTTTCAGATACTGTTAACCCAAGTCTTCCATTATAGTTCCACCTAGTAGGAGCTACTTTGGGCAATCGTTTATGGACAATAGAGTCCAAAGCTTGTGTACGTTTTGTTGACTTGGAAAAAAAAGCAGCCATGCCACTTAAAGTAACGAAAAATACTTTACACTCTTTAATTTGATAGATGGACTGGGATAAAACTAAATTTAATTTATGAGCAAAACAATTGACAAACACAGCACTTGGGAAAGTTTCTCGAACTTTAGCTTGCAGACTCCCTAGTTGTCCTGCCATCCTTGCAGCTCCATCATAGCTTTGAGCAACTAATTTTTTCTCCCCATTTATTTCTTAACTAACGTTATAAACTACGGTATATAATGCATCTGCTGTACGATTTTCGGACACATTCTTAAAACCTAAAAATCGCTTTTGAATACTTCCGTCTGTTTTAACGTAGCATTTTACTATAGATAATTGGCTAAAATTAGTGATATCAGTTGTTTCGTCTCCTGCTTAATTCTTTTTAGAATAATGGTTACAACAGCGAAAATTAAATCATTCTGGATTCGATTCGACGTTCCGCGAAAAACGCTAGACCGCTCTAAATAATTGTTTAAATCTTGAAAATTTCCTCTATTTGAAGAAACACTTGTTTCGTCATAACCTCTAAATCCCAATTCGTGCTGTCCGAGAAAACAAACAACATCGATAAGTCTTAATATTTGCCTATTTTTATCGACTAGTTCATTGTGTTGGCGGTGACTAATTTCCAACTGTTTATTAAGGGCGTGTTGAATTCTGGTTTTGCCGAAGACTTTTTCTTTTATGACGGCCTGTAAATGCGCTTTGGACATCATGTGTCTTTTTACAGCTCTATGGAAGTTGTTTAAATAGGAAAAACCAGTTTTATTCCAGAGACCTTTTTCATTTTCAAAAAGTAAACATGGTCAACAAAATAATTTACTTATATTTTCGCACCCTGTTAACAATTTAAATTGTTCATATTGTTTTTCCGGATAAAAATGTCTAATTCAGTTTCTCATTTTTGTGGTTAAATTTTTCAGAGGCGGTTTTGCTCTTCCTTTATTAATTTTGAAATAATTTGAAGCTTATCAGCGAAGTTTAATGTTGAAAATCCATTTATTATTAAGACACACACCACACATTCACACACACTCTTCTAACTAAATTCTCCAACATTTTCAACGTCAGCCGAAGTTGACGGTATTTGCATATCCACGTTTGTATTATTGTCTTCCATATCGCACCATGCACGACGCGACGTACGTATCATACAACACACGGATAGCCGTTCAAACAAAGAACCTACCCCAACGATAGCTTCCGCCACCACTTAAAGCACGCGACTGAAATGCAAACAGCCAGTGGAAAGTTCAATAACCTCTGGCTCGATTCACAGGAAATCAAGCATACGGGACTTGGCTGCTAGAGGCCCGCATAGGTTCTATTCGATATTCTATTGTGGCTGGGTCGGAGTCAAGGTCGCATTTATTATGGGCTTGATAATTAAGATAATATTTTAGCATTTTTAATAGAAACTAAATTAATGGTTTCCTATTTCAAAAATTACATTTTAGAAGATGTTTTGTATTTTTTTTGGGAGAGCACTGCTTCCTTTGCTTCCATGGACTACACGCCCCTGCTTATAAGACATTGTAAGCCAAAATACAATGATTTATCTCGCAATATTCGCGTATTTCTGCGACATATGTTTAGAAACGCAAGGAACGAGAATGGAGAAATATATTCCTATCTACAGATTTATCGCTCGAAATGAGAGATCTTCTAGAGTTGGGCGAAACGGGAAAACTCGAAAGGTGCATGCATAATTATTTTACGAAACATATAAAAATTATAAATTTCGATGGAATTATTGTTAATTTGGTCCCCGGACGTTTGTTCAGGTTTTTCCCCTGATACTTTCAATAAAAACTTATATTATTAAATTGTATAGGTAAAATTTGTTATAAATGACCTTATACAACTAAATGAATTTTGGATTTTCCAACATAAATACCTGCGACTTTGTCAGTGTCAACAAATTAAATCATGATTATAAAGTGCACGTGATTCAGATATATTTAATTTGTTTAATAATTGCGAACATTCTTTTGTATGCTTATTTACTTCCAAAGATCAAAGCGAATTTAAATCTATTCCTTTTTTGACTTGTAATTTTTTGTTGGACTATTAAAGTTAATTAAATGACTAGCATTGATAGATTCAACAACATCATCATCAATGTAATATCTTATATCTATTTGATTTCTGCATCTCTAAACATTCATCACAAGCAAAATATACGGGGTCCGATCCACCTTTTCCACCTCTCTTGGTCTTTTTTGCCGCACTTATATTTTGTTCACACTATATTCCTAGTACCACCCGGTTCCCTAATCTAGGGAATCGCCTCTCTGTGATAGGTACTTACGGTTTAACGAGCCCAGGGCCTTAATAAACCATAAGTCTTCTCTATCCTAGGTGTGTCAGCTCGTACACATCCGGATATGTGTACATACATCGCACCCCTCTAGTATCTGTAAAACGGAAAAGGGCATTATTATTAATATATGTGTTGTGTGTGGTCGCGGGGTCTACGGTGGTAGACCCTATGTGCCCGCCGCTTCTCCAAGGGATCGTAGTCCACCAGTCTTCGGAGTTCTTCGTTTGGATGCGCCGCTGCCCGCTGGATGCCTTTCATGGCTTTGGTCCTGATTGCATCTTGCAATGGTTCCCATTGCAAGTCCCGGTGTATCTGGGCATTCCTGACGTACCTGACTGCCATTCTCAGATACTTGTTTTCTGTTGATGCTAACTTGTTTATGTAGGTGGGCGCTGCATACGCCCACGCTACTGCTCCGATGTCAGTTGTGATCTTGCGATCATCTTTATCATTATCAGCTTTGTTCGAAGAGCTATAGGGCTCTTTCGGTTCATAAGAGGGTATAGTCTAGCTATAGCTCTGCTAGTCTTTGTTCGTGTCTGTTCAATATGAGGCTTCCATGTTAGCCCCTTATCCATAGTCAGCCCTAGATATTTGACCGTGTTTGTCCACGGTATGTCTGTTCCTTCTATGTTTATAGCCACTGGGGGCGTCATTCTCCTCTTTTGCAAGAGGATGGCCTGGCTTTTCTGTGCGTTTATTTTGATCTTCCAAGTGATACACCAGTCGCTTATCAGATCTATCTCTTCCTGCAATCTCCTGCATATTATTCCTGGGTGTCTATGCTTGGCCGCTATAGCACCGTCATCAGCGTATAGGGCTAGATAATTGGTATGTGTCTTTGGGATGTCATGTGTATACACGTTATATAAATGCGATCCTAACACAGATCCTTGGAGCACACCGGCTTCTAGTCTCCTTTGTGTCGATCTCGAGTTTTTAACTCTGACACTTGCCGTTCTATCTTTAAGATAGTGGGCTATTAGTTTGCAAAGTTTAGTTGCAAATCCAGCATCTTGCATTTTGTATACAAGTCCCCTATACTATACTCTATCGAAAGCTCTGGCTACGTCTAGGAAGACTATGCCAGTAGCCTCTTTTAGGTTGAAACCGCTGGTAACAGTTTCCACCATTCTTAGGGCTTGTAGTTCTAGGCAGTAGAATTTCCGCTTCTGAAGCCAAATTGTTTATTTGGGATTATGTCTAGGGCTGCTGTTTCATCTTTGATCCTGGTGATCAAGATTCTTTCAGTGAGTTTGCTGAGTGCGGGCAGCAGGCTTATTGGTCTGTAGTTTTGGGGGAAAGTTCGGTCTTTCCCTGTTTTACCAATCATTACTACTTCCGCATGCTTCCACCTGTTGGGGAAGTGGTTCAGTCCCATAACCGCGTTTGTTATGCTGGTTAGTGCATCAATTCCTTTTCTAGGAAGTTGCTTTAACATCTGATTGGTAATTCCGTCTTCGCCTAGAGCTTTTCGCTTCTTCAGGCTTTTTATGATCCCTTCGATCTCCTGAGGTGTAGCCGGATGCTCTACCGTAGCAGGAGTTTTTGTGTCATTTAGTCTTCTGCAGCCATTAATTATTTCAACTTCATGTTGATCATCTTCTAGCGGATGGTGGTTTAGGCGGCTCTCATGATCGAGAGTGTCCGCCAAGGCTTCAGCCTTTTCTTGGCCTGTGTAAGCCATACCCCCTACCCGTGCAGGGGAGGCATTGGTGTTCTTTCAGACCTAAGATTCTTCTGCATCCTCCGTCCGTAGGCACGCTTGAGTCGTCTGTTCTCTCTGATGAGAATTCTCAGATCGTGAGGTATATCGCTCCCAGCGGCGGGGAAGCGACACGATGGGCGTTTTTATACCGGGCAGCCTAAAGCCAAACCTCTACCCCTGGACGGTGCAAAGCGCGGTATGCTATATATCGCCTTTGTTTTTATTTTCAATCGATTAAAATCGTTTAACTCTGAACCTTGATTCAGTTGAATAAAATTGATTTAATATAAGAACAAACGCGATTATTGTGGCACTGGTCTTTGTCTTGTTAATATAGAAGCACCACGCTCTGTACCGTACAGTGGTCGGCTTTATGCCAGTGGGCACCAGCATGATAACAGCACGTCATCGGTATCCATACATTGCCTGCATGATGCTTTCACGTTAATTATCACTGCCGGCAGTACAGCGTAAAATATCTGATGATTTTGTTTATATTGTACAACCCTATGTCAACATTTAAAAATCTATACTTGCCGTATTCGTTATACATTAGAAGCAAAGAAAAAGTAAACAAGTCTTTAACTGTGTGATATTTAAAAAGTTTGCAGCCATTTTGCGACTGTCTTGTAGGCAATTTTTTGTTAATTTTTGGTCGCTAATTGAGTAATGATTTTTTCAGCAAAAATTATTAAGTATTTTAACTACATTAAGTTAAAAAGTAATGTTTTTTGGAATAAAAAAAATTCGGTTCTTGCTCGTTGTTTAATGATCGCGCGTTGCTCAGTCGTCAAAGGAGGGGCGTCGCCTTACCCTTGGCCTCTCTGAGATGGTAGATAGTAGTTATATTTGCGATATGCGTCATTACGCACGTGGATGTTTAATTAGTAGCTTAACTTCCTACTAATTTACCTACGGACGTTATTTACTTTCTTGTTCTTATTGAAACTTTGGCCTTAAAAAGTCGGTATCGGTATTTTCATCCTTTGGAGCCGTCGTTTCGTCAACAAAATAGTTGGTATCGCAAGGCAAACCAAAAAATTTAAAGCCTACGCATATCGCGCTTGAGTTTTTAATTTATACATCTATATACTTCTACTTATTGCTACTAGAGGTTCAAAAAACAAGCCACACACTAATACCCCTAGATGACAACTCTTTACTCTTTGGATTAATTTCTTACTGCCTTAAATTTTCATCGAATATATTCAAACTGCCGATGAATGTTCTCCGTCATCTCTACCATATGACTGCATTGGCTTGATGAGCCCCAAAAGGGCGAAACGTCATCAATTGTCCGGTAGAGATGATGGAAAACGCTTAAAGGCTTGTCGGTATAATGGTCCATGATTTTTGGACCCTATACCTGAATAAGCTTATCGAAGGCAGAATTATTTGTCCGAATGGCCGTTAAACTTTCTACTTATATATATATATATATATATATATATATATATATATATATATATATATATATATGTATATACATATATATATATATATATATATATATATATATATATATATATATATATATAAATGTTGGAATAAAATAAATATAACTGACGAATTCTATAACTTAAAATCTTTACGTGGTGGATGGTGAATTTCGGTTGACTTCCTGATCAAGATACTTTAAATGACCCCGTACATCCAAGTCCCGGTTTTTTATTATGTATTTGTTAACTAGTGTAATTCTTAAAAACGTTACTTATAATTGATAAATAGAAACTTATTTATAGTTTATACAAATAACTAAGTTAATCTTTAGACAAAACAGTCGTGATAAATCCAGTCAATGGTCACTGTTAATGACGTATTGTTATATTAAATGAGAAAGATATGAACTAGCTGCATCGACATCGTAGACCGTATGTTACGTTATGAAAGGTGAATGGTAAGGTTTTCTGATTAGCTTTCTTTATAACACATATGAAGATAATTTTAAAAAGTACCATCGTGTAGTAGAAAATGATTTAAATTGACTCGCTTAAAATATCTAAAGATGCGGTTCTGGCTAATTTCGATCAATGTTAATTAATTATTTTCAAATCTGTGTATATAAATGGAAAATTAATAGAACCACTTGAATTGAAAATTACTTAAAAAAAATTGATTTGAACTTACAAATTTTTAACTTTTTATTTTCAAACACTTTATAATAAAATTAAAAGCTGAAATTGGAAATTGTAAGCCGAACAATTTAATACATACTCGAAACTTTGTAATTATCCTTTACTCGGCATGTCTACCTTAACGTTTAACACATATAAATGTTCGAGATTCTGGACATATTTCGCAGCATTTGTGGTGTAATGTTATTAATACATTGTCGTATTACTTCTTCTAAATTGTCGATATTCTGAAATGGTCAATATTTATAAACCTTATTTTTAAGGTATCCCTATAAAAAGAAATCCAACGACGTCAAATCTGAGATTCTTGCAGGCCACGGGTTTTCTGAATATCGTCGTATCCATTTATGAGGAAAGTGTTCGTTAAGCCACGCTCTGACTTCAAGGATACTATGTATTCACAATCCGTATTGCTGGAAAACAATTACCTCCGCAAAGAAGAAATGCTTTGCAGCGGTAATGCATATAAAAAATAAAAAAACTCGTTATTTAAAAACTTTAAATAATTTCGTGAATTAAGGTTGCCCAAAAAAATAAGGCCCAAAGATCTGCGTATCTAATATGTCGCACCAAACATAAGTTTTGAAGGAAAATTGACTTTTGCGTCTATCGTCCAATCTGGCTTCTCATCAACCCACCATCTACTAAAGTACCGTTTGATATAAAAGTCTTCTCATCAGTAAATATAAATTTTGTGGGACAATTTTGGCGTTCTTCGATGATGCCTTGGAACCAAAATGGAAAATCTAAGCGGGCATCGAAATCTCTATTGAATAGTTTGGATAAATTTTGGTTTGTATGCACGAAATTTATTATTCTTCAAAATTCTTCTTATGGATTTTTCTGATATACCGGTTTGTTCCTGTCTCTTCGAGAGTGCCATCCATATGTGGATTTTCTGTGACCGATAACAAAACATTAAAGGTACCTTTTTCATTAGTGACGGTCTTACTCTGTGGAATTTTGTAACGATTTTCTCCACCGCCTGTAGCTTTAAATTTGTTTAAAATACACAGCACAGTAGATCCATGGATATTCTTATTTGGATATCTAGCATTAAATTTAGCTTTTCTTGGGGCATCTCTAATTATTGTTAATGCATAATAAAATGTAATGATTCCAACAATTTACTGGTTCTTTATTAATAATAAATAGTATCAAGATTATAATGTCCTGGAGATATTTCAGTAGCACATGGCAAATTCATAGGTTTCAAATTTTCTCCGAATAAAATAGAAATAGCTTGTAAATCTTTACGAAATATTATTTAAAATATTACTATTGGCTTTACTATAGACAAAAGCAGTGTTATCGTGCGGGTCATACGACTTATCAACGACAAACTTTTTAAGTTTGTTTTTCTTTTATTACGTGTAATCATATCCTCCGCATAAAATCCGGAAGATGAATTAGATAGACCTATGATATTTTCATATGAAACATGTCACTTCAAAGTCAGATTGACAAGTCAGTGACAAAATGAGCAATAGAAAACAATTTTCGGATTTTTTGCATCCACAAGCGAAAAAAATAGTATTAAATCTAATAATATATTACGAAAATGAAAATTCACCGGCCAATATCCAGGAGACAGTAGCAAAAGCTCTGGGAATCGGTATAAGGACTGTGCAGAAAATTGTGCATGAAAAAAAGCTTAATTTACTACCGAAGAAGATTAAGAAATGTACGCGAAAAAATCCAAAGACAGAAGACTAAGTGACAATATAAAAATGGATGTTCGTAATGCAATTTACGATTTATACACATCAAAAACTAATATAACCCTTCACGTTTTAAAAGAAGGTTTAAAAAATCGAGGCATATTGGAAATTGGACTAAAATCGTTGTCAAAATTAATAAAAATGTTGGCCTTTCTATATAAGAACGACTGTAATCGAAGATTTTTATGCGAGTTGCCACATATAGCAAGTCAGCGTATCCAGTTTTTAAAGAAATACACGGAAAATATTAATTCAAAATTTAGAGAAGTGGTATTTTTAGACGAGACTTGGGTATTTTCGAATGGAAGTGGTTCGAAATCTTGGCAGGCCGAGTCTGTAAAAAGTGTCAAGAGAAAAAAGGGATGTGGGACGGGAAAACGGTTCATCATTTTGCATGCAGGTTCTTCAACAGGATTTCTCCCAGGTGCAAGTTTACTGGGCTCAAGTTTCATTTACCTGAAATTGGTTATAAGGAAAGTATCTAGTTTTACATATTCTAGGAGCTTTTCTAAATAACGGAAAATAAGAATTTTGCTGCGGAAATGCGTCATTTCCGTTCTGCCCAGTTTAGTATACCTGAAATCAGTTACATGAAAACTTTGCATTGCATCTCATCCCAAACTCTTTCCCAAGCACGAAAATGTTAAAATGTGTCTGCGGAAATTTGTCATTTTCATTTTCTGCGGAAATTTTGTATAGTTTAGAATATCTAAAATCAGTTACACAAAAAAAAAACTTTGATTTACATTCTAAATTCTTCTACATTTTTTAAGTAACGAAAACGAAGGCATGATTGCGGATGGAGGCAAAATAATCGATGGCATTATTGCGGAATGCTCGTATATATGTGTTCGATTGCCTGACTCAAGAAAGGATCATCCTTCTTTGTTTATATTCCTTGAAGTTCTCAAAGATATGCAGACAGATACTTATATGAAACTTCGTGACTCAGACAAATTATTGAGATTATCTAAAAAAAATTTCGGGCTGTCACGTATACGGGTATAAAATGTCGCTGACAATACGATGCGTTCAGCCGTTATTTTTACATTCCGCAATCGTGCCCTCACTTCATTTTGTGAAAAACTGAATACTAATGTTTCGTCCGCAATCGTGCCGCGCCCTGGAAAAGCGCTCAAAATTTCCGTGAAAAATGTAAATGACAAATTTCCGCAGACAAATTTTTACATTTTTATCTTGAGGAAAAAGTTTAGAATATAAATCAAAGCTTCTTTTTTATGTAACTGATTTCAGGTAAACTAAACTATACAAAATTTTGTCGGAAAATTAAAACGACAAATTTCCGCAGTAACATTTTGGCATTTTGGTGCTTGGGAAAGCATTTGGGATGAGTTGCCAAGCAAGGTTTTCATGTAACTGATTTCAGGTATACTAAACTGTGTATGAAAATGAAAATAACGCGTTTCTGCAATAAATTTTTTCATTTCCGTTGTTAAGAAACACTTCTAGAAAAGATTTCTTTTCCCTTTAAAGTATTTTTACCCCACCCAGCACCCCTATTCGCTCCAAGATCCCGCAAGCTTCTAAATTAAAAAAAAAAAAAAGGGTGTACAATGGAAATGACGCATTTCCGCAGGAAAATTTTTCATTTCCGTTGTTAAGAAGGGCTTCTAGAAGGCAATCAAATATTTTTTTTTCAAATAACCCATTTCAGGTAAACAAAACTTGCCCCAAAAGAACAACTGATTCGAAATTTAGATGCTCCATCTTTAATCAGTCTGGACAATGCATCTTATCACTCAAGAATCTTAAATAAACAACCTACTTCATCCTGGAAGAAAAGTGATATTTATGACTGGCTAATAAAACAAAAACAAAATCCTTTACCCAATATGCTGAAACTAGAACTTCTTTTAATGGCAAAATCTATTAAAAAACCAACAATATATGCCGTAGATGAAATATTACAGGAAAATGGACATGAGGTTTTACGACTGCCGCCATACCATTGCCAGTTTAACGCAATAGAATTAATATGGGCTGGGGCAAAATCATATTACGAAAAACACGTGAACGATGGTCTTACATCAGATGAAGTGCAAATTGTTTGGCAAGATTCATTAAATTATATTACGCCGGAGTACTGGAAGAAATCTGTGGAACGTACGGAGAAATTAATAAGGGATTGGTGGAATCGAGAACGAATTCTAGATGTCGAAATAGCACCAATGATCATTGCGCCATTTGAGGACGACTGAGAAGATGAGGACTTTTTAAGTGATGATGATATTTTTTAGTCTATAATATTAAAAAGTTTCTGAAGCATTATATTAGTCTTTGACGTGTATAAATCATAAATTGCATTATGAATATCCATTTTTGCATTGTAACTTAAGTATTTTGCCTTTGGATTTTTTCGTGTACATTTCTTAATTTTCTTCGGAAATAAATTACGTCTTTTTTATGCAATGTTTCTGTACATTCCTTATACCGATTCTCAGAGCTTTTGCCACTGGCTCCTGGATATTAGCCAGTGAATTTTAATTTAAAAATTTTTTTATTAGATTTGACACTATTTTTCGCTTACTTTTTTTTGTAATTTTGTAGCCAATATATATATATATATATATATATATATATATATATATATATATATATATATATATTAGACTGAAATTTGAAGAAATCGGATAAGTAGTTTTTTAGCTAACAGACAGACGGACGGACAGACATACCTACAGACAGACGGAATTGAGAAAACATTTTTTTAGGGACTCTTAAACGTAAAGATCTGAAAAAATCTCACGAGGGAAGTAATAACTAATTATCTTGTGTTTTTAACAAAAATGTTTAATATTTTTTCAAAATAAATTTTTTTTTGTTATCACAATACAAAAAAAACAAGTTTTCTTTGCACAGGGGTGGCCCGCATTTAAATAAATGACGCGGTCAAGCGGGGCTCATAATTTTTAGTAATTGATAAAAAAATCTCACTTTCATTAAGTGGCTGTATAAACAGAACATATCCTTATTGTTCCACTGATTCGAACCGCCTTCCGACTTTATTAAGGCGCTTGCCATTTTGTGTATTTTTGTTTTTGCCAACCAAAAAATTTTAACCAAATACATATTTAGCGAATTGTCTTATTAAGTCCCTCGGCATTTAATATATAAGATAATTTTAAGTGGCTTAATAATATTGCGTAATATAATAAAAAAAAACTATTTTCTTTCTCCCTGTATATTTATAAATAGCTCATCGAGATTTAATAGCTCTATAAAAGAATCACACAACATTTTGGTATTCACTGTGTTTTCTGATTTGATTCATCATGTTGGTGACCTTTGTACCCGCACGATAAGACCGCATTCGACTATAATGAGTTTCTTTGTCAGAAATGTATGTTTTGAAATTATTTTTTTTTATGGCAAAAAAATGACTTTTATTTTTTTATCTCAGATTGTACATGGTGATCTCTTATATTTTGCACCCCCCCCCCCCCCGTATTTCGGTTATTTAAAAAGATATCAAAAAACTTTAAATGCAAAAGTTATAAATATGATTATAATGATATAAATTTTTATAATATGATTTCAGAAAAAACAATTGAACATAAAAAATCAGACACAGTTACCAAACTTTTGTTTTTCTTATGGAACACCCTATTATTGTTTATCAAATGGGTTTCTTCTAGCTGATTATAAATATACTAGGTTTGATACCTTTTTTTTTAAAAATACCCAAAAAACCTTGCCATAAGAGGCAATGTGTATGAGAGAGACGGAGAAGGATCCACTCTATACAGAGTCAGAGTTTTTCTCAAATTACTCAGCCTTCTTTAGAGATAAAGGTATTAAACCTGGTATATTTATAATCAGCTTAAAGAGACCCATTTGATCAACATATAATATACAGGGTATTCCATAAAAAAACACAAAAGTTTGGTAAATAAGTCCGATTTTTTATATTCAATTATTAACAAACCCTGTATCTTTCTTAATATTAATTTTTGGACTAAGGCAAGCACGGCTAAATCGCGACATTTTAATCAAATCTATGTATTCCTAAATGAATGGTAGGACCTTTTGGGACACCCTGTATATATAGCTCGTCTCAGATAAGAAGAAACACTCCAGAACCGTAAGAAATACGTTCAATGAGATCGTTGAATGAATGTTTATATTATTTGGAAAACTGCCAGTGATATCCGAAAAAATCCGGAGTTTTCAATTTTTCTATTTATTTTTGTGACCCTTTTTTTCCAGGATACGTGTAATCTAACCTGTTTTTAATAATAGCTTCTTTGAAAGTAACTTGCTACGTTTAAAGTAACTAGCTACTTCAAAAGTAACTATAGATACTTTTGAAGCAAAAAGTTACTTTCAAAAGTAAAAGTTACAAGTTAGTTTACAAAAGTATCTATATTACTTTTAACGAAAAGTATCTTTTTCATCAAGTCACAGCTCTGTAGGGACTCTACCCAAATATTGTAAGTTCTAATATATATTACATTCCTAATTTTGTTTACCAAATGAACGTAATTATAATAAAAATAATAAGTAGCTTAATAGAGCGAACATAATATCGGAGGAGATGTTTTCCTCGGTACTCTGTTAGTGGCGTATTTAGAATATCTTCCTAGGGGGAGAGGCAAAAATTTGTGTACCCACAAAAAAAAGCGATTCTCACTTTTTGTGAGAGAATCAAATCGTGGTAACCTTTCATTTTTGCTTGGGTTATTAGCTCAAGGGGTGGGGGGGACTTTGCCCCCTCTCTAAATGGTTCGCTATACTCTATTCTAGCGTGTCGCGTAAGAAAACAGTTTTAATCACAATTACATTAAGTGTAGGAAGAGTGGAATTTGTTGCAAACTTTTAAATATGCCAGTAAATATGTTTTAGATAATAGTAGGTTTAAGATGACTTTTCGCGTTATGAATCACTGACTTTTTAGAAACAGTGTATCACAGCAAATAGGTAGGCGACAGAAACTATGAGATAAGTTCTGCTATATATTGCCATATTCCGCAAACATTTAACATAAACAATTCATATTTAATTAAGTAAACATTTCTTCCCTATAAAGAAAGATGTGTTTTTTTAGTACACGACTTCAGCGAAAACTTAAGCCGACTCTGCCTTAACATACTTTTAGATATGTTATAAAAAATAATTTCTGAAACTAGTCCACTTAAAGTTCAAATTCGCTAAAGCACTATAGGTGTGCGTATTTAACCCAATTAGACAGTTAAAAATCCGCCCGTATCCATATGCGATGTATATGACATATTAAGTTAATATATATCTTAGGAACAATGTTTTTAATTTAGTGCAATCGATTTTTTAATTAGAAATTCCAGAAGGTAGTTTATAATAAATTCTAAATCTACTAATGCAACAGTAAAGTTAATGATTTTAAAATGTAACAAGTAAATGAATATATATATATATATATATATATATATATATATATATATATATATATATATATATATATATATATATATATATATATATATATATATATATATATATATATATATATATATATATATATATATATATATATATATATATGTATATATATACAGGGATAGTAGAACCGGAACGCTTAAACATCTTGAAAACCCCTAAAGTTGTGCTTGCAAAATTTGGCATTTGAGAGTTTCTGGGCATGCGGAATTGAAAAACGTTATCGGCACTGTTGCCAGATTTCCCAGTTTTGCGCTACAAGTAGTCACTTTCTTTCCTTAAATGGAATGTCCTATTTATTTTTATTGCATTAAATTGGCTGTCTCAAGTTAAGTACCTAAATTTTCAAAATTCTATCTTTACTGATTGCTGAGATATGACGCATTTACAGTAAAAAGTATTGGAACGCCTAAATCTCTCTTAAACTGCTAAAGTTGTGCTTTCAAAATTCGGTCTTTGCGGGTTTCTGGGCACGCGAAATTGAAAAATGGTATCGGCACTGTTGCCACATTTTTCAGTTTTACGCTCCGCATAGTCTTTTTCAAGTTTAGTAATATTCCAAATTTTCTAAATTCTATCTGTCCTAGTTGTTGAGATATGACAACAACGCATTTATAGTAAAAAGTACCAGAACGCTTAAATATCATCAAAACCGCTGAAATTGTGCTTACATAATTTGGCATTTGGGGGTTTCTAGTCATGCGGAATTGAAAAATGGTGTCTGCAAAGTTGCCATATTTCCCAGTTTTGTGCTACATGTAGATATTTTCTAATCTTAAACCCAATGCCCCATTTATTTTATTGACATGAATGGCTTTTGAGTTATTAAGCTGTTTTTCTTGTTGAGTGATTTTGGTGGCTTTCCCTAAAAAAAAAATAAAAGTATAATTACTTCTTAGTCCTACGTACCGGGTGATTTCGTATAAACTGGCACCCCCCGTAACTTTTTTATTTTTTGTCGTACAAAAAAAAATAAAAATACTGACATACAGAGGATTTTTTTTACGTTATAAATCTGCATTGTAATTCCCAGTAACTTTTCATATATACGAGGAACGACAAAAAGTACAATTTTCTTTAATGGAATGCCCCGTAAATTTTTAACTAAAATGAAAGATCTTTTTTTTTCTGATTCCAAATATATGATACAAGTTGACATTTGGTTTAGCCCTTTTCGAGTTATTTAAGTTTAAAAATCAATTTTCATTATAGACTGTAAAACTACTGGCTATAAAATAACAGCTTTTTGAGCAGTTGGCTATGGAAATAAACAATATTAACAAATATTTCTGAAATGACTTTGACATTTAAATCACTGTTAATAGAACTAAATCAATTCTTTTTGATATATTTTTTTAAATGGTTTATTCTGTGGCAGGAAAACGAGAAATTGTTTGTATGCTGAAAATAATTATAATGCTTCTGCAACGCGACGTGCTTACATGGCAAATCATCCCGATGGTCCGATTCGCTCAAGATCGACAATCCAGAATATTTTTTAGAACAACGTCAGATTTGCAAAGAAAGAAGAGGGAACTACACAATAATACGGAAAATCACGATTTAAATCACGTAGAAAATCCGAGTCAGTCACTGCGAACTACTTCCAAGGAAATGCGGGCCCGTTACGGAGTAAAAAGAACTTCACGTGAATATATTAGGAAGGTTTTAAAGAAATATGGATTTAGGCCCTATAAATATCATACTGTTCAAAAATTAATTCAAAGGCATAAGAATCAACGACTCAATTTCTGCAACTTTATGTTAAATAGAATAAATAACGAAAGAAACTTTTTTAAAAATATATTATGGACCGATGAGTCAAGCTTTTCAACTAGTGGATTACCAAATCGACAAAATTTTTGTCACTGGGCACAAGAAAATCCCCAATTCACAAGGGAAGTTCAATTTCAAGGTAGGAGAACAGTTAATGTTTGGTGCGGCCTGCTGAAGAATAGGGTAATAGGGCCCTATTTTTTCGAAGGAACATTAACTGGACCAATATATCAAGAATTTCTGAAAACTCATCTACATGAAATGCTAGAAAACTTACCGTTAAGGCAGTATATGAACATAATTTTTCAAGACTTTTTTGAATGAGAATTACAACGAGTGGATTGGAAGAAATGGAATTATTTTGTGGCCTTCAAATAGTCCAGATCTAACTCCCATAGATAATTTTTTGTGGGGGTATATTAAAAACAAAATATATAAACGTGATCTGCACAACGTTGAAGATATAAAATATTTTATAAAACAGGAAATAAGACATTTAAATGAAAGAAATGGTCATTTTATAGAGAACGCAGTTGAGCACTTGCGAAACGTTTATCACGAATGTGTAGATAATCAGGGGGGAAATATTCATTGTGATTTATTTGTTTTATGTTATTTGGTTCATCTGTGTATTTTGCAGTAAAATATATCGTTAATAAATTGTTGTTTATATTCAATTTTTACTTCGTTGTTTTATTATAATGCCTAGGTATGCAGTAATTTGACATTTGACAGAACATTTGTTTATATTGTTTATTTCCATAGCCAACTGCTCAAAAAGCTGATATTTTATAGCCAGTAATTTTACGATCTATAATGAAAATTGATTGTTAAACTTAAATAACTCGAAAACGGCTAAACTAAATGTCAACTTGTATTTATATATTTGGAATCAGAAAAAAAAAGATCTGTCATTTTAGGCAAAAATTTACAGGGCATTCCATTAAAAAAAATTGTACTTTTTGTCGTTCCTCGTATATATGAAAAGTTACTGGGAATTACAATGCAGATTTATAACGTAAAAAAATCCTCTGTATGTCAGTATTTTTATTTTTTTTGTATGACAAAAAATAAAAAAGTTACGGTGGTGCCTGTTTATACGAAGTCACCCGGTAGATTGAAAAAAGTAATTATTTCGAACCTACATTACCAGCAGTTCATTCTGGAACAAGAAAACATAGCTTATTATTACCAAAAAGGGAGAAATCCCTTATTAAATAAAAAACAAATATTATATTTAATTAATTAATGTATTATTCGTCTTCTGCATTAATTTTTATAAACGCAACATTCTTAATAAATAAATCTTATTCATACCTAGTATGAAGTAAGTAATAAATATAATATAAATTGCGTAATATTTTTTTCGCCTTTTGCATTGATTTTTGTACACCCTGTACAATATATCCTTTTTTTTACTTTTACCCCTACACAACATCACTCTTTAATAATTTACTTACCTTTTTGCATTTAATTACATTTTACCTTAAAGCATTATTCTTAACCATACGTAAATAAAAATTATAATTAAATGGCGCCCCCTGGATAAAGTATGAGGGAAAGACGCCAATATCACCTGATAAAAAATAACTTGTGAAGTCATTCATTTGAAGAAAAATAAATGGGGCATTTGAGCTTTGTAAGAACAACTTTAGCAGTTTAAAATGTATTTAGGCGTTCCCTTACTTTTAACTGTAAATGTGGTGTTGCCTCAGCAACCAGTGCAGATAGAATTTTGAAAAATTGGGTTAGTACTAAATTTGAGACAGCCAATTTAGTGCAATGAAAATAAACAGGACATAAATTTAAGATAAGAAAATGACTACTTGTAGCGCAAAACTGGGAAATCTGGCAACAGTGCTGATACAATTTTTCAATTCCACATGCCCGAAAACCCCAAAGCTCGGAATTTTGTAAGCACAACTTTAGCGATTTTGACGATAATGTAAATGCGATGTTGTCATATCACAACATGTTGTATAGATAAAATTTTGAAAATTTGGGATCTTACTAAATTTGTAACGGCCAATTTAGTGCAATAAAAATAAATAGAGCATTCTATTTAAGAAAAGAGAATGAATACCTATAGCGCAAAACTGGAAAATCTGACAACAGTGTCGATACAATTTTTCAATTCCGCATGTCTAGAAACTCCCGTATTCCGGTTCTTTTTACTAACCCTTTATAACGGTTAACACTCTAATATGTAATAATACGAACTCGTTTCTGTGGCGCCGCTGTATTAGATTGGAAAATGGCTTTCATTCGACATTTCTGAAAATGTTATATATAAAATTTGATGGGTGGAAGAAAATTTAACTGTGCTTAAAAAAAAGGGTTGCCATACGTCCTTTTTCTCAACAAACTGTCCGTTATTTAAAATCTACGACCGGCCCGTTTCATGTCCACTGGACTGGGAGATTCATTGAAGAAATACCTGAAATGGGCATTATTTATCATATCAGTCGACTTTTTTTTGCTTGTCGCTCTGAGGCGTGGGGGACTTTTAGTCGTCAGTTGGTTTAATTTGCATAATACATAGTGACTAAAATTACAAGCAAATAAAAAAATTGTACGTTATTTTAAGTTCGAAAATGTGTCAACCCTACCATAAAATATGTTGATGAGGAGGTCGCGAAAGAGAGACAAATTAATTTCCCATATGGGTTATCCTAGGTCCTTTATCCTATGGTATTCTTATGTAATGAAAAATTCATATCTAAGTTCAAAACGTTAAACTTACTTAATCCTAAATCTGTATTTACTCGGCACTGTAACAAAGGAGATTATTAACCGTATTATATTGGGATATGTTGTTAGGTTTCGTGTTTTAAATTAGCCGAGAATATACAAACGCATATCTTCAGACATGGTGGAACATTTTAATTAGTTCATTAATTAAGAGCGATTAAAAACAGTTTTCCTAAAGTACTATTTTCTAGTTTCTGAGGCAAACAACCTCTATAATCTAGACAAGGTTAGTGTTCGTCCGACTTGATATATCTTACGTTTGTAAATTTGTTTTATTTATTAAAGGTATACACATTTTATTAAACAAGGTGTAAAGCAGGTTTTTCAAACCAAAATAATAATAATAACAATAATTGGCTAACCAGAGTGATAGAATTATATAAAGTCAATAAAAACATCAGGCAATTTCTTACGAAAATCATGAGTACGTGGAAAACTAAAATCAACCTGGGAACACAAAAAGAGCACATCGAAACAGAAGAGATCTACATCAGACGAGGTATATTCCAGGGAGATTCATTCAGCGCTTTGTGGTTCTGCCTCTGTCTCAATCCACTCTCAAACACACTGAATAACACAAACTTCGGATTCCAAATTAAAATCTCTTGTACATGGATGACTTAAAATTATATGCAAGCACAAAGGCACAGCTAAAGGAACTCCTTAAAATCACAGAAACGTTTACCCTGGACATCAACATGGAATTTGGTATAAGTAAAGCAAGCTACTTCATATCAACAAGGGATAGTGGAAAGACCACCCTACGAGGGAAACAATCAACAATGAAACTATAGATAACATGCTCAAAGAAGAAATATACAGATACCTAGGCTTCCATCAAAGCACCAAAATTAACCACACTCATATCAAATCAATTTAAAACCAGACTCACAAAGCTACTAAAAACAAAACTGAATTCCAGAAATCTAACGAAAGCTTTTAATACTTTCGCCATACCTATTCTTACGTATTCGTAAGACATAGAAAACATTCACAGTCTCATACGCTCTGAATTCACTAAACACAGGAAGTTACATCCCAACGCATGCAAAGAAAGACTCACCATCGAGGGAAAAGAAGGAGGGAAGGGAATTATAGATATATAATCGCTAAATAAAAAACAAATTTACGAACTCAGAAAATTCTTCCACAACAAGCAAACTAACCTCCACCAGGCAATAGTGAAGGCAGACAAGAATTATACACCGCTCGACCTGTCTTAAACGAGCCACGCAGCAGACGCACAGTTATATCCGATCACGACTAGAAAAGATGAACACTTGGTCTCAAAAAACACTTCAGGGAAGACGCAGATACCACATAAAGCAAGACCATATACATAAAAAGCTTTCATATACGTGGTTACAAGAAGGGCAGCTGTTCCCCGAAACAGAAGGCTTTCTGCTTGCCATCCAGGACAAAGTCATAGCAACCAGAAACTACCGAAAGCACATCAAGGACACAACCATTAAAGACGAGAGGTGTAGGAGATGTCACCAGCAGAGAGAAACGATCGATCACATAGGTGGATGTAGAATAATGGCCGGAACTGAATACACCGCGAGACACAACTCAGCAGCGAAGGTCGTTCATGAAGCATTAGCCACAACATACAAACTAACGGAGAACACAGACCCTTACTACCATTATACACCAACATCCATACTTGAAAACGAAGACTAGAAGCTCTACTGGAACATTGACATCCACACAGATAAAACAATCCCCGCAAACAGACTCGATATCACTTTTCCATCCAAAAAAGAAAAAATCACTTATTTAATTGACATGGCTGTCCCCAACGACGCGAGCATTCAAGCGAAATACAGTGAGAAGATCGCCAAATAGACCGACTTGGCAATGGAAGTAAAAAGGCTGTGGAAACAGGAAAGAGTCATCATTGTTCCTCTCGTCATATCAGCAACAGGTTTCACCCCAACAACGTTTACACCGCATTTGGCTCAATTAAGTCTTAATACAGACATTCAAAGGAACATCCAGAAATCGGTCACTTTGAAAACATGTAGCATCGTTAGATCTTTTCTTAATACACAATAGTTTTTTTTCTATTTCCTTTTTTTTATTTTTATTTTTTGTACTGACTTGGTATAATCCCGTCAGTATAAAATACAACCACAGGGATACTGTGAAACAACAAGTCATAATAATAATAACAATAATAATAATAAAGGGATTTTATAGATCCCCTAATAAAAATACGGAAGGGAATAATACAGAATATCCTAGTAAGGAAGTGGTTGAGCATTTTTGGAAGGAGCAATTATCTACCTCTGTAACATCTAATTTAAGCGCAAGCTGGATTGAAGTAGAAAATATATCTGCTCGGGAATATAACCAAATGCAGTATAACCCTTTCACAACTGAGGAAATTACGACCATCCTTAAAACGGTACACAACTGGAAAGACCCAGGCCCTGATTGAATACATAATTACTGGTTAAGGAAAATCAGAGCCACACACGAAAAACTAGCATTTTTCCTTACATAATAATCTAATGCAAGAACCCCAAAATAAATCATCTTTCTTTACTCAAGGAGTTACCAAAAGACCGAAGCAACACGCCCGATCTTTCTAAATATCGCCCAATTACTTGCCTTCCCATGCTTTATAAACTGATAACGTCCTGTATAACTTTAAGAATATCGACACATTGTGAACACAACAAAATATTATCTATACAGCAAAAAGGTTGTGCTAAATACTCTATGGGTTGTAAAGAGCAACTGATAATTGATTCTAATTAAGCTTACGCTGAGCGGAGAAATCTCTTTATGGCTTATGATAATAAAAAAGCGTTCGACTCTATGCCGCATGACTGGCTCATCAGAGTACTAAAAAAGTACAATATCGATCCTTTTATAATACATTCCTCGGAACATGCCATGTCAATCTGGCACACTACTATTCACTCGAATGATACCAATATTGACATCAAAACTAATCCTCTACCAATAAAAAGAGTTATTTTTCAAGGTGATTCACAGAGTACGCTATGGTTTTGTATTGCAATGAATTCTCTGTCTAACCTTTTAAAATCTACAAGTTATGAATTTAGTATCAAAAAGAACAACAGGGAAAAAATTAAGTTAAACCATGAACGATTTAAAACTAATGGCAGCTACCAAGAATGAGCTGGATCAGATGCTCAAAATTGTCTAAAATTTCTCTACAGTTATTACAATGCGGTTTGGGTTAGATAAGTGCAGAACTGTCAGTATAAGGAAGGGTAGGATTCAGGAGGATGGATTTGAGATGCAGAACGGTCAGAGTATGGAAGCAATGTGACATGGAGATACCTACAAATACCTTGGTATAAAGTAAGGGCAGCGTATAAATCACCGAGTAATGAAGGGTGAACTGACAAGCGAGTTTACAAAAAGAATGCGACAATTGTTAAAATCAAAACTTAAGAGCAAACATTTGTCTAGGGCAATTAACACCTACGCTTCTTCTGTGCTTGGCTATTCATTTGGGATTATTGAGTGGTCCAATACTGACATCAATAACGTGCAGCGAAAGATCCAAAAAGTGCTATAGAACGTACGTCAATTCCACGGCATCAAGAAGAAAGAGGATTAACAGATATCTCGAAGCAGCTGGACCAACAAATAATCTTGGACCACTTTACGCCTTTACAGCTAAAAGAGCAGCAAGTTTCAACTCATCACGAATCCGTAGATGAGAAACCGAAGACTTGGAGGGAAAAGTCTCTGCATGGCAGGGGTTGTCAAATGTTCGCTGCGAGTAAATACAGGTTGAGACACGATTCTGCACCACGAACTAGCAGAGAAATTACAGCTCTTGCAGAAACAAAGAGTGCCATATTATGTATGAAACCCGAGCCAATTTTAGGAAATAATCTATACAAGTTCTATTGGGACCGCACTATTTTGACAGACTAAACTAACATGTATAATAGACCAGATCTTATTCTTGTAGATAAAAGGGCAAGAAAAAGAACTTTGATAGAGGTGGCTATACCGAATATTCATAATTTACGTCAGAAGTATGCAGAAAAGATTAGACTTAGAGGAACAGATCAGGAGACAGTGGAGAATGAAGAGCATCCGAAGAGTGCCTTTCATTACGTCAACAACAAGAGCTATACCAAAAAATTAGTTCAAAAACTCAAGGAGCTTGGCCTCGCGACATCCCGAGTAGTTCGCAAGATTATGGGTTACTTAAAAACCAATCACCAGAATGAACGTAATAACGCGGAAAGGGCCCCATCAGAGCTCAATCCTTTTGATATGTAAATATCTGGGATGAGTGAATGTTCCCCTATGTTTAGATAGGGAGTGTGAATGCCATTCAGCATTTAAAATGATAATAATAAATGAGTTTTTTATAAATTATGTTATTTTAAATGGACAAACAATTGCAATTTTTTAAACTCCCCAAAAACAAATTCTACTGTGCCGAGATTTTTTTAGAAAAAAAAAAGATATTCGTTTGTCGATTAGTCACCCTGCATACAGTGTGTCCAAGATAAGGATGCACAGCATGGGGATCTCGGAAACTGTAAGAGATATAGTGTCGGTTAAATTAGACAAAAGTTGCGTATTTTGATGCCCAACAAAATCCCGTTTTACAAATTTGAAAATTCTAAGCCGTTCGGGAAATATCCGAGAAAAACCGAAATATTGCGATTTCGTTTTAATTTTCTTTTGAAGATATTTGAGAAGATATGAAAAAACGGAAAACACTTTTTCATTCTCGCTTTTTAAGCTGTACAAAGTGAAGTTAACAAATTTTCATTACAACGTTTCGTTTCGATGGAACCACCATCAACTTTAATTTTTCTTATGCGACGGAAAAAAAGTATACCCACTATTAGATTGCGCTTTTCATTGCGAATTCAACGATGTACTACACAATATGGTTACTTATATTTTTATCCAGAAAAATGGCTTTTTAATACATTTCTAGCATTTTATTATAATAGGTCATTGTCTGTTGTCGTTTTTTAATTTATTTTGTTCTACAATGGATGAAGGTAATTTTACAAACGAAGAAAAATATAATATGCTATCTTGCTACATTTTATGCCAAAGAAATTGTATAGGAGCCGAGCGCATGTATTCTAACAAATACCTAGAGCGGAGACAACCTACTAAGTGTATTTTTCGGCGTTTGCTATTTAATCTAAAATAAAATGGATCATTTAAAAAGTCTGTATTATCCCGATAAAAACCTTCCAATGAAGAAAACCAATACAAAGTTCTACAATCTGTTATTGAAAATCCACAAACTTCCACCAGAGAAATTGAAGACCAGACGGGGGTAGCTAAATCTACAGCTCAATTTATTTTAAGGAAAAATGTAAGCCTTACAAATTCCGAATATGTCAAGGATTAAAACCGGGTGACGATGAACGACGTAGACATTTTTGTGAGTGGTATACCAGGATGTGTGAAGACAGTCTTAATTTTTCTTATAAAGTGATTTGGTCTGATGAAAGCATGGTAACCAATAACGGTATTTTTAACAGGCGCCATACCCACTATTGGTCACAACGAAATCCACTTGAGATCTTGAGGCACGATTTAGAAGATGCATTAGATAATTTACCGTTAGGCACTGTATACGGCTGTTGGCTGCGACAAGATGGTGCTCCAGCCCATAACTCCATGGAAGTTCGCCAATATTTAGCTAAACGGTTCGAAGGAAGATACATTGGGACTTACAGTGAAACACCTTGGCCTCCAAGGTTCCCAAACCTAACTCCCTTGGACTTTTTCTTGTGGGGCTACATAAAAAATGAGGTATTTAAGGAATGTTTTGACAACGAGGAATAATTATATCAATCAGTATGAGCAGCATTTAATACAATTCCGCCTGAAATGTTAAGTCATATTTTGGAGTCTACTGTGAGACAGGCGTACTTCTGTTTAGAAAAACATTCATTCGAACTTGTCAACCGTTTTTTCTTCCTTTTATTGTTAGGATTTTATGCCCTACTATAATAAAATGCTAGAAATGTATTAAAAAGCCATTTTTCTGGATAAAAATATAAGTAATCATATTGTGCTGTACATCGTTGAATTCGCAATGAAAAGCGCAATCTAATACTGGGTATACTTTTTTCCGTTCCATAAGAAAAATCAAAGTTGATGGTGGTTCCATTGAAACGAAACGTTGTAATAAAAATTTGTTAACGTCACCTTGTACAGTTTAAAAAGTGAGAATTGAATAGTGTTTTCCGTTTTTTCATATCTTTTCAAATAGCTTCAAAAAAAAATTAAAACGAAATCGCAATATTTCGGTTTTTCTCGGATATTTCCGGAACGGCTTAGAATTTTCAAATTTGTAAAACGGGATTTTGTTGGGCATCAAAATACGCAACTTTTGTCTAATTTAACCGACACTATATCTCTTACCGTTTCCGAGATCCCCATGCTGTGCATCCTTATCTTGGACACACTGTATACCTGACGTACTGACTTGATAAATTAAAGTAAATTTCCAGTGTTCGTAATAAAAAATACAAATACTGTTATAATACGATATATGATGATACTGTTATGAAAGTGTTATTGTGACAGAAGAAAAGACAATTGCATAGGATTTAACTAATAATCCTATAGTCGATAAAATAACAACGTCTCGTTACTCCAGAAAAATACAATAACATAAGGATTTTAGACTTTTACATCTTTGGTAAATATTGACACTATTCTTCTGGCGCATTACACTTTGGGAATGATATATACTGTAATGTAATGGAAAAAATATAAATATATATTTCCCACAAAATACCAAAACTATAATAGGGTAGTCGACCTAAACCCCAACCATTTGGAATACATCTAAAAGTGTTTAACTGAGTTTTCGGTAACACATAGTCTAGTCTAATTCACGGATTCGGAATGACATCTAGAAAAATGCTCAAAATTCTGGAACCCGCACATTTTCAAAAGTTATTTACAAATTAAGATTTAAAAAAAGAAGTTTATTTTTTGCAAATAACTCGGAAACTGCTAACTTTTAAGAAATTAAAAAAAAAGTTTCTCAAAAAGGAAAAAAGCCGTTACATTGCTCCAAAACTGTATATATAGTTTTATGATATTAATATTTGTATTTCAACATTTTTTTTATATTCAGATCTAAATTATGTAGCACACGAGGTGGTTTTCTTAAGCATTGCCCCAGTTGGTCCTATAAATGTTCTACTGAATTTAAGTCGGGTCTTCTCGCAGGCCATGGTAAACGTTCTATACCATTATTATCCAAATACTCAGTTACAAAACCTGCAATGTGGGGTTGCGCACTGTCATACATGAAAATAAATTCTTGGCCTATCCTATAAGGTAAGCAAACGGAATAATATAGTGCTCTAGTACGTCGATATATCTCTGAGCACTTTCTTGGTAGTACACAAAGTGCACACAATTTTTTCTTTTCCTTATCTTTCCCCAGGCCGTCTCCAAACTTTCTGTCTTCTATCAGATGATTTGAAACAGAAGCGTGACTCATCAGAAAATAAAACCTTAAACTACTGCTCCTCATCCTACTGAACCTGCTCATTAGCGAAATTCATGCAAGTCTTTCGAGGTTCGCCAAGCAATTTTGGACTGGTCGCTGTAGTCCTTGCTTTCAACCCTACTTCAACCTTCTACGGGCGGTGTAGTCACTTAGGACAGTACCACGTACTTCTTGTAGAAGTACGTCACAAAAAACCTTTGTCTTGTTCTGACTGTCGCTTCTGGTATACCCACTTTTCTGGCAGCATAACTAACACTATTGCCTTCATCTACGAAAGCAATAATTTTGGTTACATTCTCTGGAGTTACTTGTCTAGCCATTATAACGATTGGATAAAAGTTTGAATAACGCAGATTTTATTATTTAATAATTTGACCTCTATTTGACATTTTGAGATACGCTAACACAACACAAATGGCCTTTTGACAGTTTTGATTTCTAAGGCAACTAGATCGTTTTGAAAACTTGTGTGTGAGTCTGTATGGATAATATGGTAAAAACGCAATGTTTTAGGTTACACATTGTATCTTCTTTAAAAATAGAGATAGGGTAATGAATCAAAAGCCAAAATAATGCTAAAAGACATGTCCGGCATAATTCCACTTAAAAGTTGTTATCTTCACTGCTGCATCCACCACTCCAGTTCAAAGACGTATCTTCTGGTTTGCTGTACGGTCTCTAAGAGAGATGCCCAACATAATGCGTTCACTGTATGTGACAACAGGTAATACACACTGATTGAAAGTTTTACTTTTCAAGCAAATAGGGAGGTATGATTTGTCCTCTATAACGTTCAAGTCTCGTCCTATTCGAATTTTGTTGCCCAAACGTTTATAGGAGGTGGTTTGTTTGATGTCCATTCCGGCAATAGATACAGTTTGGCTGAGCACAAGGTTTATTATTATTTGTGTTTTAGACATGTGAATTTTTAAACCAACTTGCTATGAGGAGACTCCAACTCCAATTCCACAGTGCCGTCCGTACGATCGGCAAAGAGAACTATGTCATGAGCGAATCTCAAATGGCTTAGCTTTTCTCTCTTTCCTTTAAATTCGCTATTACTTCCTTAATAAAAAGGAAATACTTTAATCGTAAAAAAATCACCCTTCGGGATTTTTTCAGATCTGTACGTTTCAGGGTCCGATGCCGAAAAACATGCTTTCTCAATTCCGTCGGTAGGTCTGTCTGTCGGACTGTCTGTTCGCGAGACAGCTAAAAAACTACTTGCCCGATTGACTTCAAATTTTGTTCAAAAATTAAGGGTCATATGGGGATGACCTGGTAACATTTTGGTAAAAATCCATTATAGCAAAACAAAATTGGCGGTCTAGTGAAATGTTAAAAAAAATTACTAAAAAACTACTTTCCCAATTTATCTCAAATTTTGGACTAAAATCAAGTATTATGTAGGAATCAACTGGTAAAAATCCAAGATGGCGGAACAAAATTGCGGCTTAATAAAATATTTAAAAATGCAGCCTGAGAAAACTACTTAATGGACTCATTTCAAATTGTATGCTATAACTAACTGTGGTATAGACGTGAACTAGTAAAATTGTGGTACTAATTCATGATCGCGGAACAAAAGGGCGGCCAAATAAAATGTTTGTAATCGTGAAAAAATCACCCTTTCAGGTTTAACATAATTTCGCATTTTATCATCCCTTGGTGGCAAAAAATATTTTTTAATAATTCCGTCTGTCGGTTTATCTGTCTGTCTGTCAGATCGTCGCATAGCTTAAAAACTGCTTATCAGATTGACTTAAAATTTTAGTCAAAAATTAAGTGTCATATATATATATATATATATATATATATATATATATATATATATATATTTTTTGTTTTCGTAGGTTTTCTTGGACCGTAACTTTTATATATATTTTTTTTGGTTTTTTATTTTCTTGGGATTTTCTTAGGGTCCTTGTAAAAGTAAGATGTGTTTATGTTCTTATTCACATATTTATTAACGTCTCGGTCTATTTTGACCTTCTTCAAAATACATTGAAGTTAGCAACTAAACAAATTTTAACTGTTAAATCATATATCATATCAGTTAAAATTTTTTTAGTTGCTAACTTCAATGTAGGAAGGTCAAAATAGACCTTTTGTTATAAACGTTAATAGATATGTGAATAAGAACATGAACACATCTTACCACCTATTTATATATATATATATATATATATATATATATATATATATATATATATATATATATACAAGTGAGCCAAAGAAAAATCCCGGAAAAAGAATTGGTATTTTTAGTTGCTCATTTTCTCCAATAAAAAAAAACAGTGGTCAAAAAAAACACCCCGGATATTATTTAATTTTTGGATTCTTTAGGAGATTCTAAACATATTTTATGTTCAGTGTCCTATACCTATCTTCAACTATTTCGGCAATATATTTTCAAATTTATTTTTATTTTATTTATTTCGAATTTATTATTATTCATGAAAGTGGCTCTGGTTACTGAACTATTTATTTGATTACAAAAATTCGCTACAACACACTCAATACCATTTAGGTCTTCATATTAAGAATGTAAGCAAAAACCATTTTAGCGTTCCTTTTTATTGATATGGAACAAAAAGAGCCAGTTTTGTTTACTTTTAAGTTTTGTTTACTTTTGTGTAAAATGCCTGGCCTTTCTCTTTGCAAGACAGTAGTTGTCAGTGTCAGTGTCATAGTCTTTTGAATTTCGTTAACTGCATAATACCTAATATCAGAAAAATGGTTCATTTAACAGAAATGCATAAAATAACAATTCTACAAATGATTGGTTATGGAGATAACACACGAACACAAGTGGAAGTTGCTCGCTTATTTCATAAAAAATTTCCAAATTTGCCGCATATATCCCAAGGGACAATTAGTAAAATAGAAAAGCAGTTTCGCGAGCTTGGACATGTGAAGCAGATAAAAAAAGCAGCTGCCAATTCAATAAATATCATCATAAATTGGATATTATGCTTGAGTTTGAGGAAAACCCACATATTTCTAGTCGACAAGCCGCCGCAATGTTTGATATTAGCCATTCGTCGATTATTCGAACATTAAAAGAAAATAAAATGCATCCCTATAAAGTGATACCAACTCAGGAGCTCATGGAAGACGATTATGATAGGAGAACTTATTTTTGTGAACAAATGATGGCTATGTTAGATAACAATGTTATTCAATTAGAACATGTTTTGTTTTCGGATGAGTGCACCTTTACACTTCACGGTCATGTAAATCGTCAAAATTGCCGCTATTGGTCTAGGGAAAATCCTCACTGGATCAGCGAAGAACATACTCAATATCCTGAAAAGGTTAACGTTTGGGCAGGAATTGTTAGGGATCATATCATAGGCCCCTTTTTCATTGACGGCAATTTGAATGGCGATAATTATTTAGCACTGCTCCAAAATAATGTCGTGCCAACTTTGACAAATTTGTATCCGGATCCAGCAAACCCACAAGTTCCAGCGAATATGATATGGTTTCAGCAAGATGGAGCACCGCCCCATTACCAAATTAATGTCCGGCAGTACCTCAACGGAATATTTCCAAATCGGTGGATAGGGAGACGAGGATCGATAGAATGGCCAGCGCGATCCCCTGATCTGACGCCATTAGACTTTTTCTTATGGGGACATATTAAAAATGTTGTATACAAAACTAAACCCCTCGACTTAGCTGACTTAAGAAGACGAATAACGCTTGCGATTAGATCGGTCACGCCTGAGATGCTAAATAACGTTAGAAGAAATTTCTATTTAAGATTAGGAATTTGCCAAGACGTTCGCGGCGAGCATATTCAACAGTTCCTAAATTAACTTTTTACTTTTGTTTATACATTATGAAGAAATAAATAATTTTATTTTTTTAATCTTAATTTTTGCAATAAATTTGAAAACACTTAATATTGCCGAAATAGTTGAAGATAGGTATAGGACATTGAATATAAAATATGTTTAGAATCTCCTAAAGAATCCAAAAATTAAATAATATCCGGGGTGTTGCATTTGAAATAAGAAAGTTGGCATTGACCACTGTTACAGGACACACCTTGTATAAAAAGTGTTTATTGGAGAAAATGAGCAACTAAAAATATCAATCGACGGGTTCAAGCTTTTGTCCGAACACGCCCCCATTTATTTATTATCGAATTTATTCCATTTGGCTGATACACACTGTATATATATATATATATATATATATATATATATATATATATATATATATATATATATATTTACAGAAAATCAACGTTACATATTTTCAAAAATTAAAATAAGTAATAAAATTGAACTTGTGTTTTTACAAACCCCAAAAACCATATAAAGAGTATAGGAAGGTATAGGGAAAAACAGATTCACATTTTTAAAATTTTCAAAAAGTAAATATTCATTTAGGAAGAAAACTATTTTTTGGGTTTTAAGCCACAATATACAAAATAAAAAAGAATTTTATTAATTTACCTTAAAATTTTAGTTTGTGGACTTTAGTTCTAGATCCACTATGAAGATACCCGCGGAACGACACTGAAAAATATATACTTTTTTGGACGTTTTAGGGGGAAAGTCTATCCCTGTCTGCAGCAAACTAAAAATTAAAAACTAAGAGCAGTATATCGCTTATATTTTATATCAGAAATTTAGTCGGAATGGCAAATCTCTGACAAAATAAACATGTTTTCTTCTTAAATCATGAATCCGCCACTTGGGAATTAATTTAAAAAATAATTTCATTATTTTAAGCAGTATTTTGACCACTCCTTACTTATTAGACTGCAATTTTTAAATCAAAGCCGATTCTGTATGCCAATAATTTTATTTATCATAACTTGGTACTAAGCCGGTATTTGATCTGTTTGAATCTTGGAAGGGTTGATACCAGGGGCGTGCGGTGAAATTTTAAGAAAGGGAAGCAATTTTTAGAAACTTACCTATTTGTAATGTAATTCGATTCTTTGATCATTTTTTGTAAATTCGTCAATGACGTCATCATAAAAACGTCGATGCTCCGACATATTTTGGAGAAGTTTGTTTTCAATGGACAACAGTGATGTATGTGAAAGTCTCTCCTGCCCCGTTGAATTTCTCACGAAATTTTTTATACGTTTAAGTGTTGAAAAATTGCGTTCTGCTGATGAACTTGTGGCAGGTATTGTCAAGACTAATACACACAATTTCGACACTTCGATGTAGGCATCTTCCAGCTCCTTGTCTTATAAAAATTGCATTAGTTCCTTAGCGTTATGTTTTGCGCTAATGTCATCAGTTTCGTAAATCACTTTTTGTTCAGATCGCAGTAACACTCGGTCGAAGAACTGGCCATAATGAAGAAGAAGAGATTTAAACGCATCTTCTGGAAAAGTTTTTCCTTTAAATGCATCAAAATTGCAGAGCTCGAGGATTTTAAAATCATTTAAACCGTTAAATCTATAGTTTATTTGTTGCTGAATTTGATCGATTATTTCATAAAAGAGGCGTCTGTATGATGTTTAACGTAATCGTTTTTTCCCAAAATAGGTCAAAGTCATCTCTTTTTTGGCTTAACATGGACTTAAAATCATCCACTTTTTTTAGGCAAAAAGCAATATCATTTGTTTTAGTTTGTAATATATTAAAAACATTGTCCGAGAATGGAAATATTTCTGAAAATATGTTCAACAAAAAATTAAAATTAAAATCTTGTTTCAAACAGTCCAAAAACCCCCTCGAACTATTTATTGCTTCTGAGTCCCACGTTCCATTATTTTCTATTATATTCTCAAATAGTTCAATCAGTTATTCACGATTTTCAAATACTGTTAACACAAGTCTTCCATTATATTTCCACCTAGTAGGAGCTACTTTGGGCAATCGTTTGTGGACAATAGAGTCCAAAGCTTGTGTACGTTTTGTTGACTTGGAAAAAAAAGCAGCC
Source organism: Kuschelorhynchus macadamiae (assembly GCA_030620095.1). Lineage (NCBI taxonomy): Eukaryota > Metazoa > Arthropoda > Insecta > Coleoptera > Curculionidae > Kuschelorhynchus > Kuschelorhynchus macadamiae. The sequence goes on from JAUTXW010001817.1 coordinate 2,882,406, forward strand.
ATGCCACTTAAAGTAACGAAAAATACTTTACACTCTTTAATGTGATTGATGGACTGGGATAAAACTAAATTTAATTTATGAGCAAAACAATGGACAAACACAGCACTTGGGAAAGTTTCTCGAAATCTGGCTTGCAGACCCCTAATTGTCCTATCATCACTGCAGCTCCATCATAGCTTTAAGCAACTAATTTTTTCTCTCCATTAATTTCTTTAGTAACGTTATAAACAACGGTATATAAAGCATCTGCTGTACGATTTTCGGACACATTCTTAAAACCTAAAAATCGCTCTTGAATACTTCCGTCTGTTTTAACGTAGCGTATTACTATAGATAATTGGCTAAAATTAGTGATATCAGTTGTTTCGTACAGAACAATAGCAATGAACCGCGCCTCACCAATCTCCTGCTTAATTCTTTTTAGAATAATGGTTGCAACAGCGGAAATTAAATCATTCTGGATTCGATTCGACGTTCCGCGAAAAACGCTAGACTGCTCTAAATAATTTTTTAAGCAATCATCATATTTAGCCATTAAACTAAGTAAATCTTAAAAATTTCCTCTATTTGAAGAAACCCTTGTTTCGTCATGACCTCTAAATCCTAATTCGTGCTGTCCGAGAAAACAAACAACATCGATAAGCCTTCTTAATATTTGCCTATTTTTATCGACTAGTTCATTGTGTTGGCGGTGACTAATTTCCAACTGTTTATTAAGGGCATGTTCAATTCTGGTTTTGACGAAGACTTTTTCTTTTATGACGGCCTGCAAATGTGCTTTGGACATAATGTGTCTTTTCACAGCTTTATGGAAATTGTTTAAATTGGAAAAACCAGTTTTATTCCAGAGACCTTTTTCGCTTTTAAAAAGTAAACATGGCCAACAAAATAATTTACTGTTGTTCGTATTGTTTTTCCGGATAAAAATGTCTAATACAGTTTTTCATTTTTGTGGTTAAATTTTTCATAGGGGGTTTTGCCCTTCCTTTGGAAATTATTTGAAGCTTATCAGCGAAGTTTAATGGTGAAAATCCCTTTATTATTAAGACACACACCACAAATTCACACACACTCTTCTTACTAAATTCTCCAACATTTTCAACGTTATTACCGACAGCTGAAGTTGACGGTATTTGCATATCCACGTCCGTATTATTGTCCTCCATATCGCACCATGCACGACGCGACGTACGTATCACACAACACACAGATAGCCGTTCAAACAAAGAACCTACTCCAACGATAGCTTCCACCCCCACTTAAAGCACGCGACTGAAATGCAAAAATTGCAAACAGCTGGTGGAAAATTCAATAACCTCTGGCTCGATTCACAGGAAATCAAGCATACAGGACTTGGCTGCAGAGAAGCTAGCGGCACGCATAGGTTCTATTCGATTTTCTATTGTGGCGCGCTCGGAGTCAAGGCCGCATTTATTATGGGCTTGATAATTAAGATAATCTTTTAGCATTTTTAATATAAACGAAATTAATGGTTTCCTATTTCAAAAATTACATTTTAGAAGATGTTTTGTAATTTTTTATGAGGAAGCACTGCTTCCCTTGCTTCCATGGACTGCACGCCCCTGGTCGATACAATCATTTAATTTGGAACTCAAAAAAAAAATAATTTCGTAAATATTTTACGTCATTCAAAACTTATAAAAATTGAAACTCGAAATATACTTGAAGAGTTTTTCGAGTATTTCTCAGATATGGATATATATCAGTACTTCATGCGTTTTAATACTTAAAACTTATCATACCCACTTAATTACCACAACTAATATGATATAATAGTGCTTACCTGTACTCATAGTACTAATACTGCCTTATTACAGGTAACAAACGATATCTACTCAGCATGGGATCGCAACTGAACTATATATGTTTCATCCTTCTCGATTTTAGTAAGGTGTTTGATACGATAAGCCATAGATTATAATATTCTATTAACTAAACTAAAATATTTCGGTATAGGGAATGCCGCTTTAACTTTTTTCAATAATTATTTAAATAACAGAAAGTAACGAGTTTGTTATAACTCTACAATATCAACGACAGTCCCAGTCCCTAAAGGAGTACCATAAGGTAGTGTGTTTGGTTCATTGTTTTTCTCTTTATATCCCGCGGGTTTTTCAAAATATTTAAAAAATCTCAAATCACATCAGTTTGCTGATGACACACAAGTGTATTTTTCCTTTTCTCCTTCAAATATAGATACTGCTGTCAACATTACCAATTCTGATCTTGAACTTATGGCTATGGTAACTAAAGTGCATAGGTTGGTATTTAACGAAGGTAAAAGTCAGCTTATGGTTTTCGACAGGTCAAGTAATGTTGTTCCAGATCTGAGTTTTAAAATTTTTATAAATGGATCAGAACTGGTTCCTGTTGAATCCTGTTGATATTTCGGCTTTATCCTAGATATTAAATTTAGGTTTTCAAAACACGTATCCTCTCTAGTTTAAAAAACCTATGGTAAACTGAAACTGCTATATATGCACAAATATATCTTGGACCCTGATACCAAATTAAGACTGTGAGATTCACTGATACTCTCACATTTAAATCATTGTAACGTTGTTTTTTGGCCTAACTTACACTAACGCGATCGTGATAGCTTACAAAAATTGTAGAATGCTTGTTTTAGATTCTGTTAAAACGTACGCAAATTTGATCATATAACGCCGTCACTTCTGGAGTCTAGTTGGCTAACTGTAAAAGAGCGGTTCGAGCTTCATATGGCAAGCTCCAAAAACATTCGGATCTTCATTGAGTCCAAACGCGATATGGAGGTCTGTTTAGCGTTCCACAGGACAATCTAGAATTTTTTAAAATATCATTTAATTATGTTGCAGTTAACTTATTCAACTCCCTCTCCTACTAGGTTAAGGAGTCCTTAAATATTAACACCTTTCGTAAAAAAACTAAGGCGTATATTCTATCCAAAAGCGTCCAGTGCTTGTTATTAACTACTCTTACCTTTTTTTTACCCTTTAGTTTCACTTCCTTAATATATCTTTTTTTGTTATTTTGGTCTTTAAGGTTGTAATTATTATATTAAACCATTAAAGTTCTTTTTTTTTCTCTTTATGATCTAATTTTTTTTAGAATACTTCTATAAAAAGCAAGGTATATATTAACAATAATAAAATTAAACAGCACTAATATGGGCTATAGGCTTAATATAAGAAACAGGCAAAGGTTGTCTCACCTATTATATACGGATGACCTAAAACTCTTTGGGGAAAGTCAGAATCAACTAGAGTCCCTAAGCGATACTGTAAAGATCTTTAGTGATGATATCAGTATGTCCCTGGGACTTGAAAATGTGCTATTATTAACATAAAAAAGGGCACCCTGAACAACCAACCAGCACAATACCAGGATATTGAATGTCTACCACCGAAAGAGACCTATAAATACCAAGGAACACCTCAAAACCAATATATCGATCACACCAAACTAAAGAAAATGTACACCGATAAATACAAAAAGAGAGTACTGAAAGTGCTAAACACCAAGCTTTCAGCCAAAAACCAGGTAATGGCTCTAAACATGTGGGCGGTACCCGTTTTGACTTACACGTTCGATGTCCTAAAGTGGTCTGACGCCGACTTAAACGAGCTTGATAGGCTAATGAACAAGTTTCGCTGCCTGCACACCAATGTGTCGACTAGAAGAATATTTCTGCCCTGAAGAGTTGTTGGTCGGAGTCTGACGAACATATACAGACTATGCCGAACTCAGAAGAAGAATATGCGACGTCGATTACATCAGTGCACAGATAAGATATTACGATTGGTGACCCAAGAAGATCGAGGTTTTACACCTCTCAACCTGCAACATCGGGATATGATTTTTGACATCACCACCAGAACCGAAGACCAGGAAGCACGGAAACAATGCATGGTAAATTCCCAGGAAGCTTGGATGCAGAAAATGTCGATAAATGGAACACATTGTCTTGGCTCAATGCTGGCCATCTGTGTCCCGAAACCGAGGGATTCCTGACTGCCATTCAAGATAGAGTTGTGAGAACCCGCAATTACGAAAAGCACTACTTGAAACTAGATATCGAGGATAAATGCAGAAAGTGTGGAACAGTCGACGAATCCATCGAGCATATTATCGCTGGTTGTCAAACACTAGCAAACAGCGCATACCTGGGTCGTCACAACCAAGTGGCTAAGATTATCCACCAACAACTGGCCTTGAAGGGCGGTCTTTTTAAATCTTGCCTACCATATTACAAATATCAACCCGCAGGAGTACTGAAAACAGATGGAGCAGTCCGTTACTGGGACCGATCAATAAAAGCGGATCGGACAGTCGACTACAACAGGCCGGATATCGTATATATAGATAAGAAGCAAAAGAGAGGTCTTATTATAGACATAGCAGTACCATTATCTCACAATATAAGCAAAGTAGAGACAGAAAAAATTACAAAGTATGAGAATTTGGCTATTGAACTTAAAAACATCTGGCAGCTGAGAAGAGTCTCCATAATACCACTAGTCATATCGGCAGAGGGAATTATTCCTAAGAATTTCTCCAAAAGCTTAAAATATATCGGACTAACTAGAAACATAATTCCATATGCACAGAAGGCAGTTATACCCCAAACATGCCACATTATCTGCAAGTTCCTGAGCTGAGTGGGAGGAACTGAACTGTTTCCGTAAATAATTAACAATAATAAAAAAAAATAACATATAGAAAATTCCATATACCTACTTATTATGTTAGTAAGTATACTAATTAAAAATACTTGGAGAGAGGCATGGGATATATATGAATATTGCAGATATATATATACAAACTAATTAAATTTAAGTTATACAATCAACTAAAAATGAAGGATATTATAGAGGCCTAGGATTCCGCAAGTAAAACACCCCGGTAACGTCTTCTTTGAGTGTATTTATATATTACTGCCTTAGTATTGTGTACTCATGGTGGGGTTATCAGTAGCAGTAAAGTTTGGCACACGAATCTGAGTCTATGAAAAGAATGTGAGTAACTATAGAAACGGTGTAATGATCATTCTCGGTTGGCTACAACTCTGTATATCCATGGAAACGCCCTGCTTTTGACATACCTCGCCCTATCGTGGATGTTTTAGATCTGTGTGATGTACTTTAGTTGGATACCGCAACCTATCTTATGTATTATTAAGTAATTATGTTTGTAAACTTACAGAAATAAAAACATTTATTTTTATTATTATTATTATCTATTCGGGCACATTTTATTTACATTCAACAATAACATGCAAGTTTACATAGGGCATACATTTTCAAAAATGGATTGATGCCTTTCAGAATTCTTCGAGAAATATCAATCCAAGCCTTGTTAAAATTTGTTTCATGTATATGCGCCCTAACAATGCAGCTTGTATTTGTAATAGAACGGGATTAAAATCACTCACTCCGGAGTTAGATCTTGTTATGGAAATTGCTCTAGGGTGTTCTTATGGTTCTTTTTTGCAAAAATAGAATTGACTTAATGGTAAGTAGAGGAACTTTTTATTACGAACCATGAACTGACAATTTGAGATGCCTAATAGATAGGGCCTCCTTGGGGTGCCATTTAAAAACCTTCAGAATAACTTACATCGAGATGGTATGACAACGAGGACTCTGAAATAAATATTTTCTAAATAAAAGCTGCTAAAATCAGATAAAATAGTCATTACCAAAGTAAATCAGATTTACCGAGTTTTAACTTCAGTTGCTTCTAGGGCGACCACATAACAAAAATAAATAAAACCATTTTATTTAAAATTTTCATAATCCTTAATACCATTTTATCAAAATTGTGAGCAAAGTCCAATTTGTCTGGAAGTGTAAAATTAATATATAATTTACATTTAAAAGGGTCTTCATCCCGCGGCCCTCGAGCCGCATGCCTTTTAATTTCTTGCGGTTCGTAGAGGTTAAAAAAAATATTGAACCGCGCCGTGCCCGCGAATGAAACTCCGAAGATCCTAGCGCCACCTAGTTAGAAGAGATCCACTCTGTGAACTCGCGATCACGACTACCCCCAAGGGTGCCAACTAGCAGTGAAGTTGTTACCTGTTCGATAAGTGATTATAGTGAGTTAAATATAGTGTGTTTTGACGCGTGTAAGGCGGATACTGAATACAAGAATCCCTTTCAGCCTTGAAAGAACTTAAAAAGGCATTACGATACAAAGCATGCCACAAAGTTTGAGGCATTCAAAGGACAATTACTCAAAAGACCAAATCCATGAGGTGCGAGACTCTTATTATGCCCCACTTTAACTTTGCGGATACCATATACGGTCATTTTCTAGACGTGGTGGATGTCAGGCGAATCCAGAAAATACAAAATTGTTGCATCCGATTGATCCACGGAATAAGACGCGGACATAGAGTGTCACATAAGCTGGCTGAATTGGGTTGGCTTGATATGATTCACCATCGTAATTTGCACTCGGTCTGTTTTTTTATACGATTCTAAAATTTAAATCTCCCCCATACCTTCACAGAAAGCTCGCGTATCGAACAGATGTTCATAACTTAAATATACGCAGACAGTATCTTTTAACAGTACCGTCTCATAATAAAGAATTTTTCAAAAAATCCTTTTCTTATCAAATCGCGTTTTTAACGAATAAATTTAAAATAAAAGATTTTTCGGCTTCAGTTATCACTTTCAAAAAAAAGATGAGGCGTGACTTTTTTTTGTAACAAAATATTAATTTTACTGCATAGCAAATCTTAAAATCAGTGATATCTCTCTCTCTCTCTTTCTCTCCCTCACTCTTTCTTTTTCTCTCTCTCTATCTCTCTTATTTCGTTAATCTCCGTTACTCATCTCCATATTTTATTTATTTTAAAATATATTATTATAGCCCAATTTACTAAGCAAGCTATTTTTAGGTACTGTCTAGTAGCAAATTTAAATTTATTCTTTAAGTTTTTTTGTATTTATAAACATTTAAAATATTTTTTAAGCAGGGAAATACTGGCTACAATGGCACCTTCTTTTTAAAAGAAAGCTGAATAAGTAACCCTTTATTCCCAAATATTATTCTTACCTTTGTAACATTGTATATTTTTTCTCGGAATAATATATCTATTATTATTATTATTATTACTCCAAGATAAAGTGAGAGCTGTAAAAATTCAGCTTCAATGACAGCAAGATCGTTTTCAAAAGCAGAACATTGAAAATGAAGCAAGCGTGAAGGTTAGCTGCATTATAATATATCCGAAAAAATAGCTTTGAAATCAAAACCTTTTAATGGTGAATTTATCAAGGAATGTATGAAAGTGGCCGTTGAAGTATTATGCCCGTCTCAAAAACAACTTTTTTATAAAGTTAGTTGGTCCGGTATTAGTGTCGCCAGAAGAATCGAAGAGTTAGCGGCAGACATTGCAAATTCATTAAAAGAACGTGCATCGAAGTTCCGATACTATTCTGTTGCGCTCGATGAAAGCACAGGGGGCATTGATAATAATTTTGAAATCATTGAAGAGGTGGCTGCCCTTTTTCCGATTAAATAAACTACAAAAGGATGTGATATTTATAAGTGTTTGATGACAGTACTGATACGATATAATTTAGAATTGACAAACCTTTCCGCAGTTGTAACAGACGGTGCACCATTCATGGTAGGAAAAAATGAAGGGCTCGTGGATTTGATTAAAAAACAGCATAAATATCTTCGTTTGATGCACTACCATTGTATCCTTCATCAACAAAATCTTTGTGTAAAAACTGTGAACTTCATTAAATCAACCATAGAGAATTCCAAAATTTTTTACACGTATTAATGCCGAGTATGTTGATGTGACATATTTTTCTGATGTTCGTTGGCTGAGCAGAGGAAAAATGCTAAAACGCGTTTTTGAACTCAAGAAGGAAATCGCCTCCTTCATGGAAACCATTTCCTCAATTTAGTGACCCCGACTGGCTCCGCAACTTCGGATTTCTCACCGACATCACGCTGCACCTCAATGATTTGAACACCACACTACAAAGAAAAGAAAATCTCATCAACAACACTTGGCTGTGTGAAAGCATTTGCGTTTAAATTGGATTTATGGAAAAATAAGTTGTTGAAAAAAAAGTTTACGCACTTTGCTAAACTGAAGAGTTGCGAATGTACAGATTTGGATAAATATGTCGCAGCACTAGATTTACTCAAAAAAGAGTTCCAATCAAGGTTTTTCTGACTTCAGAGATAATGAAAATTACATCAATCTCTTTGCCCGACCATTCAGTGTATCCGTTAAAGACATGCCAGAAAATTTTCAGATGGAGCTTATCGATTTGCAGAGTAATTCAAATCTGAAAGACAAGTTCGACATGGGTCTTCTTGATTTTATTCAAAATATGTCGATCAAAACTCGCTCTGTTTGGAAGCACATATGTGTGCGAGCACCTGTTTTCTCGTATGAAGAATGTGAAGTCTAAAACAATGTTGAGAGTTACAGACGCACATCTGGAAGGAAGTTTGCTGTTGAAACTACAAAAATAAAATCAAATATCAACACACTTGTCAAAAATAAACAATGTCAAAAATAGCATTGATTAAATGAACTTTTTAATCAATAAAAACTATTACACTTTCAAATTATATGTTTTTTATTTTATTGATATGGTGGTAAAGTGACGTGGACCATTGTGGCCCTTCGGACGATGTGAAATCGATTTTTGACTCTTGCACTAAAAAAGGTTGAAGACCCTTGATTTACAAGAACCAATTGAATTCTTGTTCTTAGCGACTGGCCTATAACCCACTACGCAGTTTCTTATCTATATTTGGAGTACGCTTACAAAATAAGCTTCTAATTTAAATCCCGGTTTTTTGTGCTATAAATACAAATTTATAATCCCTTATCAAACTATAATTGCTAGATGTGTTATGTTAAATCATCGACATACAAATATTCTAATCTATTAAGATAAACGTACATGCATAACATTTAAAGTAATGTAAAAAAAAATATAAAAACTAAGCCGCACTGACTGTAACTTAACATAACTTAAAATATTTACAAATAGATGTGGGGATTTTTCAATTTCTTTATCCCATAAGTATCCTTTTTATATTTCAGATAATACAGATATTAAAAGATTTTTATTTTGAAATTGAGACGTTCTATTGAAAGTTACGGTTCCTGCAACTTTTTGGAATGTTGTCATAATTTTCTATTTAATTTAACTTGATATTATGACATCTGGGTCTAAAATCATTACAAGTATTTTGATCTCAAAACCAAACTAGAATTTGAGATATACAAAAATCACTAGATTTAAGTCCGGCGGTCTTACTGGCCATTGAGCTGGTCCGCCTATACCAATACACTGGCCTCCGTAAGACTGATCCAGATATTGACGCACATTTCTACTAAAATGAACAGGATAACCATCGTGCATAAATCAAACATGGCCGCGTATTTAAAGAAGAAGCTTCATCTAGTTAGACTAAAAATGGCGCCCTAACGCAATGTTAAAAAAGTGCTATGTAGGAATTAACTGGTACAATTTTGGTACGAATCCAAGATGACGAAGCAAAATGGCGGCCAAATATAATGTTTGTAATAGTGATGAAAAAAATCCCCCCTTTTACATGTTTTAGGGTTCCTAAACGCCAAATAGTATGTTTTATCAATTCCGTCGCTTTCTCTGTCGCGCCATATTAAAAGGCATTTACCCGATGGATTTTAAATTTTTGTCAAAAATTAATGGCCATATGGGGATGAATTGGTAATATTTTGGTAAAAACCCAATATGATTCAATAAGATTGAGGCCTAGTGAAACGTTAAAAAAAATTTTACTGAAAAAACTTATTATCAAATTTACCTCAGATTTTGCACGAAAATCAAGTGTTATCTATATAACACGAACTGGTAACATTTTGGTATGAATTTAAGATAGCAAAACAAAATGGCGGCCTAATAAATATATAAAAAATCAGTCTGAAAAAAACTACTTACTACATTAATTTCAAATTTCGTGCAAGCATTCAATGTGTGAGATAAACTAGTAAATTTGTGATACGAATTCAGATGAAAAAAAAATAGCGGCCAAATAAAATGTTTCAAAAATCAATGTAAAAAAATCTTCTTATTCAACCGACGAAAGTTTTGCAGACAAATTAAATGTGTATAGAGATAAACTGGTACGAATTCAACATGAAGGAACAAAATTATGCCCAAAATGCAAAATCTAATGTGGCATAGATAAAAACTTGATAGGAATCCAAAATGGTGGAACAAAATGGCGCCCAATAAAAAAATATATGTCGTTTAATGACTATGTACCGAACTAAATTGGGTTGTACTTCTCTCTTCCTTATAAGAGGACAGATTCATAATGAGGGGAGATCCGGGTAAAGGAAATGTATCAATTTTTTTTAGTAATCAGCATTGATTTTAGCCAACTTGCCTGAATTTTTTCCTTCCAGTGATTTTTTTTTATTGTTACAATTTTTATTACTATTTCTTGTTTCACTTTAAAAGACTTAATAACGTTAGTTTTTTCTTGTATCTAACATTTAATGCATTCTTGTAAATATTGAAAACCAGCTTTTAATTTTTTTTGTTATAGAAAAACATTTTTTATCTTTATTAAGTCGCTTAAAATAAACAATAAAAATTGTTATAAATTTTTAACTTATAACAATTTTTACTTAGAAAAAAAGGTTAATGATTTTGACAGATTAAATAAAAATTGGAAAATCCTTGATTTTTCAGCTTCTTATGATTTTTTAAAATTAGCCATATCATCCTTTAACTTCTATCCTCCCTAACTCTATTAATTTTAATAGTAGCAAAAAATTATAAAATTTGTATTTCAAACTTTTTCTTCTAGCTCTTACACTTTTTGTTTAATATTGAAAAAAACACTTTTTTCACCCTTAACAGGAGGTTAAGAACGATAAAGCTAACTTAACGTTAGATACCTCCAACTACTTTATACAGAATGTCCCAAAAGGTCCTACCATTAATTTAGGAATACAAGAATTCGATTAAAATATCGCAATTTAGCCATAGTTGCCTTAGTTCAAAAGTTAATATTAAGGAAGACACAGGGTGATCAATTTAAAATTTTATTTTCGATTTTTTTAAATAATATTCTTAGTTTTTGAGATATTAAAGTTAAAATTGGTGATAACGGATTTTTTATAGCGAGCAATAATAATACGCCTTCAATTTTGATATAACTTGTACTACAACTGCTACTTTTTGTATTTAAAAATGTTCTAACTTTTTTGAATACAAAATTAGGAAGTTTTGTATAGAAAAAATAGTTTCTATTATCTTTTCTCCACAAAAAAGCTTTACCTTATAAATCGACCTAAATTTTGTTTTGTTGCTTGAAACAGCCCCGTGTACTCACCATTTAGGATATTCGAGTTTCATCATTTTTATAAAGTAGGCTTTTATCAAACAAGAAACAATTGGAATTAACGCATCTGTTGCAAAGAAACGTATTAGCTTTATTTCTGAACGATTTATTAAAATTTATACAAATGATAAAACTTGTAATATCCTAAATGTTGAATACATGAGGCTGCATGAAGTAATAAAACCACGAATACTGCGTGAACGGTGAACTTTAGATAGATTTATAAAGTACATCTTTTTTGGGGAGAAAAGTCAGTAGAACCTATTTTTTCTATACAAAGTTCCAAAATTATGTATATAAAAAAGTTACAACATTTTTAAGAGCGAAAAGTAGCGCTCGTAGCGCCCTCTACAAGTTACATCAAAATTGAAGGCGTATTATTATTACTGGCTATAAAAATCCGTTATCACCAATTTAAAAGCACCTATCTTTCATAGCATGATATTTAATCTATGAAAAATTGTCTAAAAACTTGTCCAAAGCCTAAGAAATACTTAAGAGAATGCACGCAAAACTTGTTACTAAGGGTATTCCAAAACATAAGTAATGTAAGTTGATCAGTCCGTAAATACTCAACATTTATGTCACCGTAGTGGCAAGTGTTTTATTATTCTGGAGATAACATAAAAATAAATGGCTCTCGAAAGTTTTCTAATTAGAAAGCGGTACGGAATATCTGGTTATATTTTGAACGGTACCAGAGACTATTGTTATATCAGTTATCAAAACACTTAAATACAAAAATGTTTGGGTTCTAACGGAATTATTGGAATTTACAAAAAAAAACAACCAACGAGCAACAACTTCGTTATACCTATTTCTCGGCTATCTTTAAAGGTAAACGTATCAAACCTAGTATATTTATAATCAGCAAGAAGAAGCCCATTTGAAGAACATAGACTATAGAAGGTGTTTCATTTAAAATAATTAAGTTGAATTCCATTACTTAAGTTTCCAATCGTTTTTTGTTCTTTTTTACTTCCCTCGTAATCGTGATAAAATCACCCTCGGAGATGTTTTCAGGTATTCACGTTTTAGGGTCCCTACATGCCGAAAAGCATGTTTTCTCAATTTCGTCGGTCTGTCTGTATGTCTGCCTGTTCGCGGCATAGCTAAAAACCACTTATTTTTATTGATTTCAAATTTAAGGGTCATATGGGGATGACCTGGTAACATTTTGGTAAAAATCCGATGTGGCGAAATAAAATGGCGACCAAGTGAAATTTAAAAAAAAATATTATTGGAATCAACTGGTAAAATTTTAGTACGAATCTAAGATGGCGGAACAAAATGGCGGCATAATAAAATATTTAAAAATTCAGCCTGAAAAAATTACTTGATTTATTTCAAATTGTGTGCCATAACTAATTGTGGTATAGGGATCAACTAGTTAAAACTCTGTTACTAAGTCAAGATGTCGGAACAAAATGGCGGCAAAATAAAATGTTTGTAATCGTGAAAAAAATCACCTTCTCACATATCTTCACGTTTTAGCGTCCCTAGATGTGAAAAATTATTTTTTTTATCAATTCTGTTTGCTTACCAGATTGACTTCAAATTTTGGTAAAAATCCAATATGGCGGAACAATGACAAACAAAAAAAATTACTAAAAAAACTAATTATCCAATTTACCTTAAATTTTGCATAAAAATCAAGTGTTACATAGAAATGAACTGGTAACATTTTGATATGAAACCAAGATATAGAGAACTGTTAAAGTTGTGGTACGAATTTATGATTGTGAAGCAAAATTTGTTCCTGACTTAAATCTCACAAACTGTCATTAAATTTTAGTAAATCTTCTTTTATGTTAATAAGTAAAACAAAGATAATTTCCGCAATAGTAATAAACAATTATAAAATTAAATATTCAAATACAACAAAATTATTAGGATTAATTACAGATGAAAACTTAATTTGGAAAATCATATTCAGAGTGTAAGAACCGCTATAACTCCATTAATAGCAGTATTATACAAAGCAAGATATTTCGTACCATTAAAATTCTTGAAAAACATTTATTATTTTTTAATATATTCTAAATTCCAATATTTAATTTCAATTTCGGGATCTGCTTGTTCGTCACATATTAAACCTTTAAGAAAATCGCAAAATAAAACTCTAAAATCTATTTATAAACTAACGGATTTTTAAACTTACAAAATATATATAATTTAAAACTTTGCGTTTTAATACATTCTATTATTAATAATGGAAAAAAATCAAATATCATATTTAAAAAATCTAATACTCTACATAATCACGATACAAGACATTGCTTACAATTACAGACCATTACAGTAAAAAGTAACTTTGGGAAAAAATCAATTCTGCACGATGGTTTAAAAATATATAATAAGTTACCAGAGAGTATAAGACATAAAACAAAATTATCAATATTTAAAAAAAAATATAAATAGATTTTTCAAAATATTTATTTCAACCTAGTTTTATATTATATTGAATTATAACATAGGAGTTTTTTTCATTTATAAGAACTTTATTATTTTCTATTGTTATATGTTGCATTCCATGTAATAAACTTATAAAGTTGGTTTGGAATAAAACAGTTTTTAACAAAAATTAAATGTAAAAATGGACTAAACTGGCAATACGAATTCAACATAATGTAACAAAACCATATATTGAATTTATTTTAAACTATGTCCAAAAGTCAAGTGTGGTATAGGAAGAAAGAAACTGGTTAAATATTGATAGGAATCCAAAATGATGGAACAAAATGACGCCCAATAAGAATGTTTGAAAAAACAGTATATGTAACACATATATACTATTATTATGTACTGAACTAAACTAGGTCACACTTCACTATTCCTAACAAATGGAAAAAAATCATAGCAAGGGAAGTTCCGGATAAAGGAAATTTATCGATTTTTTTTGTAAATTCTAACGATTCCGATAGAACCTAAAAACTTTTGTATCTAAAGTTCTTGGACACCTCATAATAAAGTCTCTAGGTATCATTTAAAATATAACCAGATACCCTATGCTTTAGCGTTACTAATATGACCTAGTGCCATTTTGGTTGAACATACACAATAATAATCGGAGGTTAATTCTGCATCAATAACAAATTCCTAAAATAGAGATACAGATTGGTATTTATCATATAGGTATTTTCCACACTTTTTCTTTACTACTTACTTACGGCCAGTCATATAAAGGCTGTAAATTCAAATATTTTAGCAAAATACACGAAGTGGTTGTTGCTGGACTAAAATGTTTGGTTAGTTGCTAAACGTTGGTCAAATGTTAAATTTAGCATGATGAATGATTATGAAATTTTAATTTTAGGCCACTTGAGACAAAAAGGAATTATTAACATCTTATTATTTAGAGCTTGTTACATTTCTTATCAAGACTTTTACTACAACAAACAGAGAAACCGACGAAAACGCTAAGGACCGCGCCTTCCATTAATTTGTAAAAAAAGTAAATTATTTTTTTTCACTTTGAGCATACGAAATAAAAGTAATGTGAGTTTGCGACGGTTTCTGGGGTGGATTAAAATTTTTGGAGCAAAAAAACCGCGAAATTTTGCAATACCGATACAATATACCGAAAAAAGCACACACATGCCTTATTGAGTTCATCTTTGTCTATTACAAGTAATAAACACCTGTAATTCTGTAAGTGAATGTCTACCGCAATAAAAGCATTTGCTTGACTAGTGCGATTATCAGTATTGATATTTGTCAGTGGATTTGAATTTGTATTTTTTGATATCGATTTTTTTTGAGTTTTCTGCCCTTTTTAAAGTTACTCTTTTGAAATTTCGAAACATCAGTAAGTATTCTCTTTATTATTATCGGTTTTTATTTAACCAATCAATTTCTAACCTGCAAGCAATTTCATATAATGACGCCTTATCATATCCTGTATTTTCATTTACTTTATTTAGATAATTTTGTAGCTTATGTTGAGACGAAATTTCACGCAGAACACGTTTTTTGAAATTGCGGACTAAACATTTTAAGCGGCGAATCTCTAAGGCTGTACACCCAGCGTATTTTCGAACTCGCCCTTTAGCGCATATGCACATAGAACCTTTTTTGGCTTTTCCACCCACAACATTTTGATTTGATTCATATGGATTTGATGACGTAATTTATGTGACGCACGGGTAATCTCAAAATGCGACAACTGTAACAACTAACAATAAACTAACAACAAATATACTTAAAATTACCGAAAACTACTTTCGCAAATGCTCAGAATACCGGCCGTCATTTTCAATACAAAGTTGCAATCTTTCCTGTATCGATTGGACTGCAGCATCCACTTCTCCTATAGAGATACTTGTTTCACTGAAACAAGGTAGAACTTAGGGAGCTGTTTCCTGTACTAAAATCACCCTAGTACACTGCTCTACAATATGATGAAAACCCAGCTCAGATCCGTTAACTAGTTGTCAAAAAATTCGTGGACAAATACACGTGCAGGCCTGAACCTCCTATTTAAATAGTGATTTATCTCAAAACTGCAAAAAATAAGTTGTTTTAATATCACGCGGGAGAGGTGTACCGCCAGTTTCAACATAAACAATCATTACAGTCTTAATCAAAAATAAATTCAACATTTGTAATGAGGGAAAGTAAAAAGGATCAACTTGCGACAAGCCAAACATACGTGAATAAGCAATTGTTAAAAATAATGAAAAATGAAATCGGTCGCATGTCGAACGTTTATGGTTTATCGTTTAAATTACGATCGATAATTATAGTCTCCATGAATATAATAGAAAACACCAGAAAAGTGGCGTTTTCTCTTTTAAACAATCGTCGTCGAAACGCAGGTACTTTTCGAGACAATGTCAAGCGCACGATGAACTTGAACGTTGCATGATCACCGAGGAAACGGTATTAGTTCGTAACAAACGAAAGTCAATTTTATTGTCGGAGATTAATTGTAACAGTTTGAATACGACTAATTTAAAACTCTGCAGAGATTTTTATTATTTCATTATTTGACGAGGCACAAATATTACTAAAAGTCGAAAATAAATTAAACTGCCAAACAGATGAATGTAGCAACGCTAAAATTTGATATAGTATTAGAACTCTTAAGTAAATGGAGAATTTATATAATATAGAGTTACAATTTTAATGACAAATTCAAGTGTTTAATACATAGAGTGTTAAAGAAGTTTCTCGTAGAATTAATAAAATTAGTGGTATGCTGGTGTTTAGCATAGGTTTAATACATTGTTCATGTTCCTTAAGTTTAGCTGATTTGAGCGTCCTTTTCCCCCACATTCTCTACAGGAACAAGGTATTTCATTCTACTCCTTCTGTTTAAAAAGGTACAATATCTTTCAGGGATTGCAAGCATTGTCCAATCTTCTTATATGTATTGAAGATTGTACGTATGTTGAGCCTCCGAAGTCATCGTCCTATTTTCTCTGTAGTGCCATGTGTGTAGGGCAGAACAACACTACCTAAAGGTGGCTCCTCATCGCTATACTTTGGCGGAATTGCATTACTATATCTTTTAATTGAACAAGTAATATCTTGATATTTATTGAATTTATACTCTATAACTAAAACACCAAAAAGGTAATTACAGTTAAAGAGTTTTAGGTTTAAGTAATTTACAGATGTTAAAACCTAATCAGCAAAAGGTAAACCTGCCCGGAAAAATACATCCTTTATTTATAAAACACACAGTTCGATTACATAGTGTATGAAGAACTGAGAAGAAACCTACACTAGAAAAAGCCATAATTACACATAACATCCTTTACGAATATTAGTTTTAATTTAAAACACCTGAAGTCCCCGGACATATTTGCCACTATGCCAGGGTGATACCGACCCGAACAATAGGCCAAAAAACACGCAAACAAAACTCCAGGTGAATTCAGAACGTCAAGATAACAGAAGTAGGTAAGTACATCGGCACATTGATTGGGAGAATACTCTTTAATAGTTTGTTGGTCTGGAGTCAAGTGATCGGGGATGGCTTCTTCAACGTTTCTCCCTTCTTAGCATTCTGCTTGAGTTGCTTCTTTTTTTTTCATTCTTCAACTTTCGTGCAACCCTGCGCCGAGCTCATTTCTTTTCAAGCACTTTTTCTGGATTTAAGACCCGACGTTTTTCCGGCTGTTGTGGAACAACAACGGGCTCAAAATTATAGACGAACTGATATGCCAAAAAAACTTTGTTGAAGTTGAAGCCGTCTGGTAGTTTTCCTTTAAACCACCTATTTGCGACACTGTCGATATCATCATCGAAACTAACCATACGCTGGGCAACAGCCATTGTATATGTACAATGAAACACGTTTTAAGGCGACGAACTGAAAGGATACGTTTATGATATTTTGATGTTGTTGATTAAGGTGGTCCAGAGACGTAAGGAGCTTATCCTGTCCGTGAGGCCAAACAACAAAACTATCATCTGAACCAGTGTTTTAGTTTTAGTTTTAGTGGAGCTATAAAGATATTTGCTACCACATCAAAAGTTCCTTGAAAATGAAATAAGTAGATGTAAGACAAGCTTCCAGTAAGTCTATTAAGTTCTTATCGAGATTATTATGACCCAGTATGTCTGATATAATGGAAATTGAGTCGTTGACAGAAACATTTGAGATATAGTGTGTGTATATATTCTACATCGAAACTGACCAAAATATTTTCGGAATCCAACTGGATTGCCTTAAGTTTTTCTAAGAAAAGTGCAGAGTTTTTTTTGTAAAAGAATCTGTTTTTCCAGTAAGTTATATGTGGTCGAGTCTATTGCATTGATGATTGGTCGAAGTGGTACATTATTCTTGTGTATCTTGGGAAGACCGTAAAACCTGAGAATCTTAAAGCTGCATGGTTTTAATTATTTCTTCTCCGCTAGTGGTAGACTAGATGCGTTAATCAGATTGGTAAAGTGTCTTTCTATTCTACTTGCAGGGTCTGCCTGCAAAACCTTATAGGTGTTGTATCCAAAAGTTGAGTTATCTTTTCCACGCATTCCGTTCTATCCATAACGACTGTGGCATTGCCTTTATCTGCTGGAAGGACCAGATTGTTTACATGTTCATTTTTTCAAGTACTTATATCTAGAATGCATTTTGCTATAAAGTTTTATTAAATTATTAGTATCATAGTTTTGTTGACTATAATCCATAACATAAATAAAATGATGATTATAACTAAGAAAACGGCAGAGAAAGAACACAATCAAAATATAAAAAGAAACAATAAATTTATACATCAAAGTACAACATGGCGGTTAACAGAAAAAGAAAACAAATACAAAAGAATACTCCGTATCGTGTTTACGGTTGATCCGAAGATATCAGGCACAATCTCGCCGGCAAGCATCTCATACGATTCACTAAACTGTATTGCCTATAAAGAGTACGATGATATTCCAGCTATCTGGGACATTTCGGTTTCAATCTTTTCGTCTCTCATTCAAAGTTTATATCTTTAGTAAATTCATTTCAATGTCATAGTCGAAATTGACGCTAGGAATCGCTAACTTAAAACCAATATATCACAAAATTTTTTTCTGAAATCGCTGAATAGCGTTGATGTGAGAAATGAGAAGACCAGACAGGAGAACTGTTTCAAGGTGACTGCCAACATATGATAAATAAAGTGCTCTCAGCCCATGAATATTTTTGAAAGCTCTGATGTTACGTTTAATAAAATCTAGTATCTTTAATGCCTTGATGCAACATAATTCTATATAATTTACAAAAGTCAACTTACTATTAAAAATTACAGCTAGATCCGTAATTGTATCAACATTATCAGCTTCAATACCACTTATATAATTACACTTTTTTATATTCAGCTACACGCTACACCACTCCTGGAACCTCAGAATATCCTTACCAATCCTCTCACCAGTCGAAATAGGCAACTATATAAAATCTCAACTATGTAAAATCAATTATAATCCAACTCCACAATAATATACCAATGTGTTCCATTAAAAAAATTGATTGTCTCAACATCCACCCTGAACAAACAAAATTTATATTCAATTTTGTCCTTAAAAAATGTTGAAATCTTGTTTTAACATTCAGAATTGCTCCAGCAAATCAGACAGGTATCACAGAAAAATGAAATAAGGTTATATATCAACCATAATATAATCCATATACCGTAAAATGGGGAGAATACCAAAGGCTGGGCGAATAGAAACAAAAACAAGAAACTTCTTTTAGAAAATTTCTGGCACGGAAATAAGCCTTCCACCGCTTCAAATTTGTGCTTAAATGATCGACAGATGTCGCCATAACTGCTTTAACAGACCAAAGATGTTTTATGTTGGCAACCTTGATTACAGTACAGTGGGGTAAGTGCGCGTGCCTTTTCGATTACTAGCAAAAGTTTATTCGTGGTGATTAGATAAAAAAGGTAAGAAATTGAGTTTTTGGTTAAAGTAGCTTCCAAGTATCTAGATTACATTGCCGAAATTGACTGTTTTGCTTGCTCTTTCAAATATAACCTGATATGTTGTATAACCTCACTTTTAAATGATTTTGGGGCGAATAGAAACAAGCTGTTTCTGTTCATCCGCTGTTTCTATTCACCCCATAATTATTTACAATCCATTTTTCTTTTGCAGAAAAATGCCTTCAATTGAAAATGGAATAAGTTATAGAGTGGCACAAAAAACTTACAACATTCATTATTCTGTACTTTATCGGCACCATAAAAACCGAAATCTAAAGCGTCATGGAGGTCAAACAGCCTAACCCAACAAGAAGAAGATATATTAATCCATCAACTAATAGTTTGTTCTGATTGTGGCTACCCACTTGACCATTTGGACGTCAGGATGATTATAAAAAATTACCTAGACAGTAGAGGTAACACAATAAAGAGATTTAAGGATAATACCTCTGGTAGAAACTGTCTATTCTTTTTTAAAACGTCACAAAAATCAATTGAGATCTAGGATCTGCCAGAACATCAAGCGCTCAAGAACCGCTGTTTCTCCCAGGACTATCAATGATTATTTTGACAATTTGGCCAGGGAGTTAGAAAATGTACCGACATCAAACATAATCAATTATGACGAGACTAACCTAACCGATGACAAGGGTCGAAAAAAAGGAATCTCGAAAAGGGGCTGTCGCTATCCAGAACGCAATTTGTAATACGTGGAAATCAGCCGTTTCTATTACGCATGCTGCTTCAGCTGATAGAAAATTGTTACCACCATACGTGGTGTACAAAGCTAAAAATATGTATACATCTTGGACAGTTGGAGGTTCAAAGAGCGCCCGATTTAATAAGTTCATCTGGTTTGACGCAATATCCTTCTCAGATTGGGTGCAGAAAATCATCATCATAAAAGATCTCCCCAGGAAAAAGTATTTAATTGGCGAAAATCTCAGTTTACATTTTTCTGCAAGTACAGTTTCTGTTTGCGAAAAAAATAATATTTCCTTTATCTTCCTCCCAGCTAACTCTACCCATCTGACCCACCCGCTGGATGTGGCGTTTTTCCGGCCTCTTAAAACAGCCTGGAAGCAGATCATTGAAACATGGAAAATGAGGGCAGGTTCAAAGCATTGCACGGTTCCAAAGGACAGATTTCCTTCTTTATTAAATAACTTGTCAAAGGCTATAGAGCCGAATGCAGAAAAAAATATACAATCAGGGTTTAGAAAGTGTGGAATCGTTCCACTAAATAGGGATCAAGTCTTAGAACGCCGTTAGGCCGTAAAATTCAAGTTCCTGCTGGCAAAAGCGTTACAGGTACAGATTTTGAAAGCATTACGTCGGATAATGAAAATCAAGAGGATTATGATTTTGAAAGACGTATGGAAACCTTAGATGAAGATTCAGACCCGGAAATGAATTTGCCCTTTGCTAATTTAAGATCTATTATTGAAAAAGCTCAAGAATGTTCTGCAGATGAAGTCTTAGAAATCACTATCAAGTTTCATCGATAAGTCCGATGATAAGTCAGTTATAAATGATTTATCAGCATCAGTCTGCTTTGAGGGTAAATTATTTCGATGTGTTTCTCCTGTTTCGTTTGATTTAATAGAAGAAAGAATATGGCTTCTGGTGTGTTTTCCAACAAAATATCGAAATATGCCTAGAAATAAATTTTTTATCGGACAAATCCTAAGTATTGCAGGAAATGAGATTAAAGCCACTTTCTTAAGCAGTCGTCCTACCAAACACTCGTCAGGATTACACTCAGGATATTTCCACTTTTCATTTTAATCAGGTTGTTGGAGAGGTTTCCCCAGTTAATGACGAGATGGTAGCATCTACGTCGAGAAGAGACGTTTTGAAATTTAATGTGCATCAAAGTTGTTTAATTTAAGTAATATGTCTTTAAATTTGTTACATTACTATAAAAATAAACGATTCTTTTTGGTAAAATTGGTATTTTTGTCAATTTTTATTATATATTTATTATTTTTACCTATACTTTAAAAACATTTTATATGTTTCTATTCATCCCCGTGTGGGTAGAACAACTTAAAAAAAATTTCACTGAATGAAACTGATAGTATTGTAATTTTTTACCAAAATTCACCCCACTTTAAGTGTAAAACACAGAAATTTTTATTTTTTTTTAAGGAATCGGAAGCCCTATTTTTTGAAAAAAATGCCCTATTTTTTGAAAAAAATGTGTTTTGCGCTTTTTGATCTATATGTCAAGACCAGTAGATTCCAACTTTTTCGTTGGCGAAAAGATGATTATCACTTTAGCAACAAAGTTGGAAAGGTTCAAAACTGTTTCTGTTCACCCCATTTTACGGTACAGTATAATAATAATTCTAATTACACCGACTTACGATTAGACGACTGACTGGTGTTACTTTTGTCTATAACTTAAAAAAAAATTGTCTATTTTTACATGCTTTTTCAATTTTGCTTTGTTTTCCGCAGCTTTTTTTTTAGCTGCACCTGATTGGTATTGTAATTCATTTTACCAAAACTAAAATGCCGAATACTCACAAAAGAATATATAAA
Source organism: Kuschelorhynchus macadamiae (assembly GCA_030620095.1). Lineage (NCBI taxonomy): Eukaryota > Metazoa > Arthropoda > Insecta > Coleoptera > Curculionidae > Kuschelorhynchus > Kuschelorhynchus macadamiae. The sequence goes on from JAUTXW010001817.1 coordinate 2,904,767, forward strand.
ATCAGTATCACTTCAATTATACGTATGTTTTAGTCTAGCACCCAACGCAGAACACAAAAAAATTTGCACCCAAAGCCATTACGACATCTACAACTATTGTGGCCCTAGGCCCGCTTGAGATTACGGACTTCTATCGGCCCTATCCCCTAAAAGCATTGCAGCCAGTGCCGGATTACTTATTTTCGCTCAAACGTATTTACGGGCCCCAAGCTCGTGGAAAATAGTAACGACCAAAAAAAAGTCCTCTCTTTCATATAATAATACATAAAAATTACCCTGAAAATTATATAAACGATTTTTGTTGCAGCAAGGCGACAGGCCCTCTTTTCGACGAGCCCTAGGCTCGGGCCTAATGGATAATGCAGCAAGCAAATAATTTAAAATAAACTATCAGTTCAGTACTTGTTTTGCATTTTCGCTCCTTATTCCCCGTAGAAATTTTGGTCGATTGACCTTTACCAATGTAAAGCGGTTTTTGTCGCCTATCCATAAAAGTTGCTTAGTTTTGTAAACGTAATTTCCTTACTTAAATGTGCGCTTTTATAAATCGGTAGTTTTTAGTTCTATCGATAGTTCTAATACGATAGTTTTTTCTGTAGACTTTAACTGGGCCCCCAAAGGCCACTCACACCTTTGTAGTTACGCCACTGCTTATTTCCTAACATCAGAAAAGGCATATCACAATAATTACAAAAGAAAATTAAGAAAAACATTATTCTAGTCGTCGGATATTTTTAACAAACCACTCACCGTGAATCATATATACTGTCTCCGTAGCAAACCAACATGCATTCCATCACTTCTGTTGAATTTAAGATTGTGCATTCAATTAAACATCACTTCCACTAATAAACTGCATGCACTTAACACGTCATACTTTCCGCTATCTATTTTTTTTAGCCATTGCATTCTTATGAGTATTTGCTTTATTACTACTAGCCATCTAAATCAGTATTTTTTTTACTTTCCCTTGTTAGCAAAACGTAGGCGAGTGGAACTTACAGGAACTACTTATAAATAATTGTATGCGGGTACTTTCAAAATAAGAAGCACATTGTTTTAGGAAAAATTTTGAAGGATTAGAATCAAACCGTTAAGTAAATTGGTACCCACTAAATGAATTGAAATTAGCTTTGTTTATTGAATATATTGATGATATAAACTGTCACGAGAGAAAAAAATTAGTATAGAACTTAAAAGTCTATCTTCTTGTTTAAGTATAAGATAAAATTCTACCTTGCTTCCGTGAAACAACAAAAAAAACTTCCAAACGAACTAACAACTAACAACAAATACGTTTAAAATTACTAAAAACTACTTAAGGTAGTAATATTTAGTATATGCGACTCGAGTTACTACAAGAAACGATATGGTGGACCGTATTAGGAATGCCATCCAAAGTATTTCTATAGCAAAACTAAAGTCTGTAGCCCAATCGACACAGGAAAGATTGCAACTTTGTATTGACTATGACGACCGGCATTTTGAGCATTTGCGAAAGTAGTTTTCACTAATTTTAAATATATTTGTCGTTAGTTGTTAGTTCATTTCGTCATTTTCCTTTAATTGTTTCACTGAAGCAAGGTAAAACTCGGTTTAATCTTTTTGTCCAAACCGAGTCCTGCCCTGCCTCGCCCTAGTTTTAGCTGTTTTATTGCGAAGCTTATGCGAGTATGAGAATGAGTTATAGTATTTTTTGTTTTCTCCCTTTGTTAAGTTTTGTTTTTTTACAGTTATGTAAGATTACTATTGGAGCTTTGTTTTTTTCCAATTTTCTGGTTTTCCCAAAATTTTAGAATTAATTGGAGTGAGAGATGAAAATAATTTCCACTTTGCCATTGTCACTTTTTCTCCTCTACAAAACGGCAAGGTTAATTTTCCAATCCGGCGTTTCGGAATCGAGAGACCATCATCAACTTTCTTAATTGAAATACGGACCTGGATTTTATATTTCACTATTCAATGCTTTTCATAACAACCAAATAAATCGTGACACAAAAGCCATAGCGTACTATTTGATTTTTTTGAGAAAAATCAGTATTATTTGCAGAAGTTCGAAACAACGCCATCTAGTGACCACTAACAAAGTCATTACGGTACAAATTATGGCTCCAGGAGTAGAGCAAATAAAGCACTCTTTTTCGACAACAATTTGAAATAACATTCCTCCACCACTTTATTTTTAAAAATAGACAAAAATGGCCTCAAGCAAAAAGGTGCGTAATTGATTGAAGAATACAGTGCTTAAATTTTCAACATAGCTCAATTATGGAAATTTAAGAGAAAATTGGCATTTACACTTTTGTGTTGAAATTACTCCGCCTAGCGGCCAACTTTCGAACTTGAAAATAATTTACAGTGATTTCTCTTGGCCGATTTACCTATAATAGTTTTTCCCTTAAGTTCTGTCATTAACGGTTCCTGAGATACAGCCGAGATCCTTTATTATTGGACCACCCTGTTGTCCGTTTTATATTCATTTGCAGGCGCTCAGTTATTATTGAAAAGAGAGGGATGCTGTTTTCGCGACACTTTGCTAATCTTACGTGAAACGAAAGATACCGTACACAAGATTTGCATGGCTTTCTTCGTTTTTCAAATACAGCGCGAAATTTTAAAATTTGCACTTTCGAGACACCGTTCGTATCTTACAAAGAATACAAGCTAATGAAAATTAAAAAAGGATTATTATTATGTTTTACGTAGAATGCAAAGGTATAATTAGTTTTTTTTTTCTAAAGCACTCAAATGTTGAATTAATATATTTTGAAGCACCTAAAACCACATCTTTTCACGCTTTTCAAAAATATATAACACTTAATATTTATTTCAAGTAATTAATAACAATTTTACAACTTTGTTGTTATTTTTAAATGTGTTCCGATAGGATGAAAGTATTTGTACAACTATTATGTGTCTATAAAAACTTAAGGTAAATAACATAATTTCTTATGCTTGCTTAAATAATATTGTTTATATTATGTATCGAAACATTCCGTAGACAGACTAGTCTACATGTTGAGGTATGTACTTTTATTAAATATTTGCTTCAATTAATTTAAAGTTAAATATTTTGATTCAGTTGCGAAAAATCCAAAAAAGATTTTTGGCTGTTATTATAATCCTAATATTTAAAATAATATTTATTTTAACTAATCCTGAAAAAATTTTAGTTGCCGTTTTTTCGAATGACAGATTCACATAATTTTGTAATTCTTTTTAAGGCATTCAGAATAAATATTTGTTGCAGAAACTGAAAAGCCAATGTATAACCTCACGAAGTTCTTCAATAAAACGGTAGGGAATCTTGTAAATTTTATTTCGAAAAAAAAATCTAAGATAGGCTTTGAAAAGCCTGCATCCATCCGAGAAATTGACGCGCAATATTGTCAAACTTGTTGAGGAAGCCAGCAGACGAGAGTAGCGACCGCAGACTTTTACCGAAGATAATTTGCGGCCATCCCTCGATGTATAAATTTTTCTATGCCGGCTATATTAACCTTTATTAACCCATATTAACCTTTGGAAACGGCAATGATTCGTCCAAAAAAATAAATAATTTTAGTTACTTGTTACAAAAATAACTATTTTGCTATTTATATTGTTTCCGCCAAATTTTATTAATTATGAAAAATCCGCTTGTCTTATTTACTATTTGTTTAGTTAAGTAGAAATTATTTAGCTTTTTTTGATTACCTAATTTAAAAAGTGACAATTACTTTTTGACTTGTTTCAAAAATGTACAGGGTGAGTCATTGTATCTTGACACCTACCTACAGTGTTTATTAACGAAGATAGATAAAAAGTCTAAATATAAAAGCTTTACAGTTTCTTTTAAAACGCCAGAATCATGCATGCCTACCTATATGCCCTTAAAAATATAACGAAATACGTTTTTCTTAAATGGAACACCCTGTATTTTTTTAATTTTTATAAATGTTCTTTTTTTCCTGATTGCAAAAATATATAGTTTGACTACTTTGGCACAACCCGTTTTTCAATTATTTTGGTTTAACTGTAGCAAGTTTTGCATTATATTATAATATTACCTTAGACTTATTTCGCAAGTAATGTTGCAGTTAAAATAAAATAATTAATAAACGCTTTGCGCCAATATAATCAAATTATATATTTTTGAAATCAGTAGAGAATGGCCTTTAATAAAAAAAAAACAATATACAGGGTATTCTATAAAAAAAGTATTTCTTATCTTACACTTTTTGTATTAATACAATTTTTCTCTATTTTTTTTAATAAATAACCCTGCATGGTGGGTGTCATAATATAGTAATTCAACCCGTACATACAAGTATCTCAAAAAGCAAAAAATGTTCCTCTTCCTGTATAAGTTAATAGGTTTAAAACTCCTTTTTGATTAAAATAATGTTTAGCGTTGTCTCTTTGATTTAGTTATTCAACTTCTTGTAAGAATAAGTTGTAAAAAATATACTTACTCCTAGAAACTTTATTTCAACCTAACCTGTATCAAATTTCAACCCAAAAGATTAACAGCCAAATTCAATATTCCTCTTTTAACTAAAAGATCTCTTCTAATATTTAGTGATTGGAAACACCGCGTTTCGTTCCCCTTCGCGAGTAAAGGGTTACCTCACGAAATAATATAGTTTAGGCGAGCATGTCTCCGGACCGGTAAGCTAGAATGAATCTTTGGTGTTACTAAATGACGTTGTACTGAACTAAATTGGGTAACACTTTGCTATTACTAATGAAAGATTCATAACGAGGGTAGTTCCAAATAAAAGAAATTTACCGATTTTTATTATATATATATATATATATATATATATAATAAATTATATATTAAAAATATTCTGTAAAACAAACACTGATCTCATTGACCCCATTCGCAAGGTGAATCGGGTCACCATTATTTTTTATTGATTTAATTTTTTTATTTGAGACAGATACTTAGCGAATGTCAAAGAAATCGTCCATATCGACCTGATTATAAGAATTTAAAGAAAAGAATAAACTAGTCTCGGTCTCAGTCAGATATATAATATTTTTACTTATTTTTTTACTTCTTGACACATATTTCGTCGAACCTTATGTATTTACAATTTTTGTCCATTTTGTAAATATAGGTTATTCGCATATATTTTAGGTCTAATGATTACCGTAAGGTCGAAACACGTGTCACGATGTAAATCTCAAAGTAAAAATATTATATATCTGACTGAGACCGATATTATTTTCTTTAAATTCTTAGTGAATGTGCCTCAAATTTATACTAAAGCATTGCGTTAAGGTGCCTTTCCATAAAAAAAAAATTCTAGATACTTTTTTAATCAAATGCCATAAATTTGCAAAGCCAAAATCTGCAAAATTTGGCCCGATTCACCCCGTTTTACGGTATAACATTTCAGTCCTTGGTATCCCCCGAGTAATTAATAGTTAACTTTCCGAACAGTCGCAGATTCTTTCTGGGGTTCCTCAAGGCTCAATATTAGACCATTTGCTTTTCTTGATTTATACCTCTGATGTTATTCAAGCTATAGTTAACTGCAGGATCCAGGCATATGCCGATGATACCCAGGTTTATTTTTGCTTTGCTGGCGACAATTACTTGGAGGGCCAGGCAATAATTAATAATGACCAACAGGTTTTACCAACTTTGTAGTGATCATAACCTTTATCTTAATCCTAACAAATCATGCTTCTTACTGTTAGGTAACAAGAACAAATTTGGATACTTGCGTAATCATATTAATATTAATATCAGCAGTACTAGGCTTCCCGTGGTTGATTCAGTGAAAAATCTTGGAATTATGATGAACAGTGATCTTAGATTTAAAGAACATTTTAAAAAAATTGTCCAAAAGGCATTTTTTTTTCTTTAAAAATACTGTATAGTAATAGACAAATATTACCTTTAAACTTAAAAACATCTTTGTGTGAGTCCTTGGTCCTATCCAACTTCAACTATTGTGATTTTATTTTTTTTTTGTTTAGATGCTATGAGTAAAGCTAGAATACAAAAAGTTCAGAACTCCTGTATACGGTCTAAGGAAATTTGATCATTTGTCTCATAAACTTCACGAATTAAACTGGCTAAATATGGAATCCAGAAGGCATCTGCTTTTTTGTAATTTTATTATTAGGAGTATCAACGATCCTGCTTCCATTAGAGACCGCCTTGTGTTTCATAGAGATGTTCATAACGTTAATGTTCGACCATTAATTAGATTAACGGTACCGACTCATCAGAGTGTCTTGTTTCGGAGATCTTTCAGCTATAACGTCGTTCGTTTATATAATTCGATACCGGAAGAATTGGTAAACTGAGATTATTTAAGATTTAAATATAAATACAAAAAGTATCTTTTAGATAATCAAGGTAGATAGTTTAATGTGTTCAAATTTTGTTTATTTTATATAACACATTTGTTTTTCCACTTACCTTCTTTTTTGAAACCTATGTGCTTTTTCGTTTTTCATTTTAATGTTTTTTTTTCTAAAGATTATATTTATTTCACCCTAGTATGACTTTATCATATGTAATTTATTAATTATCTCTAGGTGCAAATAATTTTTCGTTATAATTATATTTCCTCGATGTATAATCGACTGAAAATTCAAAAATATACCGTTTATTTTTTTTTGCGTTTCCTGTCCCGTATGACGCGATAAGGTTATCAAGCTAAGTATTTCTTGGTTGAAATATTGGAACATTTAGTAAGTCATTAATTCGAATTAGAAAAACGGGGTCACAGTAATGTTAATTAATTTGATTTATTGATCATTGTCTTTGACCACTGCAATTATTGCTCTCTTATTTCGATTTTTTTAGGAATTGCCATTCAGATTTATTGATTTAGTTTTGTCGCGGTTTTGAACTACATATACAATATGTCGAATTATGTTATTATGGATGCGAGGCATAAAATTGCAAATACGAATTTATCTAAATGTCATTTGAGTAACTTCATCTGAGGAAGAGATGCGCGTTCAAGAATATTACCCTGAATGAAAATAACATAAATTAAAGTTATATTACATAGGCCAACCGCCATTTTCGTTGGTTGTTCCTGGGTAACTTTCGGATGCAGAATCCAAAATAACTATAAGATCTAGTTTTTGAGAGAGGCTATATTTACCATTTTATTTTTTAACTAATGTACTTTTATTATTATTGCTGTTTCTATTGGCTCCCAATATCACTAAAAAAAACAACAAAAATACAGAGTTAAATATTTATTTCAAAACGTAGTTATCTATACATTCATTACTTATCACTTAAAATTTTCTTTAATACCACTTTCTAGCATGGAGTTTACTTCGACTCTCTCTCGCTGGTGACTTCAACAGTAGTCAGCCATCTTGATCTCGATCTTCCATTGTTTTAATATCCTAATGAAATATTTCTCCCTGTTCTTCACTACAGTCACTTAGATATTCTGAAAACCGATCTAGGTGGTTGTGGAGTTAGCGAAGTTTTATACTCATGTTCAACCGAGAACATTGAAGTTTGAAAGCATCCACTAACTCTATGTAATTCTCTGCCTAATGGTTTCTGGGTCTGGCGTGTATTCCCACATATCCAATTTGTCTAAGAGTCCATTTATGTTATTTAAATTTAAATTACAGGAACACCTAGAATTAGCTTCGACGCTTTAAATCAATTCATTTAGAACATTGGACAACATCACATTCCAGCAAACACGAAGGATTTACCAGCAAAACAACAAAAGAAGTTCGAAACTCTGCACAGTACAGCCACTGCAAGACACGGTAATAAATTTATCATCTATTTGATTAACAACCGTTCCAGTAGAGCAAGGGCATGCGGCGAGCCTTCTAATTTCCTGCGGCTCTCAAAGGCCAAAGAAAATATTGTATCGCGCCGCGCCCGCGAATGACACTCCGAGGACGCTAGCGCCACCTAGTTAAAAGAGATCTACTCTGTGAACTCGCGATCACGACTACCCACAAGGCCACTAGATGGCGTTGCATGTCTACTAAATCTTTCTAATGATTCTAGAAATTATCACTACTAGAGGGGCCTACTAGTCATGTCCCGTAGCTGCTCGAAATTTTGAGAGATTCAAACGGTCGGTCTATATAAAGCCGGCATCACACAGCAGCGACCATATTACCTAGAAGACTAGAAGCAGGAGTGCCTCAGGGATCTGTGTTAGGACCGCACTTATATAACGTGTATACACATGACATCCCCAAGACACACAACACTTCTATAGCCCTATACGCCGACGACTGTGCTATAGCGGCAAAGCATAGAAATGCAGGTATCATTTGTAGGAGACTACAGGAAGAAATGGATCTGATAAGTGACTGGTGTATCACTTGGAAGATCAAAATAAATGCACAAAAAAGCCAGGCCATCCTCTTCCAAAAGAGGAGGATGATACCCCCAGAGGCTATAGCATTGACGGAGATGACATCCCATGGACTAACTCGATAAAATATCTAGGGCTGATAATGGATAAGGGGTTAACATGGACACCCCATATAGGGGCAACAAGAGCAAAGACAAACAGGGCTATGGCTAGGCTATACCCTCTCTTGAACCGAAGAAGCCCCATGGCTCTTCGTACAAAGCTGACCATGATAAAAATTATTGCAAGATCACAGTTGACATATGGTGCAGTAGCGTGGGCGTACGCAGCGCCCACCTACATAAACCAACTGGCAGCTACAGAAAATAAGTACATAAGGACTGCGGTAAACGCACCTTGGTACGTAAGAAATGCCCAGATCCAGAGAGACCTGGATTGGGAGCCTCTCCAGACAGCAATCAGTAAGAAAGCCATGAAAGGCATAGAGCGGGCAGCAGCACACCCATTTGAAGAACTCAGGATGCTAGTGGACTATGACCCTCAGGAGGAGCGGCGGGTACACCGGGTCTACTACCGTAGGCCCCGCGATCACAAACCATTACACTGACAACATACACATTTCTCTTCTTTCAGACACTCTCCTATATTGACGCGACAATATAGAAGAGGTGCGATGTGAGTACACACATCCGGATGTGTACGAGCTGATACACCTAAGATAGCGATGACTTATGGTTTATTTAAGGCCCGTTAAACCGGTAGTACCTATCATCGATAGGCGGCTTCCCAGGAGGGAGGTCGGGTAGATGGTGGGTCCTCTGGGCCATTGGGCCCTTCGCGCGTAGCGACCAGTTCTAATTCCAAGAGCGAACGAAGCGATACAAACGGAGTGCCAACTAGCAGTGAAGTTGCTACTTGTGCGATAAGTGATTATAATGAGTTGAATATAGTGTGTTTTGACGCGTGTAAGGTGGATACTGTATTGCGGCGTGCAGTCGCGCAACTTTAATTTTGTCGTGGACATTTTTATCGGAGAATTAAACTCGTTCCTTCTACCTTGGCATTAAAAATAGCTTCTACTTCGGGTAAAAACGAAAAATTAGTGAAAAAAAGCTCATACTTCAAGAAAAGTGGACTGAGTTGTATTTGTTCGTTAGTGTTAATCAAAAACCCGTCTGTTTGGTGTGTCAAGAATCCCTTTCAGCCTTGAAAGAATACAACTTAAAAAGACATTACGATACAAAGCATACCACAAAGTTTGAGACATTCAAAGGACAATTACGGCAAGATAAAGTGAGAGCTCTAAAAAGTCAGCTTTAACAGCAGCAAGAAGCAAGAACATTGAAAATGAAGCAAGCGTGAAGTTTAGCTACATTATATCTGAAAAAATGTCTTTGAAATCAAAACTTTTTACTGATGGTGAATTTATCAAGGAATGTATGGAGGCCGCCGTTGAAGTGTTGTGCCCGTCTCAAAAACAACTTTTTTCTAAAGTTAGTTTGTCCGGTGTTACTTTCGACAGAAGAATCGAAGAGTTAGCAGCAGACATTGAAAGTTCACTAAAAGAACGTGCATCGAAGTTCGTATACTATTCTGCTGCGCTCGACGAAAGCACCGATTTAACCGATACCGCTCAATTCAATCACTGAGGAGATGGCTGCCCTTTTTAAAGGATGCGATATTTATAAGTGTTTGATAACAGTACTGAGACGATATAATTTAGAATTGACAAACCTTTCTGCAGTTTTAACAGACGGTGCACTCTCCATGGTAGGAAAAAATGAAAAAAAAAATCCATAAATATTGATAAATAAATAAATAAATAAACTTTTATTTCAATAGACCAAACAATACATGGTATAGAAAACGTCGAGAAAGTCAAAATGACACCAGTGCATCATATGGCCAAAAATGCTAATCAAGTAATATTAATCTCAAAATATATGTTCTTATCCTATACAACTCTGCAATGTAACTCAAAACCTAGAGAAGTCAATAACAAAGTACTCTTGAAGACTATAGGGGACATTATCCTTTAAAATTTGCCATATACAGTTTTTAAATGATAAAAGGCTCTTATTTCTAATATAAAGTGGAAGCGTATTAAATAAACGTATAACCATATAATAGAGACTATGTTCAAAAATGCACAAGTTATGATTCGGGATAACCAAATTATCACCATGCCTGGTATTATACTTATGAATGTGCCTCATAGTTGAGAAATTATTAAAATTGCTCTTTACATAAATTAAAGCATCGAATACATATATATATATATATATATATATATATATATATATATATATATATATATATACATAGCAGGAACAATAAGAAGCACATATCTTTTGAAAAGTCCTCTGCATGAATGTCTTGGTCTGACATTAGCAATATTTCTTATTGCTCTTTTTTCTAATACAAGAACATATATATCGAATACAATATTCCATACTTTAAACGTAAGACAAAATGTGCAAAATAAAAGGACAGTCTAATATTTACATTAACGATATCTTTAAGGCGATATAGTACAAAACAAACCGTTGAGAGTTTTTTACATAATTCCGTTATTTGACAGTCCCAATTAAGTGCATTATCAATATAAAGGCCTAGAAGTTTTGTATCAGTTACTAGAGCAATTGAATGTCTCTGAAGAGTTCTTACTAAAAACCTCTCACTTAGGACTGATGTCCTAGGCGAGAAACGAACAAACACAGTCTTTTTATAATTTAATATAAGCCTATTATTCAAAAACCACTGCTCGAAAGCAATCAAAACTTCTTGCAATCTCTTGACAGCTCTAGCCACTGATGTTTCTGAACAAATATATGAATTATCATCAGCAAACATGGTAAGATCATTAGGATTTTCAACTACCATAGGTAGATCATTAACAAATATTGAAAATAATAAAGGCCCTAAAATAGACCCTTGCGGTACTCCTAATCTGACCTTTAATTTGTTGGATCTGGAATCGCCAATATCCACAACTTGACCCCTGTCTCTGAGATATGATTGTAGCCATTCACCAATTTTGCTTCTAAACCCATACCGTTGTAATTTACATACAAGTAATGTATGATCAATTAAGTCGAACGCCTTGCTTAAATCCATAAAGAGACCAAAACTTTTATTACTTTCATCGAGATATCTGTAGAGCTGTTCAAGGAATTGCAACTGCCGACGTCGTACTTTTACCCCCTCTGAAGCCGTACTGACAATTCGTTAAAATTTTATGTGCTACAAGAAATGATGTCATCTGCTCAAAAACTACTTTTTCCAGAATTTTGGAAATGGAGCTAAGTATTGAAATTGGTTGATAATTTTCTACCATGGTTTTATCTCCTTTCTTAAACAGCGGAATAACCTTGGCAGTTTTAAAAACATCTGGAAAAGTTGCAGATTCAAGAGACATATTTATGAGGTAAGTTAATGGCTGAACTATAAATGTAACCGCTGACTTTAAAAAATTTGTAGAAATTTTGTCAATTCCAAAAGAATGGGATTTTTTTAGGTACATTATAACTCTAGTAACATCGTATTCGGAGACAGGTGAGAGAAATATTATAGCAGAGTTTTCTGGAAAACTTAAATTGAGATTATTGGCTATGTTACCTGCATTACGAGTTGTCAACAGGCTCAATGGAGCATTTACAAAATATTCATTAAAATTATTTTAGATAACTTCTTCATTGTCAGTTGGTACACCGTTTATCGCAATTTTACCTATAGACCCCCTGTTTTTAAGGTTTTTAGTACTATCAGATATAATATTCAACACCGTTTTGCTTTAATTTGTCGAATTAACAGACATGCCATCGTTATGCATTTTTTTAGCTAACTGAATAACTTTTTTTATATAGTTTCTTGTACAATTTATAATAGTTAGTTAGTAGGTCATTATTTGTTTGCATATTTAGCTTTTACAGCAATTTCAGGTTTTTTGAGGATGTACGAATTCGCTTATTCTTATTCAAATATATCCTTTTAAGTGGAAATGCAATATTTATGTAAGTAGATAGGAGGTCAGTAAATATTTTAAAACAAAACGTGGTGAAAGCTGATCGAGGTCTAAATCAACCCGAAGAACCTGCGAAGAGTGATCTGGTTATCTATATTACAAAAATTAGTACAAATATAGTCAATAGCAGTACTAGAAGTAGACGTCTGTCTACTTGCTTCTTTAACATGACAAACAAAACCATAAGAGCACAGTAAATCTATAAGTTCATGTCGCTCAACTGAATTTGCAAGAAAGTCAATGTTTATATCGCCACATAAGATTACACGCGTATTAACACCAGATTTAATGTTGTAACTTAGAGAGACTGTCAAGAAAAATATTTACATTGGCAGATGGTGATTTATAGATACAAAAAACTTTAAGAACATTTCCAACATATTTCAAAACACTTTTCGATACAATGGACATTTCTAATATTGTATTATCACAAATACCGCATAGTTCAGACTTACAAAAAATGGCTACTCCACCGTTTTCATATTCCGCACGGCAAAATTTTGCAATCAATTTAAAATTGGCGATGCTCAGAGAGCTCAACTGATTATCAGTCATCCAATGTCCCGATATACACAATATATCCGGACAGGCACTCATCAAATGTGCCTCTAAGATGTCAAACTTATTTCTCAAACATTGCATGTTTTGGTGATAAACAGATAGAATATTAGTCTGAAGAGAACCAACCTGGCTTGGATGCACTAGATGTTATTTATCACTATAATTAATTTTTTGCCTCTCTGATGATGAGGTGATGCAAGTGGTCGTAAAAACTGTGAAGTTCATTAAATCACGAGGCCTCAACCACAGAGGATTCCAAAATTTTTTACACGAAATTAATGCCGAGTATGGTGATGTGACATATTTTTCTTATGTTTGTTGGCTGAACAGAGGAAAAATGCTAAAACGCGGTTTTGAACTCAAGAAGAAAGTTGTCTTCATCATGAAAACCAAAGGGAAACCAGTTTCTCAATTTAGTGACCCCGACTGGCTGCGCGACTTTGGATTTCTCACGCACATCACGCTGCACCTAAATGACTTGAACACTAAACTACAAGGAAAAGAAAATCTCATCAACAACCTACTTGACACTATGAAGGCATTTGAGTTTAAACTGGATTTATGGAAAAATCAGTTGTTGAAAAAAGAGTTTACACATTTTCCTAAACTGAAGAGTTGCGAATGTACAGATGTGAATAAATATGTCGCAGCACTAGATAAATAATAATAATAAAATAAATGCTTTATTGTCAAAAAAATTTTACAATTTTGTGGACAAAGCTGTTGTAAAAAAAAAAAAATTACAAACATCAAAATTAGCAAACAAAACAAAACAAAACACATCATAAATATTATAGAAAAATAATATTTAAATCAAGAATTTAGAATATTAATATAACAGAATCCTAAAAGAAGTACATTAGAAATGTACTTTGTCAGTCGTACTATGTTATAAACATTTTCATAAATATAATGTAAAAAAATAAATAAAGCAAAGTAAAAAATAAAAAAGTACGAAACAATTAAAAAAATACATATACAAAATTCGGTAAAAATGGTTGGTAATGGCAACTATCACACTAGGGGTTCATAAGGATAAATTTATGTGTTGTAAAACTCGTTCACGGTGTAGAAGGCCCTTTCCAGTAAGAATGATTTCAAAGCCTTGCGAAATGAAGTCAGAGATATTATGGATTTGATGTTAAATGGCAGGTGATTATGCATTTTTTTTGCATTGTAGATTACTGATCTTTTAATTAACTCTGAGTGTGGGGTTGGAAGATAGGGATCGTGCTCAGTATTTCTGAGAGGGTAGTTGTGAGAAGGTCTCTCTAATAGAGCAGGTGCATGCTTACGAATTAAGCAAACCGATTCCAAAATGAATAAGCAAGGAAGGGTTAGTATTTTATATCTTTTAAAGAAATCTCGGCAGTGAGTTCTACTGTTAAGTCTCAGTAGGTAACGAACAGCTCTTTTTTGTAGTATAAAAATTCGATCAAATTGAGTCGCACAACATGTACCCCAGAATGGAATAGCATATCTGAGGTGCGACTCAACAAGAGCAAAATAAACAGTTCTAGAGGTAGAAAAGCTAAGCTCCTCGGAAACAGATCTTAACGCAAAGCAAGCAGAACCCAACTTCCTTGATAAAGCGTCGATATGTGGATCCCATTTTAAAGAATCATCTACAAGAAGCCCTAGAAATTTTACAGAGTTTACGACATCAATAGTGGTGCCATTAAGGTCAAAAGGTTGCAGCGTATTTTTATAAGACAAGACTTTCGTTTTAGAGATGTTCAAACATAGGAGATTAGAATCGCACCAGGATTTAATGGTGATTAGGTCATTAGATACAATCCTATGTAGGTCCGTGACATCTGGGTGGCTCCACGTAAAGCTGGTATCGTCCGCAAAGAGACATATTTTTCCACTAATGTTTAAATTAGCCATGTCGTTTATGAACAGAAGAAACAAGATAGGGCCTAGTACCGAGCCTTGAGGCACTCCATATTCCATTGGCCTACAAGAAGACATCCTGTTGTCAACTTTCACAACTTGATTTCTGTTGCTAAGATATGACTTAAACCAATCGAGAGGAGCCCCTCTAAATCCATAGTACTGCAGCTTGTTAGTTAATATATTATGATTCACACAATCGAAAGCTTTGGAAAAATCACAGAAAATTGTTGCCGTAGCGTGATGGTTGTTTAGGCTGGAGTAAACTCTATTAAGAAGGGAAAACATGGCATCGCTTGTGCATTTGTTACTTAAAAATCCAAATTGATGTTTTGTAAGTATTTCATATCTAGACAGAAATGATAAAAGCCTTTTTTTAACCAGTCTTTCGATGATCTTAGATAGCGTAGGGAGAAGTGCAATTGGGCGATAGTTCGAAGCTTCTTCTGAAACACCTCCTTTGTGAAGAGGTATGATTATTGCAGTTTTAAGGCAGCTTGGAAAAGTACCATTTTGGAAAGACATATTTATCAAAGCAGTCAGATGCTCTAGAGTGCACTCCGGCAGACTTGAATACATTTTTAAAGTAAGCCCATCAATTCCCGAGGAAGATTTATTTTCGATATCATTAATTGTACTGCGAAGTTCTGATAAAACTACTGGTGAAAAGAAGAAACTGTGCAGGTTTACCCTATGATTAGAGAGATATGAAATTGGGTCATTAGATTGAGATACGGATTTAGTCAAATCTTTGGCTACATTTACAAAATAATTGTTTAGGTCCTCAGGAGAGGTAAGGATAGTGTTGGATAAAGGAGTTTTGTTTCTTAAATCATTTACGATAGACCAGGTTTCTTTAGCTACATTTTTGGCGTTAGAAAGTCTATTATTGTAATAAATATCTTTGGCGGCTTTAATAGTCTTATGATAAATTTTTCTGTATGATTTTACATAATTATGAAAAAAGACACTGTCCGAAAATTTCTTTAAATGAGATAGTGACCGCATGTTCTTAGAAGATATACGTAAACCTTTAGTGGACCAGGGTTTACTTCTTTTATTTTTGATAGGCCTAAGAGGAAAAGATTCAGAAGCTATATTAGTTAGAGTTTTTATAAAACGAGAAAATTCAGTGTCGACATCATAAGTGTGAGAGTCCCAGTCAGTTATTTGACATAGGTGTTTGAAATTAATGAAATTTCTAACCGAAAAAATACGGCCTACTTGTCTAGAGGAATTTTTGGCTTTGGATGTAATTGAAAATTTTGTGAAAATTGCTTCATGATCGGAGAAACCTGGACTTAAGACATTACATTCGACGGAGCTAAGATCGAAAGAAGACACAACGTAATCTATAGTACTGGCACTTGTCTTAGTAATTCTGGTTGGTGAGTTGACGTGCATGGCAATTCCTAATGACTCAAAGATGGACTGAAGACATTCCTGAGCAGCACACACACTGGAAAAGTCAATATTGAAATCGCCACATAAGATTAATTTGCTTTTTACAGGAAGGGACTCGAGCAAACTTAGAAGGTTATGGCAGAATAATTGCACATCAGCATCAGGTGTTCTATAAATACAAATAATATAAAGGTCATAAGTATTGTGATAAACGATAGAAAATTCAAATACTTTTTCAGATAGTAAATGATTATACTTTGATATTTCGGAAAAATCGTTGTTTAAAGACATTATCATGGTGCCTCCATGAGTTAAATTAGTTCTATTAAATCTGGCAATTGTGGTATAGTTTTTAATAAAAACAGGTTGATTGATATTTAGCCAGTGCTCAGTGATGGCAATGACTTCTGGAAAATTTAGCTCTTCTAACAAAAGATATAATTCGTCTGTTTTATGTCTTAAGGACTGAATATTAAGAAAAAAAAGATTAAAATTACTATTGGTCAATTTTCTAGAGGGTGCTAGATCCTCTTTTCGCGTCATATTGACTAAAAATTTTTACTTTTTGATGGTGAACCACTAGAATAATATTTACCAGTACTTTCACGAATTTTTTGGAGCCGTAAAATTTTTTCCGAGGAGTAGAAAGATCTATACGCTGCAAGGTCTGAGTCCACTTCAGATGAACCAATCCCATAGGCATCGTGGAAGCGATAATACAACTTGCGCAGGGAGTCCTTGTCGCTGGGAAGGCCTTCTGAAGCTAGCAATAATTTAATGCTAGTACTTGTATGCCCCTCAAAACACACACTAGATGGCTGGTCGTGTAGATAAGCAAGAAATAGCCTTAAGGTCTTTAGTAAGGAAGGATCCCTTAATCTGGCTAATATATAGCGACCATTTGCTTTATCCGAATCTTGGGACAGCCGCATTTACTTAAACAAGAGTTCCAATCAAGGTTTTCTGACTTCAGAAGTAATGAAAACTACATCAATGTCTTTGCACGATTATTCAGTGTATCCGTTGAAGACATGCCAGAAAATTGCCAGAGGATATCGATTTGCAGTGTAATTCGGAACTGAAAGACAAGTTCGACATGGATCTTCTTGATTTTTATTCAAAATATGTCGATCGAAACTCTTTTTCTGAAATCCGAAAACTGCCCAGAAAATGATGTCTCTGTTTGGGAGCACATATGTGTACGAGCACCTGTTTTATCGTATGAAGAATGTGAAATCTAAACCAAGGTCGAGAGTTACAGATGCCGATCTGGAAGGAAGTTTGCGGTTGAAACTACAAAAATAAAACCAAATATCGACACACTTGTCAAAAATCGCATTGATTGAATGAATTTTTTAATCAATAACACTTTGAAATCATATGTTTTTTATTTTATTCATATGGTGGTAAAGTGACGTGGACCATTGTAACACTTCGGACGATGTGAAATCGATTTTTGGTCCTTGCCCTAAAAAAGGCTGAAGACCCTTGCAGTACAGGACATAATAGCAAGTGTAGATGACATCATCCGAAAACTACCACAAGAATAGGCTAATACAGTTTGATATGAAACAGTGGCAATACTTCGCAGCTCTAAACCATCAAATGTCAATCGCAGAAAGAACAGCCATAAACAGCCTCAATGACAAAGTAGATTTGATAATTCTACTTGCAGATAAATAGAACGGTGGTTATGGACAAGAATAACTACATAGAGAAAACAGAGACATTACTTCAAAATCTCATTACTTCAAGATTCAAGAAAATTGATTATTAATGCCTTGGATTTGCCAGACTTAAAGAAAAAAAAATTGAAGCCGGTTCGAACATTTTATCGACTTCCAAAAATACATAAAGCTAATGTACCGGTTCCCCATCTTACAAAATAAGTATAAATATTTACTTATTTTGTATTACCTTAAATCCTTTCACAGGACGATCTAATTATTATATCAAAAATTCTAAAAATTTCTTAGAACACCAAAAATATTTTACTTTATATATATATATATATATATATATATATATATATATATATATATATATATATATATATATATTGGGTCTTCCTCATTTCCGATATTTTTGAGGTTGCCATTCTAGACACTGTTTTGGAAGTCTTTCGTTGTTCATTCGATTTACATGTCCAGACCAAATCAGTTGCTTCCTTTCTACATCCAGTGTGATTGTCCCCCCCATTCCTATGCGGTTCTTCACATCTTCATTTCTTATTCGATCTCTTTTAGATATCCTTAACGATCTTTTAACTGCATCCATTTCCACTGCTTCGAGTCTTCTCCGATTTCTTTCCGTGATTCTCCATATTTCTGCTCCATATAGAAGACTACTCTTAGTCATGGTTTCATATATGTTGAATTTTCTTTACTTGGATATTTCTTTACTGATTGACTCTCGAGCTTATTTCTTTTTCATCGGTGCCTGTTCTATCGAATGCAACTCCCAGATATCGGTATTCCCGGCAGGATTCAATTTCTTGGTTGTTGTCAACAGTAAGATTTATGTCATGTCCTGAACCAACACAGATATATTTTGTTTTCTTGATGTTTACTTCTAATCCCCATTTGGAGTATTCCTCAATCAGTTTTCACATCATGTACTTTATGTCGTCTTTATCATTTGTGATTATGACCTGGTCGTCTGCAAACTGCAGGGTATGTAGGCAAGTATTGCTGAGCTCCATACCAATTCTATTTATTTTTCTTTTCCAATGTTTAAGTGCGGTTGCTATATATATTTTGAATAGTGTTGGAGATACACAGCATCCCTGCCTTAGTCCTTTAGTTACTGCGAAACTGTTGGTGAGATAATTTCCAATCTTAATTTTGGAGAGGGCACCCGCATACAGATTTTGCATATGCTTTTGTTAAAGTATTGTTTATTGGCGATGAAATCAGGATTTCCCTCATTTTGTTCAATGGTATGTTGTCATAAGCCTTTTTCAAGTCTACAAACGTTAGATGTACATCTCTATTTCGAGCGGTTTTCTTACAGGAACGACCAGCTCTAAATCCACCTTGTTCTTCTTCGTATTGGCGATATTCGGTCTCTATTAAATCTCTAAGTATTCTACCATATAGCCTACTTAGTATGCTGGTCACTAAGATTCCTCTGTAGTTTTCACACTTTCTCTTATCTCCCTTTTTGTGGATTGAGGAGATGTATGCCACCTTCCACTGGCTTGGGAAAGGATATCCATTCAAATAATAGTTAAATACTTTTGTGAGTGTTCCACTTTCAATTAGTTCTGCAGGAACATCTTCTGGGCCATAAGCTTTGCCGTTTTTTAAGCTTTTCACCGCTTTTACCATACTTTCCACTTCGACGTATACAGGTTCCCCTCAATCTCTATACCTGGTATAGAGGTGCTTTCTAGATGTCCAACTCTATCTTCGGTTAACAGTTTTCTGTAGTGCTCTACCCAAATTTCTGACTTAATACAACACAGATTTACTTTTTCTTTGTGAGCGGTTTTGACAGAGTTTATGAATCGTCAGGCTTCTGTGCATTTTCTGCCTCCTATATAAGTGTTAACTTCTGCGAGTTTGCGATCCCATATATCGTTTTTCTCCTTCTTAATTGTGTTCTGCACTATTCTTTTTACTCTGTTATATTCTAATCTGTCTGCATCAGTCTTCGAACTTAGCCATTTTTGATAAGTTTCTTTTTAGTCAGGACTAGTTCTTCTATTTCGTCATTCCACCAGAATTAGTTGCTTACTTTCATTTTCGGTTGTTCTCCCAGCACTTCTTTTGCACTCTCGTGCAGTGACCATAGTATATTTCTGCATATTTCGGTCCCGTCTTCTAGCTGTGCATTCAGTTTCTGGTCAAGTCTTGTCTGAAAGAGATCTCTAGTGCTGTCATGGATGAGACTTTGTAGATTATATTTGGGTTCTTTAATCTCCAACTCCTCCACAATTTGTGACTCGTCGTTTGAGATATAGGGAACGACTATTTTACTCTTAACAGGAAGTGATCCGAATCGCAATCTGCTGCCCCATAGCTTTAACGCTGTTACTAGCCCAGGTGGTATTTTAGTCAGTTTTGATGTTGAATCCCTGTACACAAATGTGCCTATTGACTATTCAATTTCTATAATTTCTGAAATATTTCAACATAAAAACCTTAATTCACTCTTAATTAAATTGATAAGAGAATGCTTAACGTCCACATATTTCATTTTTTAAGGGACCTTTTGTAAACAAACCTCGGGGGGCCGCGATAGGATCTCCCCTATCCCCCGTGCTAGTGGGCATCTTTACGGAGGCTTTCGAGAAAAGTATTTTTGGATCTGCTTGTTTACAACTTAAATGTTGGTTTAGATATATAGTTGATGTTTTTGTAATATGGCCTCATTGGAGAAGAAAATTTGACGATATGTTTAGATCATCTAAACCAACAGCATTCTAATATAAAATTCACTATGGAAATTGAGTCAGATGGTGCCATTCCCTTCGTAAATGTGTTAGTACAAAAGAAAGGGAACGGTACCCTCGGACATACTTACACCATCCTAATGATATGAAAATATGGAATAAAATATTAAATAAACTTCTTAAGTCTGTTTGAATTATTATTAATTTAAGAAAGGAAATTTTACATGAAAGAAGATTACTACATAAGTCGGCTAATAAAATCACGGTGTTTGTTACGCTCTATTCGATTTAATATTTGATCTCACTATTTTTTAGCAGAGAAGTTATTGAATGTGTACACTTTCTCCCAAGAAATCAATAAGGCAATAAGCAATATGATCAATTATAAATAACATGGAAGTAAATCAATGTCCAGCAGACCAACAACGGTTTCAACTAAGCGTATCATGACCTAGTATAATATCATTCTTCAGTTATTACGTGCAACATTTTTAGCTTTGTTCCTTTGAATCGGTATAAAATAATATTGCTACAAAAAATGAATTAAGATGACAAGTTTTATATGATCTATTTAATTGATTTCAAAAAAGGAGGAGGTTCTCAATTCGACCTGTATGTATTTTTTTATGTGTGTTCGCGTATATTGTCTAAACGACTTTGCCTATTTTGATGAGTCAAACGCCAAATTCTAGAGGACGTTTTTCTGGTGGCTACAACTATAAATTTTGATTTGTGGGTGGTCTCGTCATTTTTGATACCCATTTCAAACTAAAGCATTGAGATGTGTAATAGACATACAACCCCATTTACTAAAAGGTATCTCTTTTGCTATCCCATTATGTAATTCTATTAATTTTAAAACTTGACTTTAAATTTTCAAATTAATAAATCAGTATTTGGTGAGTAAGAGTTAAATTAGGTTTAGGTACATATACAGGGTGACAATTTAAAAACTTGAAATGGCCATATCTAAGGACGGAAAAGCTTAATCAAAAAACGCTCAAAATACTTTCTATAAAACGAAGAGGAAACAAATAAAAGCGTATTTTCGACCTTTATCTGTATCATTGAAAAGCATAAAATCTTAAATAGAAAGGGAGGTTGAGTGATACATCATCTTAAAGCTCTTGAATAATAAATCTTGCTTTCCAATGGTACCATAGAAAGCTGTTTTTCGTGAAATTCTTCTGTGTTTATTAAAGGAAACAATAAATTAAAACACAATTATGAAATGTTTTATAATTATTTAATTAAATGTTCTTCGCGTACATTTGCAAATGTTTCTCTGGATATAGCAGGGCATTCCTAAACTATCCTATCCTTGAGTTGCTCTATTGACTCAGGTTGCGTTTTAAACACCACAGATTTAAGGTGACCCCACAAAAAGAAGTCAAGAGGTGTTAGGTCCGGGGATCTAGGTGGCCATTCAACAGGACCTCTTCTTCCAACCACTGGTTGGGATAATAATGCTAAATTTACTTGTATGTCCCTCTGATTTTCTAATTCCCGCACTATTAGTACTACTAGGGGTACCTTCTCTAAATACATGTGGATTCTGGTCATTCTAGTAACGACAGTTTTGCTTATTAACATGTCCATTCAGATAAAAGGTACATTCATCACAGAGACAAATATTTTTAACTAGTCGAGGTTCTGCCGTAATTCTATCTGTCATTATTTCACAAAACTGGATTCTTCTATCCGGGTCGTCGTCACCAAGTTCTTGCAGTATGCGCAGTTTATAGGGATGATATTTATGAAATTTAAGTACCTTTCTTATTGTTTCACGAGATAAGCCAGTTGCTACAGCTGCTTGACGAGTTGATAAAGTTGAATTATTTGCAAACTGCCCCAGAACTTCAATTTGCGCTGTTTCGTCAACTAGTCTCGGTTGATTTCTCTTTTTAGTCGCGACAGAGCCAGTTTCTTCAAATTTGGCTACTATGGCGAACATACTCTTACATTTTGACCTGGATTTTCATTTAATCTTTGGGCTGTCCTTAAGAAACATTGATCCTGAGAACCATAAAAAAAAATCATTTCTACACGTTCAGCTGTGTTGTACACCATTATTTAAGATAAGTGCTGCTTTTCGTTTAAACTGAACCAAAAGTCAACTGTTAAAATATCAATACTAATAGTACAAGTTACTTTTAAAGTAAATATTGTGATAAAAAAGTGCGAATATTCATAAACAAATAAAATACCAGTCTTAAAATGTTTAGAATTCTTAAGAGACATGCCAGGATATCGGTACCAATCATTTTGAACATTTACTTAAATAAAAATAAAAATGTTGAAAACTGTATTTTTATTTATTGTTTCCTTTAATATATATTTATGGTATCATTGAAAAGCATTTTTAGTTTTATAAAACCCCCCTTTCTATTTAAGATTTTAGGGGTGTATCTTACCCTGCCCAATGGGTTACAGATAAGTAATAATAGTAAGTAAGTAAGTAAAGAAAGTTTTTTGAGCGTTTTTTGATTAAGTTTTTCCTTCCTAAGATATGGCCATTTCAAGTTTTTAAATTGTCACCCTGTAAATTATTATCATTACCATAATAGTTAATGAAAACTAATTAAAATTAAATATCTCAAAAGTATTAAATATGTTTAACTCAAAAAAATAATTTACTTTTATATATTTATACAATATTTATATATATATATATATATATATATATATTCTATATATATATATATATATATATATATATATATATATATATATACTACAAATTATAATATTCTTAAAAATGTAACTTGTAAAAATCACTAAAAAGTTAGAAATAAAATGTAAAAAAAATTAGAATTGATTTAAAAAAATCGCTAAAAATTATATTATTCCTTAAATATAGATATTTTGTCTATATTTAAGGAATCCGCGCCCAAATGATGACTAATCTGTAATAATATAATATATATTTAAAAAAATATATACACGTATTACCTATACTCACTTGTAACCTTAAACTTACTAACCTAATACACATTTTAATATGTTATTCAGAGGGGGGTCATGTCACTATTTTGAAGTCGAACTACTGAGTAAATTTGATCGCTGCTTGGATTGGGATTGTTTTATAGTTTACATTTTATTTAAAAAATATATATTCTCTTTAACACAAGCGGTCTAACGTAGCCAACAGTTGCAAGGCCCCAAAAATATTTCTGCGCATGTCTCAAAATGGGAATTCGTTATTGGTCTGTTTGCCTTTAACTTTGGGCTCTGCCATTGGATACAAATAGTAGTTTGCGCGTGAGCAGTTCCACAAAGGGGCCCTGAGAGTAAGTGATTCGGGCATCAGTTCAGTGGCGGCTATTCAGGTGAAGTAGGTGAAGTGCTACTTCACCAGGAAAAATAAGCAAGCAAACTTCTAACTACATTTATTATATATCTCTTAAAATTTTAGCTTTTACATTCATTTATTCACCTAATTGGCAAAAAATAAACTGTACATCTCGAATAAATATTTTACTTGACCGTTGGCGTCATGTCTTTTTAAAACGGTCAATCGAACTTTATTATAAAAACTATAACAGTGGCGCAAACCACTTCGACTTTGCTGGAGGTGCTATGTCTAGTTTACGATTTTCCTACTATGTTGCCATACAACGCTCTCGGTGAATTGCTGCGGCAGTACACTACACCCACGTGTTTTTCAGGTTAGTGTGGTTGTTTACTTTTATTTTCACTACAGCGGTGAGTTCCTTTGCAGTTTGCTTGACTGTTTTGTGTTATATTTATTTATGGTGTTATTACAACTTTATTTGATGCCGGGTTTATTAATGTGCATTATTAGTTGACTATAATATTTAAGCTTTAAAATGAATCCGATCACGGATGTGGTTTGCATTTTGTTGGAAACTCCATTTAATCGATGGAAGGAACAAGATCGGAGGTATGTATTAAATGTAGGGCAGCCAAGGTTTGACTTGACAATTTCCGCAAAAAAAGAAATAAAAAAAAACATGGAATGTAAGTTTTAAATTATCCTGGTTTTCGGCGTACAAATGATTATGTAGTAGTCAAATATTACAAAAATTGTTTTGCTGGCCTTGTTTACTATTTTCCAATAAATATTCAGTGTGGAATAAGGAAGGATTTGCAGGTATGTTAAATATATCAAGGTCTTTGCATAAACATGAAGACTTGGCGGAGCATTTAAAATGTGAATTAATGCTAAAAACATTTGTAAAAATCAACGCACTATAGCTTACGCTTTAAAAGGAAATGCTAAACTGTATAAAATACATTTTAACGAAAACGTCCGATTAAATAGACTATTTATGTGCTTGTTGATTCACGCAGTTTTGTACCTTAGAAAACAAAAGAAAAAGAGCAGCGAGTCAATAAACAATTTTAAACAGCTTTTAGGGGTATTAATATCGAGAAGTTCCCAAGAACTAAAAAATCATCACGAAAAAATTAAAAATGTTTTTACTGGTGACTCGAAAACTATTCAAAACGAAATAATTGAATGCGTTTCTGATTATTTAAATGATCATGTAAAAATGAACACACAGTTTTTTTCTGTGCAAGTGGATGACTCCACTGATATTACGCAAACCTCCCAGTGCTTCATAATTTTAAGATACGTTAATTCAGAAGGTTCAGTAGTCGAGAGATTCTAGGATTTTATAATGTCAGCTCCGATAGAACGTCGGAGAATTTATATTCTCTATTGGATCAATTTGACTATAAACATAAATTAATACAGCAATGTTACGATGGCGCAAGTGTAATGTCTGGCCATCTAAATGGCCTTCAAAAAAAAAGAAAAAGCGCCGCAGGCTGTATTTGTCCTGATGAGGCAAAGTTTAAAAATATTTCTAAATGTCGAATTTTTTTTTGTAAGCCTTAGTGGTATTCCCTCATTTTTTCATCACTCATCATCATCAAAAAATCGTTTCACATTCATTTTGCATATCCAATATAAAACGCTGTCATGAGGCGCTCTATAAAAAAAGAAATAAACATTTTTTTAAATACCATGTTTGATAAAATAAAGCAAATTCTATTACAGAAATAAATCATTACAAACTTGAGCTTGCTAAGCTTGCACCTGAAGAAATTAGGACTAAGTATAGAACCCTTTTTTATGAAATAGTGGACCATATTTTAATGGAAATGACACTAAGCTTTCAAGACTCTGAAAAACTTGCATTTTTGTGTTTGGCAGAATCTACTAAATTTTCCGAATATAGTTCAAATTTTCCGACTGGCCCGTTTGAAATCTTGTTACAATTATATAGGGAAATATTTTCAAAAAGTCCACGACTTAAAAATGAGCTTGGTCTTATTTTTGCCAATGACAGTAATTGGAACATATGGCTGCAAGAGCAAGTAAAAAAAATTAATGAAAATAAAGATATTTTAACCAAAGCATAGTGACAGGTGTTTCAGTGGAAAGAAGTTTTTCTTGCCTCAAACATGTAAAAAGTTATTTAAAAAATACAATATCTCAAAAAAGACTTACTTCTCTAGGCAATATTTCAATTCAAAAGGAATGTCTGGAGGAGATTAGGGCAACTCATCCATTTTATGAGGATGTTATAAATGAATTTGCTGCTAGGATAGGAGAATTGATTTAGTATACAAAATTTAGGTAAGTGGTAAAAAAATATTCTACCCCTTCCACATATAAAAAAAAATCTAGAAAAAAAATTATTGTGATATTTTCTTACTTCATTCACTTACTTTTTCACCCGCGAGCTGCCACTGCAAAAATATTCGAACAATCCGTTTCTGTGCCACAATTACTATATTGATGTCGGATGACTGACCCCATACAACAATATTGTAAGCAAATGAAGAATAAACAAAGGCATAGTAAACACTTAACAAGGGTTTCAAGAGATACATAATTTTTTAAAGAGTTTAAAACATAGGAAGTCTTAATGATTTTTGAATACTCTTTAGAAATTTGCCCATTTCAGGTTAAATCCCTATCAGTGGAGACTCCCAAGAAATTTATTGAGTAACTTAAAACTAGCTTGTGACCAACTAGATCAAAAATGAGACCACACGATGTTTTGCGTACGGTTTTTATTTCCATACAGACAGTTTTCGCCTGATTAATAACCCGAAGTTTGTTATGTCAAAAACTACACAAGTTCGGTAAAAAAGTTTCATATAAAAGTTGTATAGTTCCTTACGATTTATGATGCAAAAATGTCTTGAAATATACAGGGTGTTTTAAAATCAAGTTACACGCTAAAACTTCAGAATCTCTAATGGAACACCCTGTATATTATTTCATTTTAAGAATCTACATGAAATTCTGATCATATTTTTATTAAGCATACCCTATCCCTAAAGTCGACTGTTTTTGAGATAAAAAAAATGAGAAAACTGTTTTACAACATTTTTTTAATAACGATTAACAACGATAGTCTAAAATTCTAAATGATGCGTTTTAACGTAATAAATGCTGGAACTGTTGTCCGTTCACTTCCTGACAATATCCTAATCGATTGATGAACTGTTGTTGTAGATTTCGAATGAAAGTAGGTGGGATTTGTCGGATTTCATCTCTTATACGATTTTTCAGCGCATCGATATTAGGAGGTCTGTTCAAATAAACTTTGCTCTTTAAATATCCTCACAGAAAATAATCTAGGGGAGTTAAGTCCGGGGACCTGGCCGGCCATTCGTAGGGACCACGACGTCTTATCCACCTGTTAGGAAATATTTCACTGAGATACTGCCGAACAGGTAGCGCGTAGTGAGGTGGTGCTCCATCTTGTTGGAACCACATTGCTGCAGTAGGCATATCGGGCTCATTACCTGGATACAGTTGAGCTAAGGCAGGAATCAACTCGAGTTGTAAAAAATCAACATAAATTTCGCCGGTTAAATTTACGTCGAAAAAGTAGGGACCTATAATTCTATCTTGAAATATTCCAGCCCAAACATAGTTTTTTTTTCGGGATATTGCGTATGAGCCACTTGAGCCTAATGGGGATTCTCTGTAGACCAATATCTACAGTTTTGTCGGATGACAGTACCATTAAGAAAAAAGGTGGCTTCATCGGAAAATAAAATATTTCTACAAAAGAATGGATCCAGGTTGCACCGCTCTTGCATACTTTCGCAAAACTCAAGTCGGCGGTCAAAGTCGTCTTCATTTAATTCATGGATTAATCTTATTTTGCAGGGATGATACTTTGCCGTGTGCAGAATATTTTTTACCGATGATTGACTAAGGTTTAAATCTAATGCTACTTGACTTGTAGGTAAATGTGGATTTTCGTTATAACTGAGTAAAACATTCAATTTCATATCATCATCTAGTTTTGGCCTACCTGTGCTGGGAAAATCTTTTACACAACCATGATCACGAAATTTTTTGATAATTTTGCTAATTGTGGATTTTGCAATTGTTTGTCCTCGCTCGGGATGCATGTTATTAAAAAGTTCACATACTTCGTCAAGATTTCTTTGGCGATCTCCCCATCCAAACATCATAAGAATCTCTATTCTTTCTCTTTCTGAAAGCATTTTTATCAGGAAAAAAGTAACTCTCCAACAGTATGCTAAAAATTGAGACAGTTTATTGTCAGTACATGACAGTTTCTATGGAAGTTCTAAAATAATCCACCATGTTTCACTATGCATAGGGAAATGAGTTAATTTTGTTTAAAGCCAAATTTCCATTTTCTCATTTTTTTATCTCAAAAACAGTTGACTTTAGGGATAGGGTATGCTTAATAAAATATGATCAGAATTTCATGTAGATTCTTAAAATGAAATAATATACAGGGTGTTCCATTAGAGATTGTGAAATTTTGGCGTGTAACTTGATTTTAAAATACCCTGTATATTTCAAGACATTTTTGAATAATTAATGGTAAGGAACTATACAACTTTTATATGAAACTTTTTTACCCAACTTGTATAGTTTTTGACATATCTCAAGGTTTCCAGACTTTATGCCCTCATTGTATATTTAATCAAAAAAGAATACATTCTGTTATAAACGAGTTTTTCTAAAATTTTGGAGAAGCAGCTCAATAGAGAAATAAGACTATAGTTCCTTACTAGGGAAGGGTCTCCTTTCTTAAATATGAAAACGACAATGACAGTTTTAAGGCATTCGGAAGAATATTAGAAACTGACAGATATACTGACAGACAGACCAACGGAATTGAAAAAATATTGGCATCGAGGGACGGTAAACGTGAAGATGTCGCTGTCTTTAATTCGTACCACAATTTTAACAGATCGTCTCTATATCACACTTAATTCTTGCAGAAAATTTGAAAACAATCCAATAAGTAGTTTTTTCAGACTGATTTTTAAATTAAATATAATCTTGGAATCGTACCATAATTTTGCCAGTTGATTTCTATGTAATACTTGCTTTTTGTGCAAAATTTGAAATAAATTGCACAATTAGTTTTTTAGTAACAATTTTTTTAACATTTCACTAGGACGCCACCTTGTTCCGCCATAGTGGATTTTTACTAAAATATTACCACCACTTGAACCTTAATTTTTGTCCAAAACTTGAAGACAGACCGATGGAACTAAGAAAACATGCTTTTCACCCTCTAGGTACCCTGAAACATGAAGATCGGCGACAATCTCGCAAGGGTAATTGTTTCCCTATTACAATACTTCCCTTTTACGAGGGTAAGTAAGTTTCTGAAGATTATTCGGGGCGCCGCTCAAATAACAATTGTATTTTATTGTCTTGGGTGACACTTTTTTCTATGTACAGGGTATCCGGATTTGGTGGCAAAACAGGGTATCTCGCTTATTTTTAAAGATAGAACCTTGCGGTTTTCACGAACCTGAGCTAATTTTTTGTGAAACTCATGAAGGCGTAAACAAAATTTTCATAGCCTTCTTCGTTTATGAGATACCGGGCGAAATAGAAAATTTTGCATTTTGGGACTCCCCTCTTATCTCGGTTATCCTTTAACTTAACGCAAAGAGAAAAATTGCTGCTCATGCAGTTTTTTACGCTGGATCCAGTGGCGTAGTCATATTTTTCATTTGAGTTGTTATTTTTTAGATATGACCCAAAGTTGTGTTTTTTTAAATGGGACACCCTGTATATTTGTTCAGAAATTGATTCGTCCTTTTAAAAGCTTCTCAAAAATATATAATAGTATGGGTCTATTTTAATAAACAACAACAAAACTCCTAATTTTTATAATTATCATCCCAAATTTTGCAGTAGGCCATGCAAAACAATGCTGCCTTTTATTTAAAGTCGTTAACAATATCTACATCCTAACAATAAATTAAAATAAATATGTAATTAAATCTATTTATCAAAATATGTATTGATAATTTTGCAACAAAAAAGTACCACCTACCTAGATTTATGTAACACAAGAACAAAACAGTAATAAATAATTATGTAACAAGCCAGCTTCAGCCATGTTCAGCAAAAATCAACTGTCGTATAAGAACTTCAGTAACCAAGAAAATCAAAAGAACTGTTCAAACTGATTTCCATTTTGTTCTATGCATGCTTCGCACAATTTTCGTATTCGTTTTAGGGAATTAAGCAAAATAACGGGATGATTTTGTAAATAGCGAAAATTTTCTCTTATTGCATTTCCTAAATCTTGGACATTATCATAGTGGTCTTTGTAAATTCTATTTTCCAGATATCCCCATAGAAAGAAATCTAAAATCGACAAATCTGGGGACCTAGGGGGCCATCTTATAGGTCCATTTGTTCCGATCCATTGATTGGTAAAATTATTGTCCAGAAATAATCTCGTCATTCTAGAATTGTGTGCAGGAGCACCGTCCTGTTGAAAATAAATTTCGTTAATTTGCGCTAGAGGAACATCGTCAAGTAATTCAGGATAGCTGCCTCTAAAATTTCTATATAGCGATTGGCTGTTAGATTTCCCTCAAATATATAAAATTTTATATGTGTTGCTCATATGAAGCAGGACACATTTAGACCAAACCTGCCCTGGTGTCTTCTGGGAAATATTTGGTGTTGATTTTCCTGGGACCAGAATCTACTATTGTGCCTATTGAGTATACCAGAATTACTGAAATGTGCTTCGTCTGACCATATAACCTTCCTTTCAAAATCTCTAACCAAATCGCATCTTTCTCGAAACCAATTGCAGAAGACTACCCGACGCTCTGCATCCCCTGGCTGTAAGTGCTGCACGAGCCTAAATTTGTATTGTATGGTATTTGTGCTTTTTTAGAATTTCTTGAACTCTAGTTTTTGGAATCCCTATGCTCTTTTCACTGGCCCTACAAGAGTTTGTAGGGTAAGCTTCTGCATTAGCCAAAATCGTAATTTCCTCAGCCTCCGGATTTTCTTTATTATATGTTTTCGTACGAGGTCTGATAAATGATCCGTGATTAAGTAAATTCTTTTTTATCCGATAAAAAGTGGATATATCAGTTTGCTTCCTTTCTGGATATCTAAATAAAAATTAAGCAATAGTATTTCAACATACCTAAAAATTAACTATTTACCTGTTAAAATACATCTCAGAAGCCGCTTCAACATTTTCATTACTTAATATAAAACAAGCTAACATATCGTACTTTTCATAATGTTCGAATGTTTGGCTTTCTTCCATAATAATACAAATATATTTTTACACAATAAATAAACACAAAAAACTAGCGCTATATTTTATATACGCGTACAAAATTGGGAAATGTCATTTGCTTCCAAGAAAACAAAAGAGAACGGTATCGTTTTGCATGGTCTACTGCAAAATTTGGGATGATAATTATAAAAATTAGGATTTTTTTTGTTGTTTATTAAAATAGACCCATACTATTATATATTTCTGAGAAGCTTTTAAAAGGACAAATCAATTTCTGGACAAATATACAGGGTGTCTCATTTAAAAAAACACAACTTTGGGTCATATCTAAAAAATAACAATTCAAATGAAAAATATGACTACGCCACTGGATCCAGCGTAAAAAACTGTATAAGCAGCAATTTTTCCCTTTGCGTTAAGTTAAAGGATAATCGAGTTACGAGGGGGGGTCCCAAAATGCAAAATTTTCTATTTCGCCCTGTATCTCATAAACGAAGGAGGCTATGAAAATTTTATTTATGACTTCATGAGTTTCACAAAAAATTAGCTCAGGTTCGTGAAAACTGCAAGGTTCTATCTTTAAAAATAAGCGAGATACCCTTCTTTTGCAACCAAATCCGGACACCCTGTACATAGGAAACGCTCCGTTTTGTTAAATTTGTTTTTTTCCAACACGCCTGTACGTTTTCATTATTGTTTGAACTTGACTAGATCCTGTGGCTGATATTTTATCTTTTGGGTGTAGTTATTCCTTAAAAAGTAAAAACTATAAAATGCACATTTTTTTAGTAAATAATATTATACAGTCACTGATTGACTTACTCATCAATGCAGAGATGAAACCACTAACACCAAAACCTCGAAATTTGGATAGAATAGGTCTTGTGTGACCTAAGCAAACAAAAAGAAGAGATTTTAGGAAAAGGATGTAAAATAGGGGATAAAAGTTTGTAGTGGGAAAATAATTATTTGCCTATTGACTCGAAATTTAGCACAAATAATTCAGTAAAAATAAATAAATACGTGTTTCAGCATTTATTAAAATTCATTCTCTATGTATGTAAAAGACATGGGGATGGAAATCACAATATTCTCTCAAGCAAAGTCGAGACGGATGATGCTGGTTGTTAATAAACCGATAAGAGAGCCGGAAATAGCGTACACAAAAAATAAATTAAATACAACCTTTATAAAGCTGTAAAGTAAGTCAATTCTAGCTTATAAGATGGTTTATTTTGACATTATGCGTTTTCTAGACCTCTCATTGTCATATGTTGAGTTGAGTGACTTCGATTTATAAGCTATCAAGTGAAAACTATTGAAGGTGATTAATGCAAATCCATAAAATTTGGCCAATTAAAGTTAAGATTAGTTAGGTTTAGACAAAATTATAAGCGTTAAATTTAAATCTCTACTTTAAAATCCTTAACTTGATTCGTCAAGTTTATATTAAGTTTACTGAAGGAAAGTCAAAACTATACTTTTGCTCGGGGGACTCCCTGTTCCTCCATGCATGCTGCAACACGTGTAGAATGTGGCGTGTTTACTATTCATATAACCCAGTGTAAATTGAACGATTACTGTTTCAGTCTATAAGTTTAGAAATAGTATAACAATTATATCAAATAATTTACAAAGAAGTAGTTTTTCTATGGCTTAAAATTACCCGTAAACCAATTTTGATTCGTCAGCCCACTTAGAAAAACAATTAAATGACTCTTGAATTTTTATTAAACCATCCTAAATCAGATATAAGATTTAAAATGATCCAATAATATCCTTATCATTTATAATTTGTTTGCAGCTACGTGGAATACGATTAAAGTCTTTCTTAAAATTCCTTATTTGTCAAGATTCACAGTTCAAATATCATAAATCAGGTTTAAAATCTATTTACGAATCAACAACCCTCTTGACTTGGAGAAAATAAGATAATGAATTACTTTTGGTCCAAATAATATGAAAATAATATTTTTTTTTTATAATTTATACATTGTTGGGCAAATTAATAACTAAACTGAACATTGGCGGCTTCCTACAAGGACACAGGTAGCCAGGTTGCCGACTATGTCGACAGTATTTCGACGTCTTTTTGACATTTAACTGATGATCTTACAACGTTGCAAGTTCTAGGAATAAAATAAAAGCAAAGTACATGTAGACAAATAGCGATATAAATAGGATATTTCAGCCTCGAATCTAAAAGGGTTATCTTGTAAAAACCTCAACTCTTATTTTCCAATAGTTCAATTTTAAATCATTTATCTAAGCAAAGTATTTTATACTATTTATAGTTTACTGTTTGCAAACTAATAAATGTCAAATTTGCCACCTATAAAACCATAAGTTCCCCTGGTGTTAATAAAACGAATTTCAGTAGCGTTTTCCTGGCGGATCGTAGATTAGAACTGCGAATCCCCGATCACGCGAATGTTAAACCGACCGCTTAATTTTTATTAGTGCTTTAAAATTCAATATTGTGAAGAGGACTGAAAAAGACAGATGAATAATATCATATAAAAGCATTGGATACATAAACAGGAAAAAGCCTAGCCGAGACCGAGAAGGTCTCTAGATTCAAAGCGATGGCGCGTCAAAATAACAAAGTCAAAGTCAAATCAAGCTTTATTGTTTAAAAAAATATTCCTGTTAACAAAGCTTTAAAAAAAATAAATAAAATGTGTTAAATTTAGCCCAACATTAACAAATTATAGTTAAAAATGATTCAAAAAAAATATATTTATAAATGTAGGCAGATAGGTAACACTTAAAATAGATTAAAGGTATAAAGACAAACGATACAATATTTTTACAGTTTACTAACACTAAAAAGAGCATACATTTAAAAGGTGCTAGAAATTACGATAAAAGGATTTTTAAATAATAAATATACAAGTAAAAAATTAAAACATGTCGCTAGTTAATCCCGTCTCGAAAAAAATCGTCCAAGGTATAAAAAGGTCGCGTGATAAGAATTGATTTTAATTTCGTTCTGAACACCCTTTCATTTTGTTCCTGCCTTAAATCTAGTGGAAGATGATTGAAAATTCTCTTACTATTATAAATGATGGAATTTAGGGCCTGTGCAGACGATGGAATAGGAAGAGCAATACTGTGTGAAGAGCGCGTATTGTGAATAGAGTTGCTATTAATTGAATCTTTAAATTTCTTGTGCATCATACAAGCAGATTCCAAGACAAAAATACAAGTCAACGTAAGAATTCTTTGGGAAATAAATAAAGGTCGACAAGAGTCCCTCACTTTAGCCTTACACATGTATCGAACTGCTCTCTTCTGAAGAACAAAAATTGAGCTGAAAAGTTGCTTTGAACAGGATCCCCAAAAACAGATACCGTACCTAAGGTGAGAGTCAATCAAAGCAAAGTAGGAGTTTCTAGCTATGACATAGTCCAGTTCGTTACTAATTACTCTCAATGCATAGCAGTTGGAAGACAATTTTTTGCTCATTTGTGCAATGTGACTTTCAAATTTTAACTTTATGTCGATATAGACACCCAAAAACTTATTCTCTGTCAGAGAATTCAATGTAAAGTTATTAAGGGACACTTCATTTAAATCACATTTAAACGACATTACGCAAGTTTTATTTGTGTTTAATGTAAGATGGTTTGCGTCACACCAACTTTTTATTGTAAGCAGATCTTTACTTCCCAAAGCATTCAAAACAGTGGCACTAGTATTATGCCAGAGAACAGTGGCATCAGCAGCAAATAGTGTAAACGCACCCTCTATTTTTACCGACGACAAGTCATTTATATATACCAGAAAAAGTATGGGGCCCAAAACCGAGCCCTGAGGTACCCCAAACTCAACTCTAAGACCATCCGATATCTGGTCATTGAAACAAACACTTTGTTGTCTTCCAGTAAGATATGATCTTGACAACAACTTGTTTGCGGTTTTCAGTGGCGTATCCACTTTGATTTTTACATTGAAATTTAGAAAGTATGGACTAAATTAAACAAGCCAATTAGTGTGATACATTATTTCAGGTGCTAATTTAACAACAATTGGTGTAGAGTTAAAATTCATGTCATATAACAGCTCATATTAGATATTAGATTTTACTTTTTACATAATAAACCTTTCGTACAAATACCCTTATAATTATTCAGGGGTTTAAATAAAACCTTCGCTGGGTTTGAAATCGCAATTTATAAAAATTATAAAGAAACGTGGTAATTTTATCGCCTGTGCAAAATAAATTAACGTAGCGAGAACGCATTCTGGGTGATGAGTAGTCGTGACAAGTGTCCAATAATTACATTAATTTGATGTATAGCTGGCTAAAAGTAAGAAATACCTGTAAGAAAAATTTAACAGCGCAACCATAGGAGAGCCTATTTGGAAAAATTTTGCAGCTCATTTGAAAGTTTATCCTGCTTTGATAAGCTGTAAAATGTACGAAATTTGTCTTGTTTGTTAGTTTTCGACTGTCCTTTTGTATTTCTGCTGTCTTTTTATTAGTTTAGCTTGAATTTATAATAAATTATTATTTTACTTGAATTTAATAAATAAATAAAATTTAATGCTTTTTTTTAAATAAGCAGAATGTTTATTTTTAGTTGAACCGGGAAAATATATTTTTTTCTAAGTAACTAAAATTATGTAGAAAAGTTACGTAGTTAAAAAACATCAACGCATCTAAGACACAACAGGTCATAAATAATTAAATATAAATACAGTCTAAAACGTTTTAAATAAAAACAAGCACACGTATTATTTTAAACTAAAACTATTTATTTCTCATTTAAATTTACACAAATTTAATATAGTATAAAACCTAAAAAAAATACCTAGATACGAAATATCAACATCTAAGACACATTAGGTCAGAGAAAAATTCAGTAAAATTAATATTAGCTATACAAATAAAAAGAAAACATATCATAGAAATCCAAAAATAATTTTGGAAACGTGAATAAAATAATTAAACTAAATAACTGCTATTATGCGGTACCTAATAAATTTTATTGGTTAAAAAATGCTTTATTATATTTTAGAATAATGTTAATATTAGGTATCCAATATTTTAAAACTACCTTTAAACATTCTGATTTGTAAAATAGTGGCGTCTGCGTCTGAGAGATGAAGGTTATATAGGTAACAGGAGTTCCTACACCTTAATTTTTAGTACTTCCTAAGTTGCATAAACTCTTATTAAAGTTATGATTCTTATTTCTAGATGCAACAACACTCGCATAAGATGTCAGTGTGGATTTTTTTTTACAAAAGGCAACTTTTTAACGAATTAACGGCAAAAGTAACATGAATTATTCTACATCCATTTAAATTAAGAAAAC
The DNA here is from genome assembly GCA_030620095.1 of Kuschelorhynchus macadamiae. NCBI lineage: Eukaryota > Metazoa > Arthropoda > Insecta > Coleoptera > Curculionidae > Kuschelorhynchus > Kuschelorhynchus macadamiae. The sequence continues at coordinate 2,941,240 of JAUTXW010001817.1, forward strand.
ACTGCCATTTGATACTTACTTATTTTATTCGTTTAATTCTGATTATAGGGAAGGCACTGCTTTTTAATAATTTTTTTGAGGAATCTCTCCTATTAAAACAATCATTTGAAAAATGCTGACTCCACACTGCTATCTTTTCCCGGTTTCCAACTGGGCTTGTTAATAAAAGATGTTCAATATTTTTTCCTCTGCTCATTGTTAGGAAGCTAGAAAAGTACTATACAGTGTGTCCCAGATTCGCTTCTCTATATAGGAATCTCGGCTCTTATTATACCTACAGCAAAGGTTAAATCTAAATCTTTAATGCACTTTTGAGATATCATTAGACTGAAAATTTTAGGCTCTTTCTAAAAATCGAAAAATCCAATATGGCGGTCATAAGAAAAATGAAAATTGAGGCGGGTTGCGGGTTAACAAAAAACAATGAAGACGTGTCGTATACGCCATCTTATTTGTCTTAAAAATGTGTCCCAATAATGTCACATTTTCGCAGCTGTCAAATTTACCGTTCTGGATATACTGGCCAAAAACGAAATCCGCCATTTTCGGTTTTTCCCCGATATTTCCAAAAACAATTGATCGATCGTAAAACTGAAGCCGGATATCGAATGCAATAAGTTTCCTCTAAAACTTTCCCCATCTAACCTTTGCTGTAGGTATTATAGGAGCGGAGATCCCTGTATAGAGAAGCGAATCTGGGACACACTGTATACTATAATGTTAGTTTTTTCTTTTGAAGATGTCCTAGAACAGAAGCAGCAGGGGCCCCTAAACTTCTTTCGCAATTGTTTAGTTAAAGCTAAAGAAGGATATGTATGGTTAGGTTAGGTCTGGTTAAGTTAGTTTACGCTTTGTTCTTAGTATTTTTGGGATATCTTAAACGATGTAAGGTTAGGTTAAGTTAAGTTTTTTTTTTAAATTGATTTAAATTACTTTTGGGTTAGATTAAAAAAAAATATATCATTACAATAAGAATAGTTCAAGAATAGTTGGGCTAATTAGGGTTAGTTTTTGGCTACCAGCAATAAATAAATAAACTAATAAACACAAGAAAAATATTATATTTTTGCAGAAAACATATTGCCTTAAGTGTTTATACAAATAAAAAAAATATATGACCTATAGGTAAAGGTATATTCCATTTTTCCTACAAAAGGTCTAAAAAATGAAAAAATCATTTACCTCCAAAAAGGATTTCATATTTTTTGTTTGCCTTTACTAATTGTTAAGAAATATAATCAAACTGATTCCTCTTCAGCCCAGTATCAGACGCAAAAAAAGGACAATTAGATATTAAAACTTATTTTGTCCCATAAAATTGTTTCTAGAAACTTATAACTGCAACTTTTTTTTCGTTTTAAAACATTCTTAAGTTAAACAAACTATTATATGAAATGTTACGCTACTGTGTTTTTTATATATAACTTGGTTCGTAACCTAACTGTTTGACCCTTTAAGAATTATGATTTTCGTTATAAAAACAATTATTTTTGTTTTTAAATCGGATTTAAAAGTGTCTAGTTAATTTCTTGACTTAGGAAAATACAAAGGCGCTTACCATTGGAACGAAATTCCTTTCATTGTGATGTCGGCCGTGCAGTGTCATTTAAGCCCACTGTTCTTGTTTGTCAGGGTCTGAAAGTGACTTTAGGATGATGTTGTCACTTGCGATATTAAGTGGAGAGTACGGTTTGTCACTTAGGGTCACTATGCGGTGGAGGTTGATGTTTGTGCCTTGTTGGTGAAGAAATCTCTTAGTTTTTGCAGCTGTCGGGAGTGCGGATTGGTCAAGTCAACAAAGGATCTTCCACCTTTAGTTTAGTTTAGTGTTAGTGTTAGTCCATTTCAAGATTCCGAAACTCTAGGTCAGCACGGGCACAGCATAGGTGTTAAATGCTGTAATGAGATTTCCGACGTTCAGTTCTATCTTCAGAACTTTGAACTTTTAGCTTTCTCTTTCCTTGTTTATCCTGGAGCAGTCTTAATTATTGGAATCCTAGGTATTTGTAGGTTACTCCTTGGTTCATCGCTAGAACTATTTGTCCTTTGGGTAGAGCTACATCACCATTAATTACTTTGCGTTTTTCGATGTTTAAGGCTTAACATTTTTCTATTGCAAATTTCATATAGATGTCTTTCCAGAAGGTGTATGCCACGTCAATAAGCTTTTTTAGTTGGTTATGGTTTCCAGCATAGAGCTTAATATCATCCATATACAGAAGGTGGGATATGGTTCGGGAATTGTCTCTATTGGCTTTGATGTTGAAGCCATGTCCTGTATTGTTGAGCAACGTGGAGAGGGGGTTCATCGCTAAGCAGAAGCAAAGTGGACTTAACGAGTCTCCTTGGTAAATTCCCCTATTGAGGTAAGAGATTGATCGTTATTATAGATCCTCAGGTTCTTTCTCCACTGGTGCTTTATAGTTGCCTAGAAAATGATGATCAGAGGGTAAATTTTGTATATTCCTAGTACGTCTATGAGCCAGGAATGTGGTATACTGTCAAATGCTTTTTTAAAGTCTATAAAAGCAGTGTGTATGTTGCGTTGTTTTTTCTGTGGCTGCTTAAGTACCACAGAGTCAATGATAAGTTGTTCTTTGTATCCTTAATGGTTTCGAATGCGTCCCTTCTATTTCTCGGCTAATTGGTTATGACTGTCAATATGGTGATAGATACGATTTGCAATCCATCCTGTTAGGATATTGTATATGGTGGACAAACACGTGATGGGCCTGTACTGGGACGGGTCTTCTGTCCTATTACTTTTGGGTAGCATAAGTGTAGTTCACAGCATGAGAAGTGCGGGGGATGTCTCCGGATGGTGTATTATTTTCGTAAAATGACGGGCCATAGCTTCATGGAGGACCTCAAATTTCTTATACCCAAAAATGATGAATATAGTCAACTCCTGGTAAATGGTATTTAATCGCAACATGTGTTTTAAAAACATCTGGATTTACAACCGCCATAAAAAGCTAAATTTTCCCCCTGTGTATTGTTCTAAAATGAAGTTACGTATAAAATACAGTATTTAAAAACTTAGTAAACATGTAGTAGCTCGGAAAATTGAGTTTACAATTGGGAAACTGAAGAAAACACTGAGCTTTTTATGCTCATCAACTTAAACTAGAGTTTAGTTTTGGATTTTCTTTAGGACATTTATGATGAAGTGACGTGATCAGGCATGTAAAATGAGAGTTAATTCAGGATTTTAATCAATTGTGGCGAAGACCTGCAGGTAGTTTACCGGGCATAGATAACGAAGTCCTCTTTACAGCGTATGTTAGCCGGAGTACGGAGGCCGTAATTTTCACTGTGGTGCCAGGAAGAAAGGATTTCCTAATAACTGATGGGGGTCTATACGCTGAATCCTAATTAATTAACCATCAAGTGAAATCCCCCATGCATCTGGGGAAAAAAGTTTAAATGTTCCCAGACAACTTAAGTGATAGTCTCGAAGTTAGCCTCCCACAGGAAGAGGGTGACCTCGTACGGGGAAGCAGTTGGAAGCTTTCAAAGGACGTAAAATAGGAAAATATTGGTTACCACCCATAAATAGTTGTGAGTAAAGCAGGATAGATCTGGTTAGGAGTTTAGGAGGGGATGAGAAGGGTTTTCACAATTGAGAAAGAAGAGGGTGGTCTGCAGAAATAAAGCAGAGAACACCGAGGGATACGGGAAGACATAACGATTTAGCCGACCCCTTAAAATAGTGTTAGCCATCCTAAAGAAAGGTGACCTGGAGCGCAAAATAGGAAGAAGTATTGAAAAATTAGTTAAAAGAGGGCTTTGGAATAAAATCAGCCAAGCTTGAAAAGTAGGGAAAACATTTCCTAAGGTTACCTAGGAAAATTGGAGCTTTGGAATCAAAACGGCTGGCCGCCTCCAAAATATAGGTGGCCACTCTCAAGCGAGAATGGAAAAAAATACCAAAATACAGTGCATCCACAGGAATGGCCATCCCTTGGGAATGATGTCCAATGGATTTTTATTACTGAGTTATTTGGTTAATGTCACAGTTTTGTTAAATGATACTCTCTACTATCAATATCCAGTTAAATTATACATTACTCATCAAGGTTATAAATAAGATGAATGGGAAGAAATAGCATTTTATACAAAAAATACAGCGTACACACAGAATAAGAATATGTTGTTATGTGGTGTAGATAAAATAATTGAGTATTTACTAAATTGTCATGACGATTATGTCTAGTAACCATAATGATCACGATTAAACAAACTAGTTAATGTTTGTCTGTAAGTAACATCATTATTTAAATTACCTACATATCTATAGATATAAAAATTTGCACGAAATTACCATAATAATATAAACATGACCTTTTGCGGATGACACAATTCTTAGGTTGAACGGTGTCTGAGAATCAACATCACGCGTCACCGCTAATGATTCATTCGCATGACAGGTACATTCTAAATTTAGTAATAAGAGTTTAAGATAAATTTTGATACAATCGGATCTTAATCAAAATCAGACCTAAATGTAAGACAATTCTTGCGACAAGTTGCCTTCTATCATCGATTAATTGGTTCCCACTTATCCTCCTAAGTTCTCTGATAATATTAAGCGTAATATCAGGCAAAAAGCTTTACAGTAACGCAAATATAAAACAAAGGATTGTAAGTGGGCATATAATCAAATAAAAGACTTCATGAATACAGTTCATATATATATATATATATATATATATATATATATATATATATATATATATATATATATATATATATATATATATATATATATATATATATATATATATATATATATATATATATATATATATATATATATGGACATATATATATATATATATATATATATATATATATATGGACATATTTCAGGGGGTGATAGTACTCGACAAAATAGGAAAAAAATGCCAATATATACATGGTAAAAAACGCACCATTTTCGTTATACAGAGTGTCAAAGTTTCAGTTTTTTTCTCTTTTTTTGCGTTTTTTTCCAGTTCCTTCTGAGACAATTAGTTCAAATTTAGAACATGTATTATTTTTAAGAACCTCTACGATAAAATATCAAAACCGTGGATTGTAGTATACAGGGTGTTACATTTTTTTCGTACCACCTACAAGTTTATCTTGCGGAACTTTTTTTTGGAGCACCTTGTATGAATTCTGATATAAAAACTCTTTGTTCATTTCTTTAGCTCTTTCGTATTTTGCGTTATTCTCGTATCTATCACAGTTTTCGACTTATTTGCAATAATCGATGCATTGCATCGATGGCATGTAAGCGAAATTAAGCAAAAAATTAAGAAACGGGTTTTATTTTAAATCAACCGATATGATAATGAACAATTATTACAGTTAAATTAAAAATAAAACAAAATTATAAAAGTTGTTGAAAATATCCGCCTCTTGCTAGAATACAAGAATCAACTCCAGGAGTATTGCCAATGATGTCGCATGAAGCTATTATTATGTTTCTTAAATCTTCTTCTGTTTGGATTGGTGTCTGATACACCAATGTTTTTAGGTGTCCGCAGAAAAAGAAATCCAGGCTATTCAGATCTGGAGATCTAGGGGGCCATGGCTGAGGTCCCCCTCGCCCTATCCAACGGTTGTTAAAATTATTATTTAGAAACTTCCTCACTTCTAAGCTAAAATGTGCTGGTGCACTATCGTGCATGAACTACATTTGATTTCTAAAAAGAAATGGCACGTCTTCTAGCAATACCGGGAGTTCATCTTCGAGAAATTGACGATAATATCCTCCGTTTAGCCTTGCTGGCAGGAAAAATGGACCTATCAAATAATCTCCAATAATGCCGGCCCACACATTTACTGAAATTGTTGCTGGAAATTATTTTCATGTATCGAATCCGGATTCTCTTCTGCCCAAATTGCCAAAAATGATTGTTATGAAAATTACGTATGGCATTCTTAGAAAAATTTGCCTCATCGCTAAGTAAAATCGTGTTTCCAAATAGTGGATTTTGGGCTAGCATTTGTAAGAACCACTGGCAAAAATTTAAACGAAGTGGAAAGTCACGTGGGAGAAGAACTTGAACCCTTTGGATGTGGTAAGGATACATTAAGTTGTCACGTGGGAGAAGAGCTTGAACCCTTTGGATGTGGTAAGGATACATTAAGTTGTCTAATAAAATTATCCATACAAGCACAAATGAAATGTTAACTGTTGCTGCAATTTTCCACGTACCGGTAGCAGGATCATTTTCTACTGCATTCAGGACTGCATCCGCGTTACGTACCTTTGCAAATGTTTGTCTATTGGGCACCATGCTATTTGGATATTTCTGTTTATAGAGTCGTCTGGCTTTATAACACCTGCCGTTGGCAAGTCCATAAATGAAATGAATTTCTGCATATTCTTTATTTGTGAATTCAACCATCATTAAACAACTCGAAGCAACTACGGAAACGCCAAACAAAAAATATTTCTTACAAAATGTCAGATTAAAGAACAGAATTCACAAATGACCTGCCTCAGCCTACTACCTTTTTTTCCAGTTTCATTATTTAGCCTACACTTAATTTGCATCTATGGCAATTATGGCAAATAAGTCGAAAACTGTGAGAGATACGAGAATAATGCAAAATACGAAAGAGCTAAAGAAATGAACAAAGAGTTTAAATTTTATATCAGAATTTATACAGGGTGCTGCAAAAAAAAGTTCCGCAAGATAAACTTGTAGTTCGTGCAAAAAATGTGACACCCTGTATACTACCATCCACCATTTTAATATTTTATCATAGAGATTGTTAAAAATAATACATGTTCTAAATTTGAACTAATTGTCTCAGAAGGAACAGAAAAAAACGCAAAAAACGCAAAAAACGAGAAAAAAATTGAAACTTTGACACCCTGTATAACGAAAATGGTGTGTTTTTGACCATGTATATATTGGCATTTTTTTCCTATTTTGTCGAGTACTATCACCCCCTGAAATATGTCCACGACATCAATTACCATCCTGTATATATATATATATATATATATATATATATATATATATATATATTATATATATATATATATATATATATATTTTAATTTTCTTTATATAAGGCCATTGCAAAAACTTGACACACACATATGCTTTAAATCATATATTTGTCAAAATACAATAAAGTCCGATAACGTTTCGACCGCACTTCGGTTTTTTTTCAAATCTAAAATGGAGAAAGACGTAGAATTTTAATTTGATATTTATACATTTATTTTTCATTATTATTACCTCAGAACGTAAATTATTAAAAAATGCACAATTTTTTTTTGGTGGTATTCTTTATGTGTACTTTGATCTTTTTTTTAACTCTTTAAAGTGAAAGAGAACAAATATATTATTCTTTTATAAAACTATTATTTCTATCTTACCTCAGAACGTAAAATTATTTAATAAGGTCCAAAATGCCACATTTTCACGCACATATATACACTTAAAACAATTATTTATAATATACATATATATGTATATATATATATATATATATATATATATATATATATATATATATATATATGTATATTATGGATTATGGATAAATGGATCATTGTGTCTGCTGTGATGTAGAACATGTTCCAAACAAGGATCATTTTCTTGTTATGACGTTGGTGTAAGTGGAATGAAAACATACTATCATATATATATATATATATATATATATATATATATATATATATATATATATATATATATATATATATATATATATATATATATATATATATATATATATATATATATATATATATATATATATATATATATATATATATATATATATATATATATATATATATATATATATATATATATATATATATATATATATATATATATATATATATATATATATATACATATATATTACGTTAACATTTTGCTGGTTATTCTAGTATTGAAATGTATAATTTACTCAGGTCGTTGACGTCCTTCTTATCGTTAATGGCATTTTTACTCCTTTGTATCTCGACCATTTCAAGAAACTCTCTTATTAGCGCGGATCAGATTTTAACATTTTGGTATTATTATAATCAAAAGTACCTATGTCTTTTTGAAATTTCATGATTTGTTAGACGCGTCGCGTTTTTTTGTCATAGTTGTGACCCTTCAGTCGGTTTTCCAAATATTGGCTAGTTTGACCGATATACACACTGTTGCAATCTTTACAGGGTATTTCATAAATAACATTGCTTTTTTTGTTCTTTGAGGTTCTAGATTTTATTCTAGAAAAATTTTTTGAGAGCAGATTGGAAGCCTTGTGACAAGTTTGAATCTTATATTGTTCAAGTAATTTTTGAAGTCGTTGGAATAAGCCGTTTATAAAAGGTAAAGTTTTGAGTTTTGTTTGATGTCTGATTGTTTTTTATGTTGTTAGAGTTATAAAATTTGTGAATTCTACTGTTAATAATTTTATTTTTAAGGTGTTCTGGATAGTTATTTAATTTTAGAGCATTTTAGCTTTATTTAAGGCTTCTTTCCGGTATTCAGGATCCAAGAGCATGATGGCACATTCTGCTAAAACTACAATTACGGATTTTTTTTGGGAATTTGGGTGGTTTGATTTGTAGTTTAAGTATCTAGATCAAGTTGATTTTGTCTACCATTCAGTTTTAATATTTTCTCCTATATGATATATTATTAAGTCTAAAAAGTTAATTCTGTTATTTTCTTCGACTACTTGAATTGTAAACTGTAATGTAAAAAGTTTTTGTGATATTTGTTAAATTTATTTAAGACAATATTTGCTTGATTTGCGGTAAAAAAATGATATGTCGAAATATAGATTATTTAAAACTTTTGTTTCAAGGTTTTCCATGACTATTTGTGCTACAAGCTACAAGGCTAGATATGAAGGCATCCATTGTGCATCCCTCTGTTTGTTGGTATAACTGATCTTCATATAAAAAATATGTGCAGTTAAGATATATATATATATATATATATATATATATATATATATATATATATATATATATATATATATATGGCTTACTATCTATTACTATCTCGAAAACCGTTATAGCTACAAGGTTTATTAAATTACCAAAGTTCTCAAGTCCGCCTTAAGATTTTAAATATCTTTTGTGGTTTTTGAGATAATTAAGAAAAACCAAAATGGTGCATTTTCAACTTTTGCCCGTAGTTCGTAAACGACTAGCATTGTAGTTTTACGCTTGATACATTTATTAAGACACTTTTATTTAGAGAAATTTAATGCGTGCGAAAATATTTTTCTAGTTTCCTTTGGTTTCGAGATATTTATATAAACTTTTTATTTTCATACGGATGCCATATCGGATTTTGCATTTTTGGAAAGAGCTTTTCAAGGTCACAAGTCTGGGTTATTATTTTTCTTAATCTCTAAAACCGAAATTATTGTTTTTTACTAGTAGATCTTGAGTAGCACGCGTGGCCGCCATTATGAAACAAAAGATTGCCGCGTCTCATAAATCCATTACACTAAGTAGTGTCATTAAAGTGTCTAATTTATTTCTCTTTTTAAAAGTTGTTCACGTTGATTTCAAGTATTTAGGTTGGCTGTTAATTATTTTTCGATCTTGCTTTCATCCGCCTGTAGCCTCAGAGACAAAACTTCCCAAAAAATCTTTTTTTTTTAAAACAGGAAACATTTTTTTGGGTTCAATTTCGAATTTGCATTTCTAAAACGGCTGGAAACGTCTTGGAAGTTTTCCAAATAATCTTCCAGAGATTGACCAGTTATCATCTCATCGTCTAGGTACACCAGGCGGGTTTTTCAAAGTAAGAAGTTTTAAAATATATTCCATAGGTATCTCAAAAGTGGTGAGAACACTGCATAGCCTAAAAGGCATTACTTTAAACTGATATAAACCGCTACAGGTGCCAAAAGCAGTTTTTCGCTTCTCTGGTTCATGAATAGCCAGTTGACACTATCCACTCTTTAAATCCAAGGTGAAAAACCATTTGGATCCTTACAAAGTGGTGAAAGTATCGTCAGTTATTGGCAATGCGCAGCTGTCTTTTTTGGTAACGTTAGTCGACACAAAATCTAATACCTCCATCTTTCTTTGTTACAAGAACTACCGATAATGACCATGGACTATGATCTGTTTTTCAACTTCCTCTAGTTTTGCAATTGGCAACCTTTGTGGCGGTTCTCTAATCGGATTTCATCATCAATCAGTTCAGGGTCGGTTCTATACTTTACTAAATTTATAATGGTTTAGCCATCCCCAGATTTAAATATGTCGCCTTAACTTAACATAAAATCTTTGGTCTTGTTAAACTTCTCTTCTGACAAATGACCCCATGATTTTTCCATAGTTTCCAAAATATCCTTGATTAGCCTAATCTTTTTGTTTACGGAGCAGATTTAAGAAAGTAACAATTAACTATTTAAGAAATCATGGTTCTAGGGATTAGACCGTGTCAAATTGGAAATATTATCCGACGTTTCGCCTTCGATTACACGAGGCATCTTCAGGGATCTTTACTCCACGAGATCTGAACACTGAATGAGCTCGAAAAGATTCAGGCGGGCTTTTATACCCGACTTGTGCTCGCCGAGCCGTGACCCTGTGTTATGATCGGCTTCCACGTGTGATGTAGACCGTAACCCGTGTCTCTATTCAAATTTTTTGTATGTTTAAATATTCGAATAGATTCTCTAACTTTTCGTCTATAAAAACCTGGAACCGACGCTAGAACCTTGGTTTCCTTTACAATTATGGAATGGTCAGTGTGAACAATTTGTTTCTTTTTAATACATTCACGATGGAAATTGAATCTAATGGAATAATTCCCTTTCTAGATGTATGTGTTCAAAGGAAGGAAAATGGTACATTAGGACATTCTGTGTATAGAAAACCACGTATACAAATAGATACTTAAATGTAAATTCTCATCACCATCCAGCCCAAAAGAAATCGGTTATTAACTCACTATTTCGATTTCTGATCAAGATTCTTTAACATCGGACACATCGAAACTGACCGAAGCTCTCAGAGGGAATGGCTATTGCACTGAAAATATTACGCGTTCAATTAAAAGACATAGTAAACCAACTCCGCCAAAGGAGAATGATAAAGAGCCACCATTAGGTAGTGTTGTTCTTCCCTACATACATGGCACTACAGACAAAATAGGACGATTACTTCGGCGGTCCAACATACGTACAATCTTCAATACACATAAGAAGATTGGACAATGCTTGCGATCCCCGAAAGATCTTGTACCTTTCCAAACAGAAGGAGGATATAAAATTCCTTGCTCCTGTGGAGAAGTGTATGTGGGAGAAACAGGACGCTCAATATCAACTAGACTTAAGGAACATGAAAGATGTATTAAAAAGAAACAAATTGTTCAATCTTCTGTAGCTGAACACCAGCATAACACTGGCCATTTCATAAATGTAAAGGAAACCAAGATTCTAGCGTCGGTTCCAGGTTTTTATAAACGAAAAGTTAGAGAATCTATTAAAATATTTAAACATACAAAAAATTTCAATAGAGACACGGGTTACGGTCTACATCACATGTGAACTCGTAGAGTAAAGATCCCTGAAGATGCCTCGTGCAATCGAAGGCGAAACGTCGGATAGTAATTCCAATTTGACACGGTCTAATCCCAAGAACCATGATTTCTTAATTGACCAAAGCCATGAAAGCTTCAGTTCTAAATTAACTATTTGTTTGACTGGTTCGAAGGTCATCTCCATTATTTATTTTCGGAAAGTGGAAAAAATGTTTGCAACCTCCACGACAAGAGATCAACTACTTTTTGGGGTAAGTCTTGGTGAGAAAAAATATTCCAAGGAAATAGTCGTTTGTTTAGTTTCGATTATTTCGGACATACAGATATAATTCAGAATTAAACATAATCCTTTATATAACAACAATACTGTCTATAAACACACATTTCACTTCCGAGATACGAACCTGTGAAGGTGTCATTTTGGTATTTTAACCCCTTAAAAATAAAATAGTTTTCTAATTTTCCGTAATCCTGTCATAGCAACATGACATCCAAGGGGGGAAAATACGCTGAACAAATTCTAGTTAGAGGGTGAACTGGAAGATGGCTGCGGTGAAAAAACCTGTCTTCGTATCAGCAAGTTTAATTCTTGGAATCAGGAACGGCTAAGGCTTTTTGCAGCTAGCTACAATCAGTGGAATGTCCATTGAGACAATAAGAAGGTGACATTTTAGCCTAACCTATATTGCCAATAATTTGTGGCAAATTCGTCAACTTTATCTCTTGGTTTTGCATTCGCTGAACTACTCCTCTCTTATCTACAATAAACATATATTTTCACGTTAATTTAAAAATCAATATTAATAATCTTATCTTCAAACTAGAAAGTGTGTTGATTCCAAAAAACCTTCACGAATGTATTAATGTGGATTATGTTATCTTGATAAAATATATTCCACGTAAATTGTTTAAGACGGTATACATCCAGCAGGTTCCACGTAGCCGCAAATAAACCGATAAGGATGCAATAACAAACTTTGGTACAGATAATTGAGATTTAGAAAATTAACATACAATTTTCATGGCCTACTAGAAAAACAGATTAAAATTTCTTTAAATTGACTTAATTGTCGATACCGGATTGAAATAAATACCGAGTGTTATTTTAGAAGAGAAGCTAAAAATGAGCGGAAACTAAATTGAGAAGCTAAAAATGAGCGGAAACTAAATATTAAAAGATATACAGGGTATCTCATTTAAAAAAACCCAACTTTGGCTATGCTTCGAAAACGATAGCAGCTAACCAAAAACTGACTACGCCACTGGATTCTACGCAAAAAACTCTATCGAAGTTAGTTTTCACCTTTTCGGTAAATTGCCAGGCCATCGAGATACGAGGGGTACCTAAAAACGCAAAATTTTCAATTTCACCTTGTATCTCAAAAACGAAGAGGGCTAGGAAAAATCTGTTTGTGGCTTCTTTTGTTTCACAAAAAAGTAGCACAGCGTTGCGAAAACCGCATCTCTCTATCTTCAGTAATAAGGGAGGTACGCCGCAAAACCATCGAAATTCGGATACCCTGTACGTCCCGTAAAGTAAATATATTTTTGATACATAGTAGATCGGTGATTTTCTGGTAGCAGACGCACTTTCTTTCTCGTGTCGCAAATATGAGGTAATCTTACTTCTTGATACAAACGCTTGTTACGGTATACAAAACAACATACATCATATATGTTATATCACTCGACTTAAAATTCACTTTTTAAAAATATTTTTATTTACAAAATCAAAATGAAACTAACAGTATAGAAGCTTAAAAACGAATCATGATTTTATTTACAATTTACACTATTTATATGAAAGACGAATGCTGCGTCAGTGGGAACTTGCTTGCTGGGCAGATTCTGCTGACGAGGCGTCTCGGTACTCGCCGTCTCCTTGAGATAACCGACATCCGATACGGTGGGAACCAAGGGCATCGTACTTGAAGGTGACATTGCTCGTGAGAAAGGATATAACAATTCCCCCATTAAGATGAAAGTTGACGCGTGGTGACAACTTTCAGGTCCTCTGCTTATTGAGGTTGAGTTCAATCTCTTCACTTTTTTCAATCGGGTCGCCAAGGCGGATGCTCGGTCTCCTTCTGGGAATTATTCTTCACCATTGTATAACGTTAGATCCTCTTTTAGGTGGAGAGGGTGGATTGTCATCGTTGCTAGTGGCTACTCCAATCTTGATGTTACTTGTTCGTCTTCGACATTTGCAAAAGATGTATAAGGCAATCAGTGTGATAATGAGTGTTATTGTAAGAATCGTGAACCAACTTATGTGTTTTTTCACGAACGGCTGATTTACCAATTGATCCAGCTGATCGGCATACTGATTTAGCTTGTGCTGGGCTATGTTCAGGTCCTCTACATCTATTTTGTTTAGCTTCAGAGGCTTCAAATCTGGTAAGTGAATATTCTCTGGCATATGGTTACAGCAGTCAAAAGGGATGTTGACTGGGTGGTAATTGTAGGTTACGTTGTCGTAAACATCAACTGATTTCTGGGCACGAACTCTTGTACTCCCAACGAAGGCACTACACTCGGGTTGAAGTTTCATCAAAGTATTTGTGTTGATGATCTGAGTCTCTATATCTCTGGATCCACATTTTATTGTGACGGGCAGAGGGTCTGCAACAGCTATCAACCATAAATTCTGACTGATTTCTTGAATGTTATAGTCTTTGGCAAGAATGACTAAAACTTGGCATGTTCTGGGTAGATGATCAAGTCTCTTCAGAAGCTGAGCCTCGCAGACTGCATCAGTATCAATTGGGTATGGCAGGATGTTGGAACAGATGAACATACGGTTGCCTAGTGGTTTGCAGGACTTCATATTGCGGATGGTTGTATAAAGTAAAGAATCATCATTTCGCGCAATTAGTTTATTAGTTATTGACAAAATGTGATGAAGGCCTGTTCGATTATCCAGAATCGGTATAGGATATAAGTGATAGAGAGTGTATTTTTCAGGTTCGACTAAAGGTATTTCTAGTACAAAAATTATTCTAGTATCTAATTGATATGCCTTTAATTCTATTATGTCGAGGTATTGAGCTACGCTTGAATAATATATCGGCAAGGGAAGATTATTCTTCTGTAATGACTGCGATATATGCTTTAATGAGTCTACTAAATCGTATGGAGTAATGATTGAACTGTGCAAAATTTTTAAACGTGCAAATGTAACAGCGTTTATAGCATCGTTCAAAGTATTTTCGATAAATGAATAGCTTTCTGTTAGTGATTCGCACAAGTGTAGGATATCGAGTTGTGATTGATAAAATTTGAGATGATCGGAAATATCCATAATCGATTCGCGAATTTCTTTAATATCATTATTAAAGGTTTTCTCGTCAATTTGAAGTTTTTGAATGGTTTCGTTAAAGCTTTTGATAACAGAGGTAGTTACAGATATTTGATTTTTCAAAAGATTTTCTATTTGGTATTCATCGTGGGTTAACTTTTCGATGCACTCGTTGAAATATTCACCATCGGAGGAGTCAAGATTACCAGTTATTGATTTCCAAATGGTTCCAATACCATTAAGAATACCACGTTTTTCTCTAAAAATGTACTTTTTAGTGTCGGCCATTATTTCAGTGTACTTTTGGTTAACGGCGTTTGATATTTGTTTAAGGAGACTAACATGAGTTTGAACTTGCGGCTTAAAGGCTTTCATTCGCGGTACGTCTTCGTCTATAGTGTTTAATAAGCTTTCTAATATTTTGTCATTATTACTAATTGTTTCTTTGATTGGTCCGAGGTCTTTGTAAACAAGGAGGGTCCATTTATCATTTGAGATTTTTACGGTCGCTTCTTCATGAAAGAAAATTCCTAAGGTGTTGTTTATTGGTGTTAGAGTGTATTGGGACTGAGTGGCTGTTGAAAGTGCCAAGAACCTAGAAGAGAAAAATTACTCATAGTATGGTTTCAGTCTGTCAAAATTTATTTTAGATTTTTGTTTAGATTCGGGGTTTATCAGAATTGCAGAATTTTGTAAAATTTCGATTATTTCGAATGGACCGTTAAATTTATTTTGGCTTTTGTCCTTGATTTGCGATTCTTTAATGTATACCTTATCTCCTAAATTATATTCATAGGGGTGAGCAGAAACATTTTGGTCGAAGCGCTCTTTGGCTTTTTCTTTTTGTTGACATGTTCTGGCTCGGGCTGTTTTATAAAGGTATTGCATGCGATTGTTTAGATCTTGCATATATTTGGAAATGAGACGTTTTTCATTATATAGGATTTCGGGTGGTCTAGATGAGGTGTGTCCAAAAATAAGTTCGTAAGGCGTGAAACCGTGCGTTTTGTTTTTGGTATTGTTATAACATATAGTTGCATAAGGAAGAACATTAAACGGGTGTTCGTCAGGGTTTTCAGTTTGATTAGCTCGTATCATTTCACTAAGTGTCGCGTGAAATCTCTCAACAGAGCCGTTTGATTGAGGGTGTCCTACGCTAGAGAAAGTTAGTTTGATATCGTAAAGCTCACAGAGGTCATTCATTAAGGTGTTTTTGAATTCTCGGCCATAGTCACAATGTATACGTAACGGAGTTCCATAATGTTGAAAAAATACAAGAAGTGTATTAACAACAGATTTTGCTGTCTTATCCTCTATAGGGTAAGCTTGTGTAAATTTTGTTAGTTCGTCACGTACTGTTAGGGCGTAATTTCGAGTTGGGTATTCAAATATGTCTATGTTTATTCTTTCAAAAGGTGTTTTGGGCGTTTCTGTTACGACTAGGGGACTGCTTAGATTTTTACGACAGATTTTTACTTTTTGGCAAGTTTCGCAACTTTTAATAAAGTTTTCTACGGCATTTATTATGCCTGGCCAATTGTATTTTTCTTTTATGCGTCTTAACGTCTCGTTAATTCCGCGATGTAAGTTGGTTTTTCCGCGATGGTAATGATCTAAGATCTGAGGTATTTCGTCTTCATTAGGGGTTGTTGTGATGTTTTGGCAGATACTTAATTTTATATTTTTGTCCGCAAAAATATAAGAAAATATTTCAAGGATAGGAAGTTCGAGTGTGTTTTCCACGAAATAGGTACAAGAGATGTCAAGTTCGTCTTGACCGGTATAGAGAATGTAAAAGAGAAGTTGTGTGACGGTTTCTGGGTTAAACGGGAGAGGAATAATGAAATATTTACGATTTTTTGTTGATTTACTGGAGAAAATATTTATTTGTTTTGGATTAAATTCCATGTTTTCCTCGAAAATATCGTCAATTATGATGTAGTTCTTCTAATTTATTTTGTCGAAAGAATGTTATAATATTTTTGTGTGACTTATCCAACAGCTGGTCGTTGGTTGTTTCGATTTTTGAATAATCGATCAGGGATCTGGTTTCGTAAAGGCTTACGAATTTATTGTATTCTTCGGCTATTACATCGTCGTCATAGGTTTTAGGTTCTTCGATAGGTTCTTCGGATTCTGTCTCATTCGATGCAAAAACAGATATTTTTGTTTGAAGCTTTGCGCATTCTTGGAAATGATTTACTTTTATTCGAGATAAAGCATCAGCGTTTTTATTAATTTTTCCCGGTTTATAAATTATTTCGTACTGATATTCTCCTAGTTTTAGCCGCCATCGTGCTAATCTACTACCTGGGTCTTTAATAGAAAGTAACCAAGTAAGGGGACGATGATCTGTGACTAGAATGAACTTCCTTCCAAATAAATATGGACGAAAATATTTCACGGCCCATACAATAGCAAGTAGTTCTCTCTCTATTGTCGAGTAACTGGTTTCGGCTTTACATAATGTTCTTGAGGCATAACCAATGGGTAAGTCTTTGCCAATGGGACCTTGGGAAAGTACAGCGCCTATCGCAAATGCGCTTGCATCCGTTGTTAGTAGGAAAGGCTCATCGAAATTTGGATAGATGAGAATTGGGTCAGAAGTCAGTAATTGTTTTAGTTCGTCGAAAGCTTGACGACAATCTGAGTCGAAATCAAATTTGATATCTTTTTTCAACAATCTGGTAAGGGGCTTTGATATTTTCGCAAAGTTTGGAATAAACCTACGATAATAACCAGCTAAACCCAGAAAGGATTTTATGTCTTTTGAATTTTTTGGTTCTGGAAATTTCTGTATACAATCGATTTTAGTGGGATTAGGTTTAACTCCGTCCTGAGTGATTAGGTGACCAAGGTATGCTACCTCTTTTCTCAGGAACTCACATTTGTCAGGTTGTATTTTGAGGTTTGCTTTTCGAAGACGTTTAAAAACTTCGCGTAAGCGTGTTATGTGGTCATGAATTGTGGGTGAATACACAATGATGTCGTCCATATAGACGAGACAACGTTCATTGAGAATGCCTAGAAGGATGTTGTCCATTACTCTCTGGAAAGTGGACGGGGCGTTTTTAAGACCAAAGGGCATTCTTATAAATTCGTAGTGTCCGTTCTCGACAGAGAAAGCAGTTTTTGGAATATCTTTAGGGTCTATCTCGATCTGGTGAAATCCTGAAGCCAGATCCAGGGTTGTAAAATACTGGCACTTGCCTAGCTGATCCAAAAGATCGGAAATATTGGGAAGCGGATACTTATCATCTACCGTGGATTCATTCAATTTACGATAATCTATGACTACTCTCCATTTTTGTTTGCCTGATGAATCAAGTTTCTTGGGGACGACCCAAACTGGAGATGACCAAGGTGAAATAGAGGGTTTTATGATTCCTTGTTCTAACATTTTATTAACCTGAGTTTTTACCTCTTCTTTGTGAATATGGGGATACCTGTATGATTTGGTGAAAACAGGCTTTGCACCATTGGTGTCAATTTGGTGTTTAATTTCATTGGTAAAGGTAAGATTGTCACCTTCGAGGTAAAATATGTCCTCAAAATCTACGCAAAGATTGGTAATTATTTCTTTTTCTTCTTCGTTAAGATGCTCTAAACGGAGTTGGGACTTAATGTTGGGAATGCGGTTAGGAGATAGCTGTTTATCAGATAAATTGTAATTGAGTAGCGAATGAGAAGAAAAAGGTTCGATTTCGATATTTGAAAAATTAATGGTTTTTGGGATGGCGTTTGCATTAACCACAGAAGTTAGAAATTCGCCTTTTTCATTGACATGGACAATTGCGTTTGGAAGGTGAACTTTTTCGATTTCTTGCCTAGATAGGATAGCATCGGTGTTGACTAAATCACAACGTAATTTAAAAATTTGTTCGGTCCTACCTTCAATCTTAATTTCGTTAGAATTGTTTACGTTAGTTATTTTATTATTTTGTTCGAGGTTTTCTTCTGCCTTAAACAGTGGTAAAGTTTTAAAATTTGTAACAAGTTGTTTATTTTTTAAGTCGATGGTGCATTCATAGTGTTCCAAAAAGTCGAGTCCTAGAATAGCATCGAAATCAATATCTAAATCGTATATGTAAACTTTATGTGGGTTTCCGGCTTGAAAAGGAACTAGGGTTGATTCGGTGATAAGAAGTTTTTGGTCTGTGATGCCTTGAATCGTAACGTTTTCGGGAAAACGTTGGGGAAATTGTTTTACTGTGTTTTCTTTAAATATCGTAATTCCTGCTCCGGAATCTATAAGTAGTTTAAAAGTGTTAGATGTGTCTTTTATGTAATATAGATTTTTCGGTTTAACAGGGTTCTGGGAAATTCAATGACGGGTTCATGTCGTCCAAATTCAGGGTTTGTATTTGATTTTGGATTTCCGTCACGGCATTGGTATTTGAAATTGTTCGAATAGGAGGATGGTTTTGATTCGAAGTGGGAAGAAAATCCTGATATTCATCGTAATTCGTTTTATCTTGTTGATCAATATTTTCAACATTTTGATATTCGTAATCGGGGTTATCTTCATACATTCCTGCGTATTGGTTACAATACTCGTCATATTGGGGTTCGGAATAGCTATTGTTGGAATATTGGTCATTGTCGAAATTGACAACATGAGCACGATGCTGGGGATTATTTTGTATTACTGAAGGACGTTGAAAATTGTTAAATGGTGTTTGACGTTGGAAATTGTTTTGGTTTGATTGGTTATGGGGTGTGTACTGCGGTCTTGGCTGACCGTTGTTTGGTCTATTCGACTGAAAGGAGGTGCTTGATTGAAAAGAATTTGATTGTTGATTGGTATTAGGCCTTTGGAAATTGCCAAAATTCTGGGAAGTATAACCATTAGGACGTTGTTGCGATCTACATTCATTTGCTAAGTGACCATTGCGACCACAGCTATGACATTTAAGGGATTGTACATTAGGTCTTTTATTAGTTTGAAAAATAGGTCTAGCAGGCGGGTTGGGTCTAGAAGATTTTTGGGATTCGAAATATGATATTTGGAGCTCGCGTCTGATGCGAATTTGTGCTTCCAAAAGATTAGGTGGATTTCCTGCACGTATTATATGGCCAATTCGGGGTTCCAGGCCAGTAAGTAGGCTATTTAGAGACATGGATTCGATTAATATTATTTGGGCTGCCTTTTGACTGGGTGCGAGTATGGATTTTTGTATGTTGGCATGCATTTTGGCATTTAGGACTTGAAGTCTGTTAAGGAAAGTCAAAGGAGATTCGTTTGGCAGTTGTCTCATTCTTTGTAAGTCCTGAATAAGAGAAGATAGATCTCGCGTATCTCCGAAGTGAGAATTAAGTAATTGCTTTATCTCTAGAAAAGAAAGTGGATTTCGGGAGCTTATCAGCTGCGCTGCTCTCCCTCGCAACCTATTTTTTATGTGAATCACTAAAAGATCTTTTTGGTTACCCGTAGACATATCATATGCACATTCGCAGGCATTTAGGAAGGTTTGTAAAAATATTTGATCACCTTCGAATTCGGGGATAATAGAAAAAATCTCGGAAAGTTTATAAGGTTCGATTACTGCTACCGCTGCTCCTGCAGTTATTCTTTCATTTTCCGTCATATTTGCTCAATATATCAACACAATAAACACTAGCACAATATAATATAAAAAGGATATAAAACACAAAATATTTTACGAAATTTTATGTTGATAGACAGTACGTAAAGTAGTATGCCAACCAACGTAAAATAAACAGTTCTTATTAACTAGTTAGTGTAATTAAATTAAAACTGTGTAATATTTCTTGTTGTAATAAAAATACAAATGTAATCTGGAGATAAGTTAGCAGAATAACTGGTCAAAATAAGTCCAAAAATATTTTAAAATTATTCAATTAAGAGAATAACTGATTATACACAAATTATACGTTGTTACACTTAGAAATACAGAAATCAATTAGCAGAATAATTGATTAGCTTATCGAAAAATCAATTAACAGAATAATTGATTATTTTACTAATTAATAAAATGTAAGATCGATTTTGAAAAGTCGAACAGGTATTTAATTAAATATTATTTTTAAAATAAACGTGATGATTCGTTACTTACAAAGTAGAAACATCGCTCGTCGTGTTCTTAGCAGTTAGTTCTACCAGGGGCTTCACTATGTGTTCCTTCCGTAGATGCGTGTTCTGCCAAGTTGATGACGTCACAATGCACAAAATGGGGCTTCTTTGTTCTTCTGGATGAAGGATTGGGATCCACCATTGCCAGTTAGAGTTCTCTTGTTCTGCCAACGTTGCCAGATCCTACCACGACTGCGCCAATTTGTTATATCACTCGACTTAAAATTCACTTTTTAAAAAATATTTTTATTTACAAAATCAAAATTAAACTAACAGTATAGAAGCTTAAAAACGAATCATGATTTTATTTACAATTTACACTATTTATATGAAAGACGAATGCTGCGTCAGTGGGAACTTGCTTGCTGGGCAGATTCTGCTGACGAGGCGTCTCGGTACTCGCCGTCTCCTTGAGATAACCGACATCCGATACGGTGGGAACCAAGGGCATCGTACTTGAAGGTGACATTGCTCGTGAGAAAGGATATAACATATATATAAATGCCAGCAACAGTCAAAACCTTTAATTTTTTAAAAGCTTCGCGACATGATTCGCGGAACTTTACGACAGCAATAAGACGTATTGCATACTCTTGTAAAATAAAAATCCTTTTAATGAGAACTCATACCCACCATACCTAATTCAGAAGTGTATATTAGCATAATAAAGTTAGAAGCACATCTTTGCTGCAGTAGGACATACAATTTTATGCATAACTGCCATTGCGCAGTTTACATGAAAGTTTGTCAACATGAAAACACCACTTTAAATTTTCATCAAAAGTGATAAAGTGCGGGACACGAAAGAAAACCGGGCGGTCCTTAAAATAAAGGTTCATAGTCTTAAGCAAGCGGAAAAGTAAAATTTGTGTACGCAAATAAATTTTATGTTATTTTATTTGTTGTAATAGTTTGCCGTTTCACCTATAAAGTGCGTCAGCTAAGCGGTACGGAAAATTAATCGAGGATTTAGTAAATTTCGCACTGGTCCACTTGTAATTGGGATGTGCCTAGAGCCTCCATGCACTTGCCGCTAGAAGTTTCTAGCTATTTCCAGTGGCGCGTATACATTTCGACCATTTGTTTTTATTTCTATATAAATGCGTTGCGTTGAATTTGAATTATTGTTTAGAAGTAACGATGGCGAGCAAAAGAGGAAAAACAATTCGAAGCGGTGCACGTGAAGTTATTGCGAGCGTTATAGAGGCCTGTACTAGAGAAGCTGAAAATAATAGTTTGACTATTCCAATTCAAAATCGAACAGAACGCGCTGCATTTTACACTGGTGTTTCGGAAAGCAGTGTAAGAAAAATTCAAAGAGAACATAATGATCGCTCATGTTCTACTTCACCTTTAAAATTTCCTGGTAAAAAAGACCCCGATTATCATACAAAGATAAAATTGACGATAGTGATTTTCAAGAAATTCGACGAACAATAGAGGATTTTTATATAAACTTGAAGAAGGTTCCGACCTGCAAACCCCTACTTCGTGCAGTAAAGAACAAAATAGATTTTCCGTACGGGTATAAAACCTTAAATCGGCTTTTACGATCAAATGGTTTTGTTTGGCCAAGTGCCAAAATAAACAAAAATTGCTTATTGAGAGACCAAATATTTTTCACTGGCGGGTGAAATATCTATCAGCTGTAGGGCAATATAGGCAAGAAGGACGCAATATTGTGTATCTAGACGAAACCTGGGTAGATAATGATATGACAGTGAACAAATGCTGGCAAAGTGAAAGTGTTACAGGTGTTGTTCAGGGAGTCCGCTCTAGTAGTCGCTTTATTATAGTTCATGCTGGTTCAGAAGTCGGATTTGTTCCAGGTGCTGCTTGAGTTTTTCGCTCGGGACTAACAACTGGAGACTATCATGGACAGACGAATAGAGATAATTTTGAAAAGTGGTTGCTCGAGAAGCTTCTACCTAACATTCCTCCCAAATCAATCGTGGTAATGAGTAATGCGTCTTATCATTCTCACGTAGAAGATAAAGTGCCAACTAAATACTCTACAAAAGCTCATATGATATTTTTGCTTAAATCTAACAATCTTGTATGTGATCCAATATGGAGAAAATATCAATTATATGAAGTAATATCAGCCAACAAGCCTAGACAAAAAAAGTATAAAATTGACGGTTTACCTAACCTCGGTCATACATCTTTAAGGCTGCCTCCATACATGTGCGACCTCAACCCTATTGAACTTGCATAACTTGCATGGGCAGGAGTCAAAAAATATATTCGAGAGCGCACACCGATGAACTTTCAATTAAAGATTTTAATAAAATATCATTTGAAGCAATAGACTCAATATCGGCTAAAAATTGGAAATCGTATGTTAAATATGTTCGTTCTATTGAAGATAAATACTGAGCAAGCTGAGAGGCAAAATTGAAACGTTATTGATGATTTTGTTGTCACACTGGGATCTTCAAGTAGTGACGACGAAACCTCATCATTTTCAGAGGAAGACAACGATTTAGAAGGAATCGAACCATCAGAATCACAGCCGTCAACCTCAAAAATGGTTTAGTTTTTTTTCATATATTTTGTAAAATTGTTCGTAAAGTAGCTGTCAACAAACTGCTTCAAAATAATTAATTTTCTGTTCAATACCGGGTGTCAAAAAATATCTAATATTGCAATTAATATTTGAAAAACTACAGAACTCATATTTTTCCAAAATTAACACATCGACGTAATTATAGTAGGGGAGCCAGCACTGATTTCAGTGAACAAGATTTATTAAAATTTTAACTTATGCAGTTCGACTTTGGGCCATTCGAGTATGTCAAAAGTGACCGTTTGTCTCCGTCTGTCATATTACTTTGTACAGGGGGCGTCATTGTGAAGTACTATACAGGGCGTTTCCTAATTGCGTGCTAATGTTAAAGAGGGGTGATTCTTGGGCCTTTTTAAGAAAAAAGTTTAATATAAACCTAAAAGTCTTCACTTTGGAAATACAGGGTTTTAAAAAAACATTTTTTTTAAATCCTAATTCTGATGCTATTATAGATAAAAAACTGTGTGAAATTTGATACACGTCTTTTATGCATAAAAGGGCATTTTTTATTAACAATCAATTTTTGAAATTTCTACCAGTGGCGTGCGTATGTAATTAACCTGGATAAATTCGTATGCTCCTTAATGCATAGAAGACGTGTATCAAATTATATGCAGTTATCTACAATAGCATCAGAATTGCGATGAAAAAAAATGTTTTCTTTTTAAACTTTACCATCCTGTATCTCAAAAGTTAAGACTTTTAGGACATAAAAGACCCCCTTTAATAGCAGCACGCAATTAAGAAACGCCCTGTATAGTACTTCACAATGACGGCCCCTGTATAAAGTAATATGACAAACGGAGACAGACGACCACTTTTGGCATACCCGAGTAGCCCAAAGTCGAACTGCATAAATTAAAATTTTGATAAATCTCGTTCACTGGATCTGATACTGGCTGCCCTCGTAAAATCTGGACTTGTAAATCGTGTATCACTATACTGGGTGGTCCAATAATAGTGGATGTAGGCAGTAGCCCGGGAACCGTTAACGACAGAACTCAAGAAAAAATATATTTATAGGTAAATCGATCAAGAAAAATCTAAATTAAATCATTAATTTAGAATTCGAAAGTTCGCCGTTTTTGCAACACAAAAGAGATATAGAAGTGCGGTACACGAAAGAAAACAGACAAATATAGATAAAGGTTTACCCAACAGTTTGGTTTTCTCTGCAAGAGTCAATGGATTCTCCGAACTCTCGAATAGTCTATTATTGTTAGATGTCATCGAAAAATTTATTATTGCAGTTTTATTTTTATTTATCTTTAGTTTGTTTTTTTTTCGACCATAGTATTATTTCTTTATAAACATTGTGTTTTTAGTGAAAGAAAATTATCACCAATAACTAAAACATTGGTGTCATCGGCATATGCAACTACAGAAATGTTTTCCGATATCTTAGTAACGCAGATGATCAGGTCATTAGCAAAAATCAAGCAAAGGAACGCTTCCAATATGGAACCTTGAGGAATCCCTGATTCAACAATTTTTAAGTCACTATGAGTACCATTTACTTGCATGGTCTGCTTTCTGCCAGACAAGTATGATCTTAGAAGATCTAAAGGTTTATCCCTTACACCATATCTAAACAGCTTTGATAGCAACAGCTTATGATCTACATCACGTGCCTTCCCTTGTACATTCTGTTTTTGCTTGCAAATGAATAATACATTTATTATGTATCAGTTATTATGGGTTATTTTATGTAAGCAGTGTAAAATAAAATCACAATAATGTTTTTTAAAATTATATTTATTAGCTAAAGTAAAATAAATAGTATAATAAATACAAACCGTATATACAAAGCAAATTAAATCCTAATGCTATAACATTCAACTAAATTTATATCAGTGTAACAAAATACACAAAATTCTGTAGATCAAAATTATACCAAAATCACACATAGTAGGTACGGGTAAATAATCTCAATAATAATTTTTTTTGTAATTTTGAGTGCTGTCTATTACCTTCGCATAAAATTCATCAAAATTCGAGCCGTTTTAAAATATTTTTATATCAAAAAGATAGCCCCTCAAGTCTATGAGACCCAAACATTTACACTAAAAAACGCCAAACATGTCCGAATTCTTTGCAAAAGTATTCAGTTCAACATAAACATTTGAAAAGAGCAAAAATAAAAAATATCGCACTAAACCGATATGTAAAATTTTCGAAAAACACATAAGAAATATCTTAAAACTAACAGAACAATTTCAAGAAATACATAAAAGCACTTAGAAAATATATCTACTAACAATTACTTCAAACTGTTTTTAGAACAAAACAGATAAAGAAGTACTTAAACTGAGCGATAACCAATAGGCATGATACGTTGCCATGTATTATTTTATATTCGTACCCGTTGTTCAAGTATAGGTATAAATTAAAGTATAAAAAGAAAGGTGATAGTAAAATCTTAAGCAAAATGTTTTATGCCTAATTTAATTGGAAAGCTTTCTCTGACTACACGAAGCTAAACTAATTCAATAGAAAGTAGTAGAGCTCAGTCACAAATAGAATGTTGTGGTATGTAACATTATAAGGTGCAACCTCTCTTGAATATTTTATGGGTATCTTAACCTTAACTATGGCCGATGCATTCCTACACTTCGTGAATTTTTAATCAAGTGTACCCAGTTAAGTATGATCAAAATTAATCCACATTTAGTCGAAAAATCAACTGACCAAACTATACAACAGATCAAGTTTAAAAGTATGAAATTAATTCAGAATCTCCCGATGCCCAATATTAATAAAAATATGTTTTGGATCAACTTTGGTTCACCAGAAATCGGTTATAAAAAACTAGTTTTGTGTCTTCTAGAAGCTTCTCTTAATAGGCGAAAATAAGAATTTTTCTGCGGAAATACATAATTTTCATTTTTCACACCTTAGTATACCTGAAATCAGTTACATGAAAACCTTGCTTTGTTTGCCACTTCAAACATTTTTATTTCCATATTCCGAGGACATTCTTCACTCCTTAGAATTTGAACATTTTTTTTAACACAAAATTGCAAAAACGTCTCTGCGGAAATTTTGTTATTTCCATTTTCCGAGGAAATTTCTACACTTTGGAATACCTGAAGTCAGTTACATGAAAATTTTGCTTCGTTTACAATTACAAACACATTTTTGAACATGAAAAAGCAAACATGTTTTTGCAGAAGTTCCTCATTATTTTGATTTTCCTAGGAAATCAGATAAAAATGAAAATACATCTATATTATTTACTCATTTAAGAAGACTTAAATATTTTTGAATGTGTTCAGATTATTTGTTGCGGTTAGATTGACAAACAAAAATCTTTTTTGGCTTTTTTGCAACTGAATAAAAATATTTACCTTTAAATTAAATATTTGTTTCAATTAATTTAAAAATAAATATTTTTATTCAGTTGCGAAAAAGCCAAAAAAGATTTTTGTTTGTCAAGACTTAAATAGTCTAAATTCTTATACGTACGAGTAAATCTATATTAAAACTAGCATTTTTGTAACTAAACATGTACTGTTAGGTGGGTTTTTTGTTAGGTGTTAGGTAAGCTCAGGTTCGTTGATAAAACCATCATTAAAACCATAAACTTTTATTTAAGCTATAAAATCACATTAATTTTTTAAGTTCATTCATTCAGAAGGCTCTATAGAAGTAAACTATAATAAAAATGCGAACTAGGTTAATATATTTCAACTAAAGTTTACAAAATGTCCTCGGAAAATGAAACTGACGTATATACCAGAACATTTTTGCATTTTTATGTTCAGAAAAATGTGTAGAATGCAAAGCAAAACAAAGTTTCCATGTAACAGGTTTTAATTACTCTAAAGTCTGGAAAATGAAAATGAAATTTCCTCTGAAAATGGCGTATTTCTGCAAGATAATTTTTACATTTTTATGTTCAGAAAAATGTTTAGAATGCCAAGCAAAACAATGTTTTCATGTAACTGGTCTCAGGTATTCTATTTACGCAGGAAAATTTGTATTTCCTGTTGTTAAGGAGGGCTGGATTTTTGTTGTTATAGCGGATAGTTACAGACATTCACGGGAGATAAACTTTTCATATTTATTTTTAAAATATTCTTAATTAAGAATCAATTATGCGCTAGTTCAAACCTCCCAAGCGTATCGACGAACGAACATAATTTCACATTTTCATAAGATTTCTATTTTTTATAAACGTTTTTAATTGGTAACAACTCTTGCGTTTGTGAACTTGAAGTGAAAGCATCTAGATTTTATAAAATGTAGGACGAGAATTGACTACAAACGCCAACGAGGTTTGCATTCTAGAATCGAGGATGGAGAATGATTTTAAGTTAATATTTTTAAATTTCAGAAAGAATGTCTTTACATTTTCCGGCTAGAATTGGCGTAATTTTGTTTTTAAAAAATAAACCAATCAAGTTTTTAAGAGAATAACAATACTTTATGTATTACAATTAGAATATTTAATAATATGGACGATATAGCATTCATGGTGTCAGTAAAGTCAACAATACGATAGCAAAGGCGGACAATAAAAGATTTTGCAATGTCTTATAAGGAAAAAATAAATCTTGTTTTTTAGAATCATGTTTTGAAGTTACTGAAAAGAAAAAGCAGATTGAACCCACCCTCCCAAAAATGTAAAATTTAGGCAAAAAAACAATAATGTTACAACAAATAAATAAACCATGATTATTACTGTCTCTTAACTTTTGTTTTTATTTTAATACCCTTAGTATTTTATATTCATCTGTACATTTATTCGATTCTTAGAATCAAGAAAATTATTTGAAGAGTTACAATACAGTGGGTAAAAAAATGTTGACATCTTTGCAAACTAGAAATTTGATAAAAAAGACAAGAGAAAATCAAACCATTGCAGATATAAGAACTCGTTTGCAATCACCAAGCAAGTAGTGTAAACGCTATACCGTTATTGGACTCTTTAAAACGGCATTATGGCTATCATATACACATGGCTTCTAGTCAGATTTTTGTTTGAGAATTCTATTATTGCTAGAATTGTTGGTATCATTATATCCATCACAAATTAGATTATACATTTTCATTTATGTTCTAACATTTAACTGATTATTTATATTTTCGATTAATCTTATTAATCTATTAAGCGAAACTGACTGGCAAAATATACCGTTCGAATTCTCAACACAACCATACCAAAATAACTGAACGATTTTTACTGTAAACGTTTGAAAAGTATAACAGTGTCTACTACATTCTAAATTATATTCGTAAACAACAATAGTTAACTGTAATGACGATTATTCAAGAAGTACCAACAGTGAAAGCACGTTGTTGACAACAAGAACAATCTGTAGTCGAGGAAAAAAAACATTTACAAAATAGCTTTCATTTAAACAATAAAATTAAAAGATTCTTTAGCATTTATATAATAATTTTACCCTGGAAAGCAACTGATAATATTTTATTAACTTTTTTTCTATAAGTTCTCAGTTCACCATACTACCAGCTTTTTTGCCATGCAACAAACCCATCAAGTTTGCCGTGGCACGAACTTTTTGGGTCAGTACTTGATCTGGTAAATTCATTGAACCACTCTTTCAAGGTCTTTATGAACGGTAAATGCCAATAAAAAAAAGAAATATGAATCACAAATCATTCTCGATTCGAGAGCGAGATTATCATGTGAAATACGGGTTGAAAAACCTTGATAGCTGTATTTTAGTACGGGCGTAAAGATTAAAACTAAACAGTAATACTGAACAGGTACAGACGCACAGAAGGCAAAAATCCAAAATTAGAAAATAAAAAGTCAAATATTGAACATTACGTTTTTTGTCCTTCAAATGCATCATTGAATGCTTAATATGTCCCTACAAACATATTTGTTTGTTTTCAATTTTTCGGGTAACTTATTTTATAGTAGGCTCTGGAAAAATAGTAAGTATATTAAACGTCAAATAGTTTCTATTATTTGTTGATAATTAACGTCAAAATCAGGTTCTTGTTTTGTGAGCTTAGAAAGTAATTTAGTTTTTGCAACAATAGTATGGTAAATATGCAAGATAAAAAAATATTTTTTTTCAAAACTTTACGATTGACCCTGTATTTTGGAAACGAACCATTTGCGGACAGTTTTATTATCGGTCAGTTTTATAAAACTTTGCAAAAACCACATTTTTTAAAATTCGTAATGTGCGCTCCTAAATACGCATTGTACCAATTTTGAACGAACATGTCTATACTCGTGTTTATATGTTACCCCTCTCCACCCACTTAGAGGGGGAGTTGTCAACTTCATGACATCATAATATTGTTATGTCCCAAAACTATATCTACCACGCAACGCGAGGTTGGATTCCGCTTGTGACGTCACGCGTGTTGCAAGCTTAGACAAGGAATTCCTTGTCTAAGGTTGCAAGCGTTTGCCTTTTGTTATGTATTTAAATGGAAAACACGATTGAATATTGAGTTTAAACTTATTTTATTGTCGTAATTTTATAAATATCTGTATTTTAAGCTTTATAAAATCTACAGATGGTTAAAATAATATTTAAAACATTTAAAGTTACCTTAAAAGCTTTATGAATAAAATAATCAAGATGCCCTTGCCTGCCGTGTCACACGCGTGACGTAAGCAGCTGACATACCTTGTATTTATTGTATCATGCCACATACCACATTTAAAGGTAATCGGGTAAGTACGTAAAAGTTGGTCAAATGTTAATTAAAATTTGTCCAAAGCATATACGTCAACATTGTCAAGTTAAATAAAAGGTTATAAAAACAGCATTTATTGCAATTTGTTGCAGCTGATTTTAGTGTGATTTGATTAACCGAATATATCTCAACAGTATACCGGTCGATTTAACTGTAATTGAGTGTAATTTGACAATAATATGCTTTACCAACTTAAACATATAACAAAAATACTATACTTCCCATCCTGAAGGGATGTGGAAGTAAAATATATAACAAACGTTTGGTTATATAAAAAATACTAGATAATAAAATGTACTTACCTTGCATATTTACCATACTATTGTTGCAAAAACTAAATTACTTTCTAAGCTCACAAAACAAGAACCTGATTTTGACGTTAATTATCAACAAATAATAGAAACTATTTGACGTTTAATATACTTACTATTTTTCCAGAGCCTACTATAAAATAAGTTACCCGAAAAATTCAAAACAAACAAATATGTTTGTAGGGACATATTAAGCATTCAATGATGCATTTGAAGGACAAAAAACGTAATGTTCAATATTTGACTTTTTATTTTCTAATTTTGGATTTTTGCCTTCTGTGAGACGTACAGAATACGCCTTGCTTTTGCAATAATTTTCAAATGTCAATTATCAATCAATAAAATACAATGCATCAAATATATACAATGTGTCCAAAGAATACTTTTTTATTTTTCATTTCAGAAAATTTTATTCTTGAAGAAAAATAGTTCTGACAGTATTGAACTTTATGTCAGATATACAGGGTGCTCAAAAAAAAATACGAAAAAATTGATTTCAAAAGAATTAAATTTTTGTGACGGCAGTTTTAAAGGCTACAAAAAATTTCGTAAATAAAAGTTGAGTGAAGTTTTTTCATATTTATAGTTAAGGAGATATTTAGATTGAAAAATCAGAAAATGAATTTATTTCTCAGAAAATTGTATTATTGAAGAAAAAAATTAGTTTTGACAGTGTAAAACTTTAGATCAGATATACAGGGTGTTCAAAAAATGCGAAAAAAGTGAATTTCAAAAAATTGGCGAAGGAATAATTTTATCTATTTATCCTCTGATGTTAACAAAAATATAATATAATATATATATATATATATATATATATATATATATATATATATATATATATATATACTTTACTTAAATATACGTGTGGAAATATTATTAAATATGTAGATTAACGTTAACGTTGGTAACGTAAAATATTAAAAAAACTACTTAAATATCGTGCTTTTAATTATTCCTTGGATCAACTTAATAATTTAGTATTTCAACGTAATTTGCAATAATAAAATAATTGTTGTATTAAATTCCAACAGCTAGCAAACATATTTAATTTTATAACATGTACTTTTGGACTACATTGCAAAAATCACCCATGATAGCCTTGATCGTATTGTAAATTTTAAAACAAATTGCAGTTTATAAAACAATAAATTGTATTGTCTTCACCTTGGATTAAAAACGGAACATCATATTGCGTAAGGACGTGTCAATTATTGAATTACCCGTTTCTGTTTACAATGTGTGTTTATGGGTGCAATAAAAGCAAAATGTCAAGAGAGGTAAACATGCTTTTGCATTCTATTTCTGCAAAATTAACGTTTTTTGTTTGTACAGATCCCACATGATTTGCCTTGAAAAATATGTTTTATTGCAGTCAGAAAAAATAGAGTCATGCCCTAAATATTTTTTAAATAATGACTTCTGGAGGTTCATGCAAATGCAAAAACTAAGACGGTGGTAATATTGTCTGACAATTTTAGAAATTAGGCAGTTGTATTTAAAATAGCACCCACATCTGTTATTCCGGGTTTTTTTGTCTAACAGAAACTTCTTTACCCTCAGTATCGCTCAATTTTTACAATGAATACAAAAGTTTTAACCTTTAATTCAGGAATTTAGGCCACTCAATATTCGAAAGCAGAACTTTGTTTTTGACTAAACTTCTACATCTAAATTAAATTTTCAGGTAAATTTAAAAGCAGTCTGATCCAAAAATATTTTCACCTTAAATGAAGTTCGAGCTACTTATTCCAAAAACAGAAAATGTAGCTTTACCAATTCAATTTCAACTTTTCCATAATTATATCAATATAAAAATCTATTGCACCACAGTAGGAAGACGGGGCCTCTGCCTGCAGAATCCTTTGCTACCGTCCGGGCCTTTAGGCATCCTAACAACATTCTCGCTATTCTGGAAAGCCGAACTGTTACTCCTAGATCGGTTAGAATGTGCGTCGGATGCTTGGCTGACTGCTGACATTCTTCTATTATAGAAACTGTCGTTGCTGGACAGACTGCATGCGCTCATTCGGCGGGGTAAAAATAAGCTTGAGTCGCTGGAGTCTCTAGAACTGTAGGAAAGACGCCTGGGCATGTACAAGAAGTTGGCTTCGGTTGATGAGGCTGACAGGCGTCTTTGGAGCCATGCCGCTGGTTCGATGTAACGGGACGGGAAGTGTGCTGAAGAGCCTCTACGCATTTTAGCTGGAAAAAAAAAAGATTCGTTTTATAATAATTGTTTAGTGGCACAAAAATTCAGAGGTTAATTATACGGTAATAAAAAAATAGCACGTAATATTTTTTTGTAACATGAAATATATCTAGAATCAGGTAAAATAAAATCAAAATCAACAGATTCGTGTATTTTTTCGAAAAAGTAGGAGTTTTTAAAGTGAGGAATTTCTTCTATAAATTCTAAGATTGTAGGGCAATCACCTGCCAAAAAAGTTCACAAAATCGATGAAAAAACGAGTAAAAAACAAAGAAAACAACGTCGAAAAATCCAAAAGGTTCTTGCATGTATTCTACTATAATGAAAAAGAATAATATTCCATTATTATGCAGAAAAATCAACAAGTCGAAGAATCCCGTAATAAAAAAAAATATTAAAATTATTTTCCTGCGGGTAGAAACAAAACAAAGCTTTTAAAATCGGTAAATTTCCTTTACCCGGAATTTCCCTAGTTATGAATCTTTCCTTTTATTAATAATAGTGCAGTGTGACCTAACTTAGTTCAGTACATAGTCATTTTGTTTTGCCGTATTAAATTTTTACCAAAATTTTTAGCTATGCCGCGAACAGACAGACCAACAGATCCACCGCATTGAGAAAACAGGTGACTTTTTCACGATTACAATACTTCCCCCTTACGAGGCAAGTAAAAAAAAATAAGTTGAGAAGGCAAAATTTTATGGATATATGTTTTTCTTTTTTTTTAACAAAGAAGTGTGAAATTTTCTAAGATTGGCACCTAACTGATCTAAAACTTTGTTTGCCCCTCCTAATTGAATTGTTTACATATTATCACATGTGCCTCCTATATGATTTTTGTTGCATACATAAGACTTTTTCATATTTTTTTATTACATTATTCATCATATTTGATAGACGTAATATTCTTCTTAATGGTTTAAATGGATGATAAAATGAATAAGTTTTAACCTGACATTTTTCGACACATTTTTCTAATGTATGATGTGAATGCACAACAAAAAATATCATAAATTTATTAACAAAAACCATAATATAAAATAAATAATAACTCTAGTAAAAAACAAAAAATTAAAAATTGAAAAAAAAAAGAAACGAACGATATACATTTTGCGATTAATAGATATAGATAAAATAATAAACACAAAACAAAAATTAACGAAATATTAAAAAATAATAATTATACTCTGGTTCAAGCAAAATTAAAAAATAATAAAAAACAAAAAGAGTTAAGGTTTTTAATGTTGTTATACAATAATGATTTTATCTGAATTAGCTCAGTTGCTAGTTGAGAAGTTAAATCATCTGAATATTTCTCCACTAATAACTGAGCTTTTTCTAAAATTTCTGAGTCATTTAATTTAACCAATATCTGAGGATTTAGAATTGAGAATGTTGAACAAACTGTTTTAAACAGAGTAAATCTTTTATCTAGCTGACTTACTATTACATCTAAATATGCATTAAGTACTGTCACTTCCAAATGTTTTATAAGATTTATATATGACCGTATTTTATTATTATCATGCTTTTTTTTAACTATGGAAAAATATTTTATTTAAATACTCTGTTTAATTTGGGGCCCCTAATAGCCGGGCCACCTCCCCCCCGCGCCGCCTGCCCTGCGGAC
The DNA here is from genome assembly GCA_030620095.1 of Kuschelorhynchus macadamiae. Taxonomy (NCBI): domain Eukaryota; kingdom Metazoa; phylum Arthropoda; class Insecta; order Coleoptera; family Curculionidae; genus Kuschelorhynchus; species Kuschelorhynchus macadamiae. Next base: position 2,975,569 of record JAUTXW010001817.1, read on the forward strand.
CCGTTAGGCACGCCACTGTTGGTGGTCCAATCATTTAAATCAAAATTAATATATTTCGGTTCATACACCATAATATTATGTCTAGCCCTATGTGGGAAGTATTTTAGAAAACCCCAAAGCCCTACCCGAGGCCCAATCGAAACTAGTCATATAGTTTTTTTTTATTTATTTCCAATGGCGGCTATTCGGAGGAAGTAGGGGAAGTGCCTCTTTAAAAATCAATACAATATACTAATTTTCAATATTAAATCTTTTCAATATTAAATCTAATTCATTTCATTAAAAATTATCAATAATTACAATGTTAAATTTAATGCATTCGTAGTATTGCCGCTGGCCGCTCGTTAGAAACCTAGGGGTAAACACGAAACGAAATGATATACTTGCGTGTATTAAACAAACCCCGTATGTGCGCCCACCGCATCGGCAATTCTGGTAAATCCTACAATATTCATTTCAAAAATTTTTGGTTTTCTGAGTTTAAGTGGCTGTGTAGCAGTGGATATTTGCTAAAAATGTTTTGCATGTGGTGCCCATTTTAGACCTTGTCTGTCCTACTTTTCTCTAACTAACCCTTCCCTATTTTTTTACCCACGAGCCGCCACTGTTTATATCTGGAAATAATAATTGAAGAATACTTTATTCGAGTATTATTAAAATATTATATGGTGACTTTATTTGACCACTGCTGTGTTGAAAATTTAAGATTACTTACTTATTAGTGTGAATTACATATTATATGTTTGACTATATTCAGTTATTTGAAATTCAAATCTCAGACTAAAGAAAAAAACTAAAAACCATTTTAGGCCAAATTCCCTGTCTTTATGCACGACTCTGGAAAAGCACATATTATAAAAAAAAAGAAAAAATCTAAATTAATGAGAAAATAATCCAATATCTCAAGTGTTATTTTCGTACTTGAAAAGTGAATAATCATTTTTCGCATTAAATTTGATCTGATGGAAAGCAACTGAAATATCAAAATAACAATTATAAGTGTATAATAGCAAGATAAAAGTCGTTGAAACATCTCTTTTGAATTGCATTAATTTCTTATTTTATGTTTTTAAAATGAGAAAAAAAATAGTGATGTTGGAGTCTGTGGTGTGTTGTTTAAAATATAACCTACTCGAGACATAGGCATGTCTATTTTGAATAAAACTCCGTGAGATTGTTTTTGTCCAAAATATCTTATTAACAGTATTAGGTTCGGTACTAGGAAATGTAATAAAAATATGTGTAAAAATACAGGGTGCTTCAAAAAACATCGGCCATTCCTTAATGGAAACTCCCTGGCATAAAGTAAAATAAAAATGTTTTATGAACAAAACGGCTTAATTTTCAAGATAAAGGGTGTACACACAACACGTACTGAAATATATATTTTATGGTACATTCTTGTCAGTCGTACCGACCAGTGGCGCACTAACTACAAGGATCATGCATTTTTATGCCATTACTAAACGATATTTTTTTTTGTTTTGGAATTTAATTAATTAATAATAATAATAAAAAAAATACTCTAAATTTTCGTGGTTACTCATGTCAAGTGAGTATTATTTTTGATATATGCAATAATTATGGCTATACCTTGAATTTTAAATATTCCTCTTTTAGAACAAAATAAATTATTTTTAATTTAAAATAGCTGATTTATCAACTTTAAATAAATGTACCATTTTTTGTGTAAAATTATTCAGAGAATAAATTTCACACATTAAATTAAATTTAAATTAATTGTCAAAAAGGCCAGCACAAAAAAATATCGCCAAATGATAGTGAAAATATACGGAAGCGTAGAAGGGCCACAATTTTTTTTATTTTTTAATTCTGAGTTTAAAGTCGGAATTTAACAAAATTCTGAGTTTAAAGTCAGAATTTAACAACATTCTGAGTTTAAAGTCAGAATTTAGCTAAATTCTGAGTTTAAAGTCAGAATTTAACAGTCAGAATTTAACAAAATTCTGAGTTTAAAGTCGGAATCTAACAAAATTCTGAGTTTAAAGTCGGAATTTAACAAAATTCTGAGTTTAAAGTTAGAATCTAACAAAATTCTGAGTTTAAAGTCGGAATTTAACAAAATTCTGAGTTTAAAGTCGGAATTTAACAAAATTCTGAGTTCAAAGTCAGAATTTAACAAAATTCTGAGTTTAAAGTCGGAATTTAACTAAATTCTGAGTTTAAAGTCAGAATTTTGCTAAGTTCCGAGTTTAAAGTCAGAATTTAACAAAATTCTGAGTTTAAAGTCGGAATTTAACTAAATTCTGTGTTTAAAGTCAGAATTTAACAAAATTCTGAGTTTAAAGTCGGAATTTTACAAAATTCTGAGTTTAAAGTCAGAATTTAGTCCGTACGATTGTATAACAGACTGGAACCAAAAAAACAAATTCAATATTCTTGTTTGAATAATGGCAAATGTGCTATGAATTGTTCCACCAAACTACAGATAGTTAAAAAAATGATAAAAGGGGGAGGGTACAAAATAAAAGTTTCCTATTTTGATTTTTAAGTGTTAAATAAGTCCCTGACAAATTAAACATATGTTTAATTAGTTCATTTTATGTATTTTTATTTATTTCTATTGCTGTTATTGTTTAAAGTCAGAATTTAACAAAATTTTGAGTTTAAAGTCAGAATTTAACAAAATTCTGAGTTTAAAGTCGGAATTTAACAAAATTCTGAGTTTAAAGTCAGAATCTAACAAAATTCTGAGTTTAAAGTCGGAATTTAACAAAATTCTGAGTTTAAAGTCGGAATTTAACAAAATTCTGAGTTCAAAGTCAGAATTTAACAAAATTCTGAGTTTAAAGTCGTAATTTAACTAAATTCTGAGTTTAAAGTCAGAATTTAGCTAAATTCCGAGTTTAAAGTCAGAATTTAACAAAATTCTGAGTTTAAAGTCGGAATTTAACTAAATTCTGTGTTTAAAGTCAGAATTTAACAAAATTCTGAGTTTAAAGTCGGAATTTTACAAAATTCTGAGTTTAAAGTCAGAATTTAGTCCGTACGATTGTATAACAGACTGGAACCAAAAAAACAAATTCAATATTCTTGTTTGAATAATGGCAAATGTGCTATGAATTGTTCCACCAAACTACAGATAGTTAAAAAAATGATAAAAGGGGGAGGGTACAAAATAAAAGTTTCCTATTTTGATTTTTAAGTGTTAAATAAGTCCCTGACAAATTAAACATATGTTTAATTAGTTCATTTTATGTATTTTTATTTATTTCTATTGCTGAAAAAAAAAAAGCCAAAATGTATACAAGAAAACATAAACATTAAAAGGTTCACAAAATAAAAAAGGTAATACCAAACGATAAATAAGTCTTAAGAAATGGTTCATATATGTTTCAACGATTTAAGGGTGTCTCGCGAAGCATACTGACAGAACTCCCCCTCTGTTTCAGGGTGATTCAAGTTGAGTGTCCTATTAGAAATATCTGGAGAATCAACGAATAGGATGTGTTGAGAATTTCGCTTTGGCCATAGATGAACATAATATACTCTCATTATAAAATATTTTAAATTACGCGGTGTTGCCGCTTCTACCTCAAACTGGAGGCATCATCCGTTTTTAAAATGAAATGCCCTATATTTTATTAAATTTTTATATTTTTCTAAAAAATCCAAGTACTTATTGAGTTACTTTTCTCATGCCTAAATTTAACTGTTTTCGAGAAAATGGCGCTAGAACAATGACAATTTTGAACCTTTGAAGTTCGAGAAATCTCAAACGAGTTTACTTGCAACGAAATGGATTTCACTTATCTGTCTTAATATTTAATTGTCTATCTCCTGACACCAATTTCAGGTTTGGCAGGAGACGCCAAAAATGCATTTCGTTAATTTCTGACTTTAAACTCAGAATTTAGTTAAATTCCGACTTTAAACTCAGAATTTAGTTAATTTCTGACTTTAAACTAAGAATTTAGTTAAATTTCGACTTTGAACTCAGAATTTTGTTAAATTCTGACTTTAAACTCGGAATTTACCTAAATTCTGACTTTAAACTCAGAATTTAGTTAAATTCCGACTTTAAACTCAGAATTTTGTTAAATTCCGACTTTGGACTAAGAATTTTGTTAAATTCTGACTTTAAACTCAGAATTTTATTAAATTCTGACTTTAAACTCAGAATTTTGTTAAATTCTGACTTTAAACTCAGAATTTTGTTAAATTCTGACTTTAAACTCAGAATTTTGTTAAATTCTGACTTTAAACTCAGAATTTTGTTAAATTCCGACTTTAAACTCAGAATTAAAAAATAAAAAAAATTGTGGCCCTTCTACGCTTCCGTAAAAATACGTATACACTTACTAAATTGTACTCCAGTGGTCGTTTGTTTGACAAACTCAGGACAGTGTTTTTGCGAAATATGGAATTCTTTACCAACCGGAACGCCAAGCTTGTATTTGGACCTTACCGTTCTACTATATTAAAGGTAGCATCGAGAATACAAAAACTGATAAGTTACGAACTGGAACGAATTGATTCAATTTTTTAACGAACCGAAACGCCGTTCCGGTCGATTTCCTTCATTTCCAGCCCTGCACTTATTAGATTTAACTTAAAACGTTTGGATTAGTAGATATCTCTAATTATTATCAAGTGAAAGTCTCACTAGGTACCTAACAATCACAGATATTTATTGCTAATTGAAACTTTTTCAAGTTAAATTAATATCAAGACATTGTAAATATAAGAAAGTGTATTATTTCGAATCATTGCCTATTAATTAATTTCAAACTGGAGAAAAGGTAGGAAATGATAACCAAGACCTAAATTTTCACAAATAATTTTTCACGAAATAGACAAATATCAAAGATAAGAAAAAATCCTGCATCATCGCCAAAACGTTTAGCAATAAAAACAGAAACATTACATTTTTCATATAATGTTTATTGGTGACATTCGTATTTGATGGCCAAGCATTTTCTTTAATGTCGCTGTTCCACTACGTTTTCCTACGCCGTCCAACAGTATATTTTAACTGTTTTCACCGTTCCACTTCAACGAGAAAGGTGAACGCGCCCCAATAATCGTATGCAAGTATCTCGAAAACTAGTAACACGGATAAAAATTACCATTGAATGATTTTACACGCCTGACGGTCCAACGCAAATAAATTATTCTTTTAATTACCACCTACGCGAGCTGTTTATGATTTAATAGCGGCCAATAAATCATATTCACAGTGTGAGAACCAGTCTCAAAATGCGTTTTGTATTCTTTCAAGCGGAAAGTAAGGTGAAGGAGAACGTATGTGAATCTGGGATACCGGCATTGTATCTTATTCAGTAAGTTAAAACACAGTGGTTTGAACAGTGGTCTAACAGAAATATCTTCTCACAAAATGATTATGGTTGCACCGACAACTCTTACAAAGGAACGGTTGCACCCACCTACATCTCTTCCTTGAAATATTCAATTATATCTTTTGTGCGATGTTCCAAATCTTCAGATTGAGTTTGGTTTAGTACAAATTAAGGATTTGCGATGATCAAAAACGAAAACTATAAAATATCGTAGACCACGTTTCAATTTTCTCAGGGCTGCCATACAAAAAAATACAATATGGTATCCAGCACTACAAAAAAAAAATGGTATTATAGACAAAAAATGGTATCACTATATTCAGTATTGCTCCGCCGCAAAGGACATTGTCTTTAAAAATATACAAAATATCATTTCTTGTCTATTAAAATCCATCTTTGCGTCTTACAATAGAAACTGTTCTAATACAAAACTCGAGCACCAGCATTACTAGACAATTCAAATTTGTATTTTTAACTAGATTTTTGTCACTGGGCACAACAACAAAGAAATAAATTCAAAGAGAGCCAAAATTTGCTGACTTTTTTTATGTTATTTACTGACGAAGCAATATTCCACAAAAATAGAAATGTCAATAGATATATAAGAATAGATTATAACGCTACTAAAAGACGTCAATTTGCTCGCACAACTAGTCAAAATAGGAGGCCTCTTATATTTTCGAAAAGTGGCCATAAATCTTGAATGATTCTGTATAGACCCCACAAACTCTATATTGGGTGAATGGTCAAAAAGGGAGGAATCGAATCTAATAATATACAGGGCGTTCCTTTTAAATTAATCAAGAAAATTTGCATCCAGAATTTTCACTCACACTGTATACCGTTATGAAAGAATACTAAAGAAAAACAGCGCAGGTGAAAGACCACATTTGGAAGTTTGTACCATGCTAAAAGGATTTATACTAAAGCACTAGAAACATATAGGGCGTCAAATGTACTTTTGATATTTTCGAAAAGTGGCCAGAAATCTTGAATGATTCTGAATAGACCCCACAAATCCTATATTGGGTTAATTGCCAAAAAAGGGGGAATCTGAAAATAAAAAAATATACAGGGTGTTCCATTAAAAAAAAAATATATATATATATATATAAGATTGGTTTGTGCCAAACTTATAATCCTGTATAATAGAAAATAATTTTAGGCTGTAGCTCGGGACAGCCCCGACAACTTTCGTATAATTTTTGTTTCTAGTTCCCACAATAACCGAATTATTAGACTTGAGCACACTGTTGGACCACCCTGTATAAATATGAAATTGGCCAATGGATAAGCCTACAGTTTTTGTTGGCTAAAAAAAAGTCCTCATCTTACATATAGTAGTCTATAAAGGTATTAGCATACAAAGGCCATGTTCGTTAACTTTAGAAAGTTGAGCTGAATGGAGGGATGTAATTGGCGTACAAAAGTGGTAAAAAATTGTACAAAATGGTAGAGAAATGGAACATGGTATCATCTACAAATGTACAGGTACAGCGGGTATTAAAATGGTATATCTGGCCAGGTACGTACCCAGGGGGGGGGCTTAGAAGACCTGGACCCCTCCCTCCCCGAAACTTTGAAAATATTATGATATGGGTATGCTTCTTCCTAATTTTTCTGAGGTTTCACAGTTTGTACCCCACCCTGAAAAGAATTTCTAATTTACACTCTCGTCCCCCCCTCCCCAAACTGAGTTTCTGGCTACGTGCCTGTATCTGGCATCCCTGATCTGCTATAACTTTTTTAATTTTCAAAATATAAAAATTATTCAAATTTTTCGACTAGTTGGATCTTTACAGGGTACATTTTACTTTCAATACATTTTTCCTGATTCTAAACATACTGAGTTTTGATACCTTTTTTATAAAAAAGAAACGAGAAAATGAAAAAAGCTGCGCAATGTGTATGGAGAAGTTTTTCTTAATTTTCTGGTTTATTTTTAAAGATCAAGGTATCAAACCCGGTATATTAAGAATCCGAAAAAAGAGACTTATCTATTAGAAGTAAAATTTGCAAGGTATCTCATTTATAAAAAAGACAAATTATATTTATGTCTTTGACAATTGTCATTATTTTTGTGCTACTTTTCTCCTACTAAGAGTATTGTATTGTAATGGTGAAAAAATCACCCTCCGATAACTTTGCACAACTTTGCATTTAAGAGTCCTTAGTTTCCGAAAAACATATTCTCCATATATCTGCCAGGCTGTGGTTCTGTCTATTCGAGAGACTGCTCAAAAACAACTTCTCCACTTGACTTCATATTTTGGCCTAAAATTAAAGGTCACTTTGGGATTTGGTGAAAATCCAATATGGCAGAAAAAATGGCGGACCACAAAATGTTACATAAATCGTTGTTAAGAAACTTCTTATCGAATATACCTTAAATTTTGCATAAAAATAAAATATGATATTGGAATAAACTGGTACATTTTTGTGTAAAAAAAAATGATTAAAAATTCACTTTAAAAAATATTACTTATCCAATTGATTTGAAATTTTGCACAAAAATCAAGTGTAAAACAGAAATATACCGGTAAAATTCTAGCGCGCTTCTATTTAGCAAAAGAAAATGGCGGCCTGATAATATCTTTAAATATCCACTAGTAATACCACAAGAGGTTAAATTTCCGGATTTAATTTAACCTCGCATAGAAAATTTTACTTAAAATAATTTTAAAATTATATTTTTAATTTTTGACAGTGCTTAATTCGGTTTGTTTCCAATAGCAATAACAATGATTTCTACGTATTGTAGTTACATGTTAAGTTAAATACCATTTTTAGACTTATCATAGTATATTCTTTAATTCTACATAAACTTTAAGTTACTACAAGTGGTAGAAAATTGCTTTGTTTAGTTATCTTTATTTTCTTTTTCTATATGTACACTTTAAAAACAGGGTGCATATCCAGAGGCAGCGAACAGGTCATAGGGGGCTATGCTCATCATATTTTGACAGAACAAAACGTCAGTAAAAATATTATAATCTTTCTTCGAAGAGAACAAATTCGCGTTTTTTAATAATAATTTACACTCAAAAACAAACATTCTTTTTTTCATTTTTAAAGTGAATCGTTTTAAAAATCCTATTGTACGTAATTTATGTGAAAAATAGTCCATGTCTTCTATTAATTTGTCCATATTTGGAAAAATTAATAGAAGATTGCGGGTTTCCATTTGAAGAAAGAAAATTTGTTTCGAGTTGTTCAGTAATATTTGCCTCTGAATTATTCAAAACTGAAACTATTAAATGGAAAAATGGTAAATAAAATGGTGTCTAAATATTATATATATTTTATCAGACAGATATTTGATTGACAAATGTTCGATTCCAAGTCCAGTTTATTCGCCTTTAAGAAGAATTGAGGTTGCAGAAGAATACAAAAGACACTTAATTATGTAAGTGAGATCTACATACCTATCAAAATTTTAGTTTATAAAAAAATTAAATGTATTTTTGTGAAATGTAAATTAAAGAAATTCTCAACAAAATTATTGTCATTGTGTCAAACATTTTTAACTATAATTCGCTGTTGTGCTACCCTCAGTAGAGAGAAAAATTTCCGATAAAATACATGCGTTGCCAAGGTGACCTATCAAAAAAAAACCATTTGATTAGTTACAAAGTACTGGGTGTGAAATTAAATAAAATCTTTTTAAAGAGAAAAATAATAAATAAGTTTATTTTTTAGACTATATAAACAAAGTTATGAAAAATAAAAAATAAATAATAACAATAATAATAATAATATGTTTTCAGAACTTCAAAACAATTTGTGTAGATATTTTCACAAATCTAAAAATATCATTTAATTTCAAGGATAGAGAGGAAAAAAATATTTCAAAATACTTAAATGTTATAAAAACTAAAAACACTACATTAAAAGTAAAACAAAACAAATATTTTTTTTTGTAATTACCTTTGATTCCCTGAAATTATTTTAACACCTTTGATATTAGTTATCCGGTGACAATTAATTTATAGTTTACAAAACCTAAATAAGGCGCCAATCATATATAATTTTTATTTGTATTTAATAATAATATTTTAATGTTCGTGTATAAATATGTAATATAATAAGCAAACAAAAAGTCGTTTACTTAAAATCATAATTTCATAAACCACCTTACCTTCTCTGTTGATTTAATAATTATTATTATTCTTACGAAGAATCAAAACTAGTGTTACAGCAAATAGACGTACAAATTGTGTAATAATTTTTTATGTAATCAGATCAAAATGTTAGGTACTATTTTTTTATTATAAATTTGTGAGTAAATTAATATTTCAGTTCTTACCTCTTGGATCAAATTTCCTGATATCTTCAGCCTCAGAACCGCTCTGACAAGACGAACTAATATAATCTGACTCAGAAATAAAGCCTTTGAAATGTATATTGTTAATGTTGTTGTTGCTATTATTGTTATTATTGGACGCTTTCTTGTTACCCGGTTTCTTCTTTCTTTCGGGATGAGGAACATTATTTAATTCATATACTTTCATGGGTTCTCCCATGGAAATCTGTAATTTTATAGCATTCCTGGCCGATTCTGATGTAACAAATTCTACTAAGGCGCATACTAGGCCGGCTAAGGATGGATTTTTGTTTATGAATTGCCTTACATCTGCTGGAATAGGGTTGCCTGGTCTTAAGATTCTAATTAAAGCAATCTCACCGCAATTCTTAAATAGTTCTGCCACATTTTCTATGGTCGGTTTGTCAATGGGCATATGAACTGCTACTACTGTTCTGGATGGGGTAGTTTCATCATATTTCGGAAGAGGGTCCAATCTCCTAAGTTTCGTGCCTGCTTCGTTTATCTCTAACTTATTTGAGCGTTTTAATGCATGAGCAACCACTCTCCAGTCTTTCGTTAGGTGCTTCACGCGTTTGAAACTAGAGATCAGTTTTAAAGATACATATCCTTCTTTGTTTCTTTTAACGTGCTTAAGTAAAAAGGCATCCTTAGTAATATTAGCATCAGAAAAGTAAAATTCTACCTGTTGACAAATTTTATCCGCTAATTCCTCACTAGGCGGTGTAAAAGGAGGCTCTGTAACTTCAGGAGTTACTTCACAACCAGAATCCTTGCCGCCCCCTGCAGAGCCGGTATCGGAGGCACTGTCAGAAAGATCTGCCATATGAGCTCCTTCATCTTCGTTTTCGGGGACTTGGGTATCCACAAGACTACCTTTACGGTCATAGGAAAGGCTTACATCACTGTCAACCGATGAAATAGAATCTCTTGGGTCCAAGATCTTGGACGGGGGAATCAAATCCCCAAGCTGATCTTGTTCAGAATCGAGAGTCCCCATAATATTGTTGTTTTCCATGGTTTCCTGAATTGGAGCAGGCATTATAAGGCAGGTCAGTTAGTATAAGGAATAAATTAAAACTTCTAAATCTAGTATCACACAAATATCACGTCCTCTTCCAATAAGGCTTTTGAGAGAGAGTTCTTTTTGGGTCAGTCTTCTTTAAATAAGGCACTAACTTAAACTTTAAGTCAAAACACAAACGTCCAAGTACACTGGGGTCGTGAAACTGGGTCACACGTGGCGATCGGGTTTGCTACTGCCACAACGCGTTGTTGTTAGACCTAGCTATAGCGTACTGGAGGCGGCTCGAGCGCGCGACTGTTTTTATAGATGCACCGGGTCGTTGCCCACACCACGGCACCGGTGTCATACGAAGCGGTTTCGTATTATTGTCTACGTCCTCCAGGTGAAAATTTGCGGAAAATAGAATTTTGAACTTGTTTGTTTATTAATTGTGAATTGCAGTTTAGTTTTTAGGTCAGGGATTGAGGATGTTGTTACAGGACAATGACGAGTGGGCACCCAGAATATTAATTCGGTTAGATACCGGGTCTATTTTTACGACTGTCAATTGAAAATGTATGATTTGTTACATCAGACGTAAAAGGATTTTTTATTAGTTGTTGTTTATTATAAAGTGTATTTTTCTGTGTACTGCGTTTCATATATTACGTTTTAAAATTGGTTTTATGATAAAGGTCGGTTTCGCTGAAAAACAGTATGCGTTTGTTTTGTTAAATTAAGGTATTCGATATTAAATACTTTTTTATATTATATACAAAAATTGAAAGCATTGATTTTCAAGTAAACAATGTTAGCATTAAATATTAACTAATAGTCCAGTCAAAATATAATTTTTGAGGAAAATTTCTCTAAACATTAATTTTTTTTGGAATCACTTTTACGTTTTTTGCAGCTATTTTAGCATTTGTATATGAGCCAACGAATTGTGAGTAAGGCTTTAAAAACGGAGAGTTTGAGCTCTACTGGATGTAATGATGGATTTGAGTTCGAGAAAGCGGCTATTTTTAACCGTTTTTCTGTATTTTTTTAATCACTTTATTAGCAAAAAAAGAGCTTTTTGGAGCATCTTTAATAAGGTATACTTTAGTAGATCCAAACATAAAGTGATTTATTGCCAATTTAATGTTCATTTCAATATATGAAAATTAGTCATATTTTACGGAAATTTTCTTCAAAGCCAAAGTGTTTATGAATTTTATTGACCCCAATTTATTCCTTAGACTCTAAGCTTTCATTTCAGCCCCTACAGAAATCAATTTGACTATTTACGCCCGAAAAATCTTCTTTTTAAGCTCAATTTTTGCTTTTTTATGATAAAGAAATGAAACTTTTTTTTAGTGTTATCGTAGTTAAAGTTGCAAATATTCTTATGAATGTATAAACTAAATCATAGTCAACGTGTTAAGGGATTTGAGAAGTCATTTTGACCATTTAGGCTTAAAAAATGGTAATTGTATAGCTTATTTTGAGTAAAATTTTCGCCTTCACAAATTCAATTTGATTGTGTTTTTTCATAATTTCACTAATTAACTTTGTAAAGTGTTTATAAGTTAAAAACAAACATTTTAAGACATTCTGGCCATTTGGTTCCAAAGATTCGTCATTTTTACTTGATTTTCGATTGTTCTTTTGTTACCATTTTGCGTTTATTAGTAAATAAATACATTTTCTTAGGTTTGCTGTGGTATTATGAGTAATACTCGTATGTTTTAAATCTTTTGGAGATAGTGGTAGCACACGTTGAGGAGTTTCTTGTAGTTTTCTTGTACTATATTGTACTCTATCTATACTAAGTGAGGTCATAAATATAGAAGTTTTATATAAACAATTCAACTGCGGATGTAAAACTTCATATGGAAAGAGGTGGTAGAACCCTAAAAATAAATTGTGATACATTTTACAAATCATTTAAAGGAAGTACCTGCAGAGGTCCAGGTCGGTGATGAATTTGAAAACACTATTGATTTAGTTTATTGTAAGCATAGTTTGCTGTTAGATGGCGAACAGTTAAATCTACAAGATCTAAGTGATGATGAAGATGATAATATAAGCTTTAATAAACGAATTAAAATTTTGTAAAATTTTAAGGGCAATAAAAAATACTTGAAATTGTAAATAATTATTTTAAAACCCTATTCTTGATTCCTTTATTATTTTAATTATTTGACCTTATACATGATACATCATACAGTTCTCCAAGATAAAAACTTGCACCAAATAAAGAATTGTATACTAAAAAAAATATAGAATGGAAAAAAAATGTGACTGTCGATTTCATGGGCACAAAGGGACAAATTTACTTTTAAAATCACCTCAAATTTTTATTTTGGAGCAATCAATATATTTAAAAAAAAACATTCATGACATGAAAAATTCTTTTTTACAAGAAAGACAATTTAACGTAAGCTGAGCTAAATATGACTATTTTTCAAACCCTAGTTAGGAAAATGGCTTTTTAAATACCTAAAAATATTTGCAATAAACTGTTCTATCCTTTAAATAAGTATTCATAAATTAAAATACGGTAGCACTCAAAAAAAAAATAATTTATATAACAAATAACGTGAAATTTTACGTAAAACGCAAAACCCAGATGTACGACAAAAACTTAACTTCCTGGAAATATCTCAAAATTTTAAAAAGTAGTGTTTCCTACTTCTTGGACAATTTTCCCCTGCAAACTTGACAAAATACTTGATATCAGCTCGATGGCGCTCCTGAGCACTCCACAAATAAAGTTAGCAGAGAACCGTGCTATGTTTGAAGACAGATATAGGGTTATAGAGACCTTGGAGATGGCCACCGCGTTCTCCAGAGCTTACCCCATTAGATTTTTATCTTTGGGGTAGAATCAAAAAAATAGTTCATAAAGTGACAATAGATACTAAACAGGATCTGGAAAATAAAGTGAGAGACCATTTAATGAACTCAGTCCAGCGGAAATCCATGAAGCCACGACAAAAGTTTTGTTTTATATTAATGGGCATTTTAAACATTTAACATATTGAAATTACTCTAATTATGTTAATTTGTTAGACAAAAGCGACTAAAATTTTGAATACAAATTTTGTTGGTTTTTTTATTACATATTATATGTTTGGTACAGTATGCTAATTACTATAAAAATGGCTTTTAATTGAAAATTAATGGAAAAGTTCGAATTTTCGTGCTGTGTTGAATGATGTAATTATAAATGGGTCGTCCAATTTAAAAAAAGTTAATTTAGGACACTTTTATAAGTTAGCAAAAAACTTTTTTTCTGGACGATAAAGTGCCCAAAGCCATTGATTAAACGCCACCCAAATTTCAGCTTAAAATTGTTCTAGAGTGAGGAAATATTAAGTTTTTATCGAGACCCATTTTTCATTAAAAAAACGATTAATTGTCTTCTCAAAAGCCAAGGTGTTCCGGGGCTTCCCCAAAAAAAAAATTACAAAACATCTTCGAAATGCAATTTTTGAAATAGGAAACCATTAATTTAGTTTATATTTAAAATGCTAAAATATTATCTTAATTATCAAGCCCATAATAAATGCGGCCTTGTCTCCGACCCAGCCACAATAGAAAATCGAATACAACCTATGCGGACCGCTAGCTTCTCTGCAGTCCTGTATACTCGATTTCCTGTGAATCGAGCCAGAGCTTATTGAACTTTCCACCGGCTGTTTGCAATTTTTGCATTTCAGTCGCGTGCTTTAAGTGGGGGCGGAAGCTATCGTTGGAGTAGGTTCTTTGTTTGAACCGCTATCCGTGTGTTGTGTGATACGTACGTCGCGTTGTGTATGGTGCGATATGGAAGACAATAATACGGAGTGGATATGCAAATACCGTCAACTTCGGCTGTCGGTAATAACGTTGAAAATCTTGGAGAATTTAGTAAGCTGAGTATGTGTGAATATGTGGTGTGTATTAATAATAAAGGGATTTTCAACATCAAAACTTCGCTGATAAGCTTTAAATAATTTTCAAAGGAAGGTCAAAACCGCCTATGAAAAATTTAACCTCAAAAATGAAAAACTGTATTAGACATTTTTATCCGGAAAAACAATACGAACAATTTAAACGGTTGACAGTTGCTTTTTGAAAATGTTTGCTTTTTGAAAATGAAAAAGGTCTCTGGAATAAAACTGGTTTTTCCGATTTAAACAATTTTCATAAACAATAAAGCTGTAAAAAGACACATGTCCAAAGGGCATTTGCAAGCCGCCGTCATAAAAGAAAAAGTCTTCGGCAAAACCAGAATTGAACACGCCGTTAATAAATAGTTGGAAATTAGTCACCGCCAACACAATGAACTAGTCGATAAAAATAGGCAAATATTAAGAAGACCTAATTGTCCAATTTATTGTATATTGTCATTTTAACTGTTTTTATAAAAGTATTCTTAGTGTTAATCGGGTATTTAAATATTGTTTATTGTACTATTTATGTATGTTTAATTTAGACCATATAGTTGAATGACTTGTAATTTTATGGAAGCTTGTTCAAAAGAGTTTGACAGAGTTTGACTTTGACTTATCGATGTCGTTTGTTTTCTCGGACAGCACGAATTGGGATTTAGAGGTCCTGACGAAACAAGGGTTTCTTCAAATACAGGAAATTTTTTTAAGATTTACTTACTTTAATGGCTAAATATGACGATTGCTTAAAAAATCGTTTAGAGCAATCTAGCGTTTTTCGCGGAAAGTCGAATCGAATCCAGAATGATTTAGTTTCCGCTGTTGCAACCATTATTCTAAAAAGAATTAAGCAGGAGATTGGCGAGACGCGGTTCATTGCTATGGTTCTGGACGAAACAACTGATATCACTAATTTTAGCCAATTATCTAAGAAATACGCTACGTTAAAACAGACGGAAGTATTCAAGAACGATTTTTAGGTTTTAAGAATGTGTTCGAAAATCGTACAGCAGATGCATTATATACCATAGTTTATAACGTTACAAAATAAATTAATGGAGAGAAAAAATTAGTTGCTCAAAGCTATGATGGAGCTGCAGTGATGGCAGGACAATTAGGGGGTCTGCAAGCTAGTGTTCGAGAAACTTGCCCAATTGCCTGTGTTTGTCCATTGTTTTGCTCATAAAATAAATTTAGTTTTAACCCAGTCCATCAATCACATTATAGCGTGTAAAGTATTTTTCGTTTCTTTAAGCTTTGCCTGCTTTTTTCCCAAGTCAACAAAACATACACAAGCTTTGGACTCCATTGTCCACAAACGATTTCCCAAAGTAGCTCCTACTAGGTGGAACTATAATGGAAGACTTGTGTTAACAGTATCTGAAAATGTGAATCACTGATTGAACTATTTGAGAATATAATAGAAAATAATGAAACGTGGAAATCAGAAGCAATAAATAGTTCGAGTGGGTTTTTGGACTCTTTAAAACGAGATTTTAATTTTAATTATTTGTTGAACATATTTTCAGAAATATTTCCATTCTCGGACAATGTTTTTAATATATTACAAACTAAAACAAATGATATTGCTTTTTGCCTAAAAAAAGTGGATGATTTTAAGTCCATGTTAAGCCAAAAAAAGAGACGACTGACCTATTGTGGGAGAAAACGATGACGTTAAATGTAGAGCCACAAGCCAAGCGTTTTCAAACAGACAAGGTAAGAGATGTTCAAATATCATACAGACGCCTCTTTTATGAAATAGTCGATTAAATTAAAAAAACTATAGATTTAACGGTTTAAATGAATTTAAATTCCTCAAGCTCTGCAATTTTGATGCATTTAAAGGAAAAACTTTTCCAGAAGATCCGTTTAAATCTCTTCTGCTTCATTATGGTCAGTTCTTCGACCGAGTGTTACTGCGATCTGAACTAAAAGTGATTTACGAAACTGATGACATTAGGGCAAAAAACAACTCTAAGGAACTAATGCAATTTTTAAAAGACAAGGAGCTGGAAGATGCCTACACCGAAGTGTCGAAATTGTGTGAATTAGTATTGACAATACCTGCCACAAGTTCATTAGTAGAACGCAATTTTTCAACACTTAAACGTATAAAAATTTCGTGAGAAATTCAACGGGGCAGGAGGGACTTTCGCATACATCGCTGTTGTTCATTGAAAATAAACTTCTCGAAAATATGTCGGAGCATCGACATTTTTATGATGACGTCATTGGCGAATTTGCAAAAAATGATCGAAGAATCTAATTACATTACAAACAGGTAAGTTTCTAAAAATTGCTTCCCTTTCTTAAAATTTCACCGCATGCATTTCATGCATTTAAAATAGCAATGTTGCCACCAGAAATGCAGAAAATAATTTAGAAGGATAGACCAGAGTTGTTTATCTACGTAATTAAAATTTCTAAACAATCTGTTAGTTCTCTATAAACTCCTAATGTAGCATCGAACGTGTACTGTACATTAGTATTAATATAATCACGAAATTTGATAGCAATATCAAAATCAAAAATACATAATATGCTTATAATGGGCTAAGTTTTGCAGAATAATTATTGTTTTTACGCAATAACTGAAGGTGAAGTACGGTATTAGAAAAATCCATACTTAAGTACTTGTTACATCACATAATATTAATCCAGATATGATTGAAGTGTTTTTACTTTCATAGAAATATTACTAATATGTAGTTTGGCAAAAAATATATGAGCAATATTTATTATGACTTTATTGATAAGAAATAAATAACATTTAATTTCTTATTAAATTTAGAGGTAATATGGAAATTTGTGTCATCATATCGGTTCTCCAGGGAATTATTTCTGTTTCGAAAAAACGTTTGATATCAGAAACAGAAAGTTATTATTTATCTAAAATTCCCCATGAAAACAAAAACAACTTTAAACTGTAATATATGTAATACATTAATTTTTCGAATTTACGGATTACTTATATCACTTGTTTTACTTTTTAAGTTCTACACTAATTTACGCAACTAGTAATGCACTTATCTCAACCGTTCAGCCATTATTTATTTGCCACGAATAGATAGATGAGACAAGCTAATGAGATGATCGATCCCAGGACTGAGCAGACCTAGAGCTCAGTTTAAGAAAGAAACAGTTCTCTCACTCTTTTGTTGTGCTCCCAAAAGCCTGCTTTTTTGCGAGCGGTCGTAAATCACAGCGAACACCTGCAGCTAACAGCTAGAAGCGAGGTATACAAGGCCGCGTTATTTTATCGCAATAAATCAATAACTGTATTAGTTACTTTAGGTATTCATATTAATATTTAGAGTAGTAGATGTTCAACTTAATAAAAGGTTAACTTATGAACTAAATTTGACAGGTATTGGCAACAAATGTAAAATAAAAATGTATTAATTTTATTTGCGAAATGATGCAAAGAACTTCCAACAATTAGTTTATTCTAATTTAAATTGCAAAAATTATCCATACGGCAATCAATACGTTCTCGACAGGTATCAAAATCGATTGTACTTCAAAGCCATTCTACAAAATTCTTAGAAATAGAGAATGGGAATACACGTTCCCAAAAAAAAGCAATATCATAATAACATAACATACTTAAATAGCTAATTCTCAAAACTAATAGTCGTAAATCTAATAGGTGGTGTAACGGAAACTGGGTCTCGTTTGGCGCCAATATCAAATGTTCAAATTGCAAGGGGATGATTGCTCAGATATACGTAGAAACTAGATTATTTCCAACAAATATCAATGTTTAAAAAAAACTGAAATTATCCACAAGATTAAACTGGTCTGCATTTAATAAGCCAAACCAAGAGCAAGTGTCTTCTTCTTTTTTCAAGACCGTCTCCACACTGTAGGGTATCATCTTACATTCTCCAGAAATTATAATCTAATAAGAACTGAAAGGCCCTTGGGACATAAATACTAGGAAATAACTATATCAGTACGCACGCAGCTTACAGTAGATTATTTTTAACTCTATATAACTACCAAATAAACATTTATTAAATGCCTTATATGGATTCATGATAACTTTATCGCAGTTTTATCGGTAACTGTATAGGTCTCTTAATATGAATCAAAAACACTACAAGAGCAATTGATCCAATGCAAGGGTTTTAACGCTCACGCCAGGGGCGTGCGGTGAAATTTTAAGAAAGGGAAGCAATTTTTAAAAACTTACCTATTTGTAATGTAATTCGATTCTTCGATCATTTTTTGCAAATTCAACAATGACGTCATCATAAAAACGTCGATGCTCCGACATATTTTGGAGAAGTTTGTTTTCAGTGGACAACAGCGATATATGCGAAAGTCTCTCCTGCCCCGTTGAATTTCTCACGAAATTTTTTATACGTTTAAGTGTTGAAAAATTGCGTTCTACCAAAGACCTTGTGGCAGGTATTGTCAATACTAATTCACACAATTTCGACACTTCGGTGTAGGCATCTTCCAGCTCCTTGTCTTTTAAAAATTGCATTAGTTCCTTAGCGTTATTTTTTGCGCTAATGTCATCAGTTTCGTAAATCACTTTTAGTTCAGATCGCAATCGAAGAACTGGCCATAATGAAGAAGAAGAGATTTAAACGCATCTTCTGGAAAAGTTTTTCGAGCTCGAGGAATTTAAAATCATTTAAACCGTTAAATCTATAGTTTATTTGTTGCTGAATTTGATCGATTATTTCATAAAAGAGGCGTGTGTATGATGTTTGAACATTTCCCACCTTGTCTGTTCGAAGACGCTTGGCTTGTGGCTCTACATTTAACGTCATCATTTTCTCCCAAAATAGGTCTTTTTGGCTTAACATGGACTTAAAATTATCTACTTTTTTTAGGCAAAAAGCAATATTATTTGTTTTAGTTTGTAATATATTAAAAACATTGTCCGAGAATGGAAATATTTCTGAAAATATGCTCAACAAATAATTAAAATTAAAATCTCGTTTCAAACAGTCCAAAAACTCCCTCGAACTATTTATTGCTTCTGAGTCCCACGTTTCATTATTTTCTATCATATTCTCAAATAGTTCAATCAGTGATTCACGATTTTCAGATACTGTTAACACAAGTCTTCCATTATAGTTCCACCTAGTAGGAGCTACTTTGGGAAATCGTTTGTGGATAGTGGAGTTCAAAGCTTGTGTACGTTTTGTTGACTTGGAAAAAAAAGCAGCCATGCCACTTAAAGTAACGAAAAATACTTTACACTCTTTAATGTGATTGATGGACTGGGATAAAACTAAATTTAGTTTATGCAAGCAAAACAACGGACAAACACAGCACTTGGGAAAATTTCTCGAACCTTAGCTTGCAGACTCCCTAGTAGTCCTGCCATCACTGCAGCTCCATCATAGCTTTGAGCAACTAATTCTTTCTCTCTATTAATTTCTTTAGTAACGTTATAAACTACGGTATATAATGCATCTGCTGTACGATTTTCGGACACATTCTTAAAACCTAAAAATCGCTCTTGAATACTTCCGTCTGTTTTAACGTAGCGTATTACTATAGATAATTGGCTAACATTAGTGATATCAGTTGTTTCGTCCAGAACCAGCAGAAATTTAATCAGTCTGGATTGGATTCGACGTTCCGCGAAAAACGCAAGAGTGCTCTAAATGATTTTTTTCTACAACCGTCCTTAAAATCCTATTTTACACACTGATTGCAGTAGCTAAAGCTTGTTTTCAAGCACCGATGCGTGAAATACAATGCTTTCCCTAAAGGATTTACTTCACGCACCAGCTCAATAAGAAATGCATGGGCCGCCATTAATTTTAGACACCGGGCCCGCACTGGTAATAATTTTATTAGGCGGCCGTGCCTCGCAATTTGTATCGTTGTCATGGTAACGAGTTGTCAAATTGCCAATGCAAACAGTTTAAAATAGACACTTTAAGTTCGAATAGTAATTTGAACAGTTTATTATTTTAAGTTATAATAAGCAATAATTATGGACTCTGATATAGAAATGTGTACTCCACCAGATATTACGGAAGCAGCGAAAACAGCTAGTAATTCTCTGTTACCTCAGAAGTCAAAGGAAATTTATGAAAACACGTACAATAAATTTATGACCTGGCGCAGTAAGAACAATATTAAAACCTTTTCTGAAAATGTTTTACTCGCATATTTATCAGAATTGTCAAAAAATGTGAAATCATCAACACTATGGAGTCATTATTCAATGCTAAAAAGTACTATTAGCATTAAAAATAACATTGACATTGGTAAATATCCAAAAGTTCATGCATTTTTAAAGCGGAAGAATGAAGGATATATTCCACAAAAATCTCGAATATTGGAGAAAGAACAAATTTTCAAGTTCATAAATAAGGCTCCTGACGAAGTTTTTTTATTAACCAAAGTGATATTAATATTTGGGATTGCTGGTGCTCTAAGAAGAAGCGAAATTTATAAGCTAAAAATGTGCGATATTCAAGATTTAGGAAGTGTTCTTGTTGTATCCGTCCCTGATACAAAACCCAAAATAACAAGAAAATTTACCATTACCGAGCATTTAGAATTATACAGAAAATATGCCGCCCTTCGTCCCCAAAATTATCAAGAAAACAAATTCTTCATCAAGTATCAAGGAAGAAAATGTACTCGCCAAGTCGTCGGGATAAACAAATTTGGAAAATTGCCTAGTGAAATAGCAAAATTTTTAAAACTACCACATCCAGAAAAATATACAGGCCATTGTTTCAGACGATCATCTGCTTCCTTGCTAGTTGAAACCGGTGCAGATTTACTAATGTTAAAACAACACGGCGGTTGGAAATCTTCAACGGTAGCTGAGGGTTACGTAGAAAATTCCCTTAACAAGAAAAATGATATTTCAAATAGACTTTTGTCAGTTCAAAATCCAAATATGACCTCGATCACAAGCGGCAATATTATTAACAAATCATCATCAAAGGAGGCTACAGAAGTTAAATTTAGTAATCTAACAAATTGCAACATTACTATTAATAATTACAATAATTATAAAGAAGAAAATTAAATAATTTAACTATAATTTCTATTAAAAAGTTACAATTATTATAAAGTAGAAAATTAAATAATTTAACTATAAGTTCTATTAAAAAGTTACAATTATTATAAAACAGAAAATTAAATAAAGAGTTCATTAGTTTAATTTGTATTATATAAAGGAGAAAATTAAATAGTTTAATTTTATTTCGTACTTGTATTATTTACGGTTGTAGAAAAAGTATAGTGTGCAATACGTGCGTGAAGACTTTTATACCCTTGTGTGATATTGTGACCCTCGCCTTCGGCTCGGGCCACAAACATCACACTCGTGTATAAAAGTTAACTTCACGCACTTGTTACACAATATACTATTTAAGCAATCATCATATCTAGCCATTAAATGAAGTAAATCTTCAAAATTTCCTCTATTTGAAGAAACCCCTGTTTCTACATGACCTCTAAATCCCAATTCTTGCTGTCCGAGAAAACAAACAACATCGATAAGTCTTCCTAATATTTGCCTATTTTTATCCACTAGTTCATTGTGTTGGCGGTGACTAATTTCCAACTGTTATTGCCGAAGACTTTTTCTTTTATGACGGCCTGCAAATGCGCTTTGGACATAATGTGTCTTTTTACAGCTTTATGGAAATTGTTTAAATCGGAAAAACCAGTTTTATTCCAGATACCTTTTTCATTTTCAAAAAGTAAACATGGCCAATAAAATAATTTACTTATATTTTCACACCCTGTTAGCCATTTAAATTGTTCGTATTGTTTTTCCGGATAAAAATGTCTATCATTTTTGTGGTTAAATTTTTCATAGGCGGTTTTGCTCTTCCTTTGGAAATTATTTGAAGCTTATCAGCGAAGTTTAATGTTGAAAATGCCTTTATTATTAAGACACACCACACATGCACACACACTCTTCTTACTAAATTATCCGACATTTTCAACGGTATTACCGACAGCCGAAGTTGACGGTATTTGCATATCCACGTCCGTCACAACACACGGATAACCGTTCAAACAAAGAACCTACTCCAACGATAGCTTCCGCCACCAGTTAAAGCAGGTGACTGCATGCAAAAATTGCAAACAGCCGCTAGCCGGTGGAAAGTTCAATAACCTCTGGCTCGACTCACAGGCAATCAACTTGGCTGCAGAGAAGCTAGCGGCCCGCATAGGTTCTATTCGATATTCTATTGTGGCTGGGTTGGAGTTAAGGCCGCATTTATTATGAGCTTGATAATTAAGATAATATTTTAGCATTTTTAATATAAACTAAATTAATGGTTGCCTATTTCAAAAATTACATTTTAGAAGATGTTTTGTAATCTTAAAACATGTTGATTGTAATATTAACATGAAATGGTCATAAGTGCTTTAAAATATAAGTTAAAATGTTTTATAAAGCCTTCTTAAAACTTGTTTTTGTGAATAAATACTGATTGATGCAGGACCGTAAGGAAACCTATTACTATTCCATAGTACAAAAACGGATTTTCGTGAAAATAAGTGGTGAAATACGATTTAAATGGTTACTTTAAATATCAGAAGCAAGGTAAATATCTTAAAATAAGGAATAGACAATTTACAACCCAACACAAGTCACCGTCCTAACAATGTAGCAGATCGTTTTCCACTTTAAGTTGCATCGGACATTTAAGAGAGGAAACCTTTCCCCGTTAAGACTCAGGCGTAAGAAAATTGATTTTTTTATTTTTCAAATAAATTACCTCTAATTTTGGCGATAGGTAAATAAACAAAAAAATATTGATATTTAGAAGAACTCAAATTGAACACAATCGGTTCGTGCTAGGCTAGGCAGGAGTCATTTATAGTTTTGAAGGCTGAATGTACATTTTTAGAGCAAAACTAGTAAGGGTATATTATTAACATACAAAATTTGGGAAAAATAGTTATTATAACCATTTTACCGGAATTAAGTTCTTGGCCAAATTTTAGTAATAAAGTTAATAATAAACAACTTTTTAAAAGTTCTTTAAACATACCTTGCTGGATCTTGCGGAATTCGAAAAAATTACACATTTCCCCTATTTATGTTAACGTCACATCCATCAAGACTGCAGTAAGAAGAATGACTGGCTTGAGAAACCATTTCCAAAACTATCTCCAAAAAGTAACATTTAAACGCACTCTTGTTCCAAATTCTATATTTTTGCTCACAGCGTACAACGCTCCTTAAACACGTAGGTTTAAAATCTTAAGACACAGCGTACCTAACCATTGGGAGGTGACCTGCCGTCTGACCGCTAGAAGCGGCAGTTCGCAGGTGCGGGAGGCGCGTCGGCAAGAGGGAAATTTATTGCGGAATAGCCAAGTGCTTGGACTATTTAGGATATACACAGGCAAAATAATCGATCCACGCAAATTTTTGACGAATTTCAATAGCAAATAACTTTTTTATTTAATGCAGGATTTTAATGAATTCTGGAGAATATTTTAGATCAACTAATCGAGAATCGCCCACATGTTAAACATTTAAAAAAATAGACCAACGTATATAATATACAGGTCTAAACAAAAAGTCGTTTTTTACCATAAGTTTAAGAGGTTCTGTGAAGTGGAGTAATAGTAAATTGGTCCAAATGAAGCTTTGGTTTTAGAGTCGCATCTATTCTAACCATATTTGTTTTTGGTTCACCTCGATATCTTTTATTTTTCTAGAAAATATGGATTTTTTAACAAAGCATTGCAATTTTTACCAATTTTTCGGTACGAGCAACTAAGTTCAGTTTTACAGTTTTACTCACAAATAAGATTTTTTAAAAGAAACTTATATAAAATTAAATTATTAAACACGAAGCACAAATATTATACGAGCAAATTAATTTAAAAAACAATAACAATTAACAATAACAATAACAATAACAAATAAATCAGTACCGCGTGTTTCCTCCACGTGCTCGAATGACCGCCTTTATACGCCTTGGCATACCTTCAATTAAGTTCCGTATAAAAACTTGATCAATTTGCTGCCATTCTTCAATGAGAACATCACTAAGTTCTTGCAAATTGGCTGGAGCAGTTACCTGAGCCCGTACTGTTCTGCCCAGTCTATCCCAGACGTGTTCGATCGGGTTTAAATATCGACCAGTTCTAAATATTCGCTTACGACTCTCTCAACATGCGGTCGAGCATTATCATGCATTAGCATGAAATCGTCTCCTACAAATGGAGCAAAGGGGACAACATGTGGTTCTAAAATATCTTGTATATATCTGTCTGCTGTCATTGCTCCGCCATCGACGATTACCAATTCCGTTCTTGCGTCGAAACACCACCCTACACCATAATGGAGCCTCCGCCATAGCTTACCCTAGTAGAAAAATGGTTTTGCTCAAAACGTTCTCCTGTTCTTCTGTAGATTCTTTCACGACCATCCGGTGATTTTAAATAAAATCTGGATTCCTCGGTAAATAGGACCTTTTTCCATTCATCAGGGCTCCAATTTTGATGTTCCCCAGCAAATCTAAGCCGTTCAACCCTATAATTTCTCAGCAACTCGGGAGCAGTTGCAGGTCTCGTTGCATGTAATCCATTATCAGACAACCTCCTTCTTATCGTTCTTTCACGTACTTGGACCTGCCGTACGTACTCCAATCTGTTTTTAACCTCCACAGAAGTTACTCTTCGGTCACGTAAAACACTTAGGGTAATAAAACGATCATCTCGTTCATTCATACATCTCTTCCTACCACAGGGAGTTCTTCTGCTGTACTCTCCATGCTGATTAAACCGATTTACAGCCCTTTGTACTTTACTTCTTGTGACATTTAAAACTGTTGCCACGTAATACTGTGATCGTCCATCTTGGATTAAAGCGATTGCTTTGGCAGCATCAGACGGAGACATATCCATTTTAAAAATTAAGAAGAAGCCTCACGAAAAAACACACACTTATTTAGAAAAAATAATTTGATTACTTTTGAAAGTCATAAAGACATTTCCAGGTATGGCATTATTTCACGAAACTGTCACAGCCACCTTGATTTATACCTTAGTTCACCTTAATTGTTCGAACAAAAGATTAATAAAAAACATTTTTTTTTTAAAATTCGTATATTCCAGGAAAATAAAGATATCGATGTGAACCAAAAACAAAAATGGTGAAAATAGATGCGACTTTAAAACCAACACTTCATTAGACCAATTTACTATTACTCCACTCCATAGAGCCTCTTAAACTTATTGTAAAAAACGACTTTTTGTTTAGTCCTGTATATTATATACGTTGGTCTAATTTTTTAAAAATATTTAACATGTGGGCGATTCTCAATTAGTTCATCTAAAATACTCTTCTGAATTCATTAAAATCCTGCATTAAATAAAAAAGTTAATTGCAATTGAAATTCGTCAAAAATTTGCGTGGATCGATTATTTTGCCTGTGAGTGTATATAGACTCTGCCTATAGTGTCAGTTGCGCCTACAAGAACGGAAGTAGTTCAAATATCTATCTATCTACATTACTAAATATTAAAAGCTTTATACAAAAATCATATTAACATAAACTCATTACACGTTGGTGTAGAAAAAAGTTTGGGTTGCTATTCTTCTAAAATCAAAATTAAAAAATATTTATTGATTGATTTATCTATACCTATACATAAAACATAAAAAAATGTATTTCTGAAATCGTTTATATTTGGCATGGAGGGTTTTTTTGTGATATAGGTGAAAGATAAGAAAAGATTTTTTTGAAATTGCCTCTAAAGGGATAAACCCTGTTTTTACTTTTTTACAATACCTTTTGAATTAAATGGGAATTTAGGACAGTTCTTATGCCAATGGTTTACAAAAATAATAATCGAAAACCCGACTTCTGGATTTTTCGAAATTTTTCCCTTAATAGGATAAAAAGTAGCGAAATGTATTTTTATTTTTTTACAATATATATCCAATTAAATGTGAATAATTTCTTCATTAAGGATTTAATCCCAAAATTATTTTCTCCTTAAGGGGGTACCTAGAAAATATATATTTAATTAAATGTGACCTTTAAGACAATTCCTTTGCCAATGGCTTTTAACGATAATTATTTCGAAACAATTTCCGTAATATTCAAAATTCCAGCTCTAAGATAATTTATTCTTTTTACAATCTCTTTGTAATAAATAAATGAGCTTTTCAAACCACTCTTTCGTCCACGGCTTTCAAAAATATTTATTTAAAAATCAGTTTCTGAATTTTTTGAAATTCCGTCCTTGACTGGGTCAAATGTATCTTTTTCTTTTGACAATGCTTCTTTAAATAAATTTTGAAGATGCTTTTAAGATCCCTTCCTCAATGACTTAATAATCTACCATTAAGACGTAAAAACATGTAAAATGCTAATTTAGTTATTCTACAATACCTCATCAACTAAATGAGATTTTAAAACGATTCTTTCGAAACTGTACCCTGAAGGGGTTAAAATTCATTATTTCAATAGAGAATAATATTTGAAAAAAGTCCATTTACATCTAATTGAATAATTTGCAATGTTAGGAAAATATTTCTTTAATATTTTATGTTGTCATTACATTACATTTTTATTTAGTTAGAAATTATTATTTGAAGAGTTACACTTGTGGCTGTTGTTTTATTCATGTATAACTGAATAAAATATAGTACACAATATGTATTTTTGTATTTTCGTAAAGAGCGGTATTTTAAATCCTGGCAGAAAGGCGGTCGGACCCCTCAGAACGGCCCTTGCACCAAGGTTTGAAAGTTTGGCATATTATAACCTCTAGCAAGTCAATCTAAAAAAACGTCAGGTGCAAAAGCTGATTGCAAGCAAATGTGATGAAAACAAGTCCTAGGCCTGGAACACTTTTCTCTGAATAGAATTGAGTAGCCTAGTTTCAAAACCAGCCAAATCCAGAACAGTCGTTTCCGAGAAAAATGCATGAAACTGCTTTAAGCGAATTTGTTGAGCAAAACTAAGCTACATATTTTAATTTTGTGAGAATAATAACGTGAATCATAATTTTACTATCAAAATTACTGTATTATTATACACAACATGAAAAATAATCTTTAAAAAATGGAGGTGGCGGGTTTTGAAACCCACTTTTGGATATGGCTGGTTTTGAAACTAACAACTTTGGATTTGGAACGTTTTGTGACTGACTCTATACAATGGTTTTGATTTTTAAAGATTAACAGGTTAAAAAATAAGCTACTACTTTGGTAGGGCAAACATATATTAATTAAAAATAGATGCAATAAAAAATTACTAATCCAGAGACTTCCTCTTGTGGAGTACATTCTTCTTCTCTTCGTGAATCTGATTTTCTGGAATCTTCGTTTCATTAAATTAGGACTGTAGCACCCTTTTATAATAGGAAAGGGTATCTGTGGTTTTCCATAAAATCCCATAATGTTAACTCAAAAGAGCGTTTACGTCTTTTAATTTTAACGGCCTTGGAGGATTACCAGAATCTATTGGTGTAGGATTCAGAGAAGAAATTACCTTTCCTCTCCTACAAATATTTTTAAAGGTTCCAAAATCTGATCTGTAAAACTGTTCTCCTCGTACAGAAATAAATCCTTTTCCTCGTTTTAGTATAAACCTTTTCGCTGATTTAAACCGAAAATGCCACTGTACTGGAGGCTTTAGCACTTTTTAAGTGGATACTTTCCAGTTAAAAGGCACTACATCTTTACCCAAATGATGTACAGTAGCAAACTCTTTTATGAAATCAACATATTCTTGAGGAACAACTATAACCTCTCTTTTCTTTATTTGCCTCCCAATTAGAGCAAAAACCCTGTCAGCGGGAAGAAAGGAATGACCGGGTACAGGAAAGATAATTTCTATAGTCAACAATCAAATGACAATATTTTTACACCTTCTGGTTCATGCTTAAAAAAAGGAAAAAAAGCTTGGGCTCTTAATTTATGAACTCGAAGGTCAATTTGAAGTTTCACTTTTTCTCCTGTATTTTTGTCAACTTTAATTTTTTCCCTGAACTCTAAATATCTAGAACAAATATCAGTTCTAGAGGAACCAAATCCGTAATTAAAATTCGTGTTGAATTGGTATCTAAAGTAGGAAAGTTTTACTTAAAGTTCAGGAGAATTTCCAGTATCTGTTTTATACAATTTATACAAGCCTAGTTTCTCGTTAAAACACCTTGAACTCGGCTTTTTCCTACATTAAGGATTTTCAAAAAAGCTTCCATGCATACAGGAATTACGTCTCCATTTCAGAAGGGGTGCACGGTGTGTTGAAAGTGTCTTTGACACTCTAGTTCCGGTAACAGGATGTGTTCTTTGGACTTTGTTTGCATTGCAATATTTTAAAATGAAATTGTCTTGCTGCATTTTAATGCATAAAATGCTTTATTAAATGTATAAACATCTTGCATGGTCAATTTTTTACATTGATATGCTGGACTCTGATGCCCACACTTGGGATAAATAAGCATTAGCCCTGCGGAATACCTTAAATGAAAATTATAAACAATCAATGCCCTGCAGAAATAACGAACGTGTACCACTTACCTTGACTTTTTCTGCTTTGTTGTTTTCCATTGTTCCGTTTTTCAAAGTTTTACGAGTGTGTAGAGTTGTATCACTCATTTTCTACAGTACTAATTACAAATATTTATACTAAAATACAACAAATACTAACTATATTTACTTAGCCAAGTTATAGAAACAAAATATGCCGTATACTAACGCAATAGATACGTTTAATCACCTGATTCTCTGACATCGACGCGACGTGACGCTACCTCGGCGGGTTCTGATTGGTAGAAACGGATTTGCAAGGTTTTGAAGCTAAGATGCGTTGGATTTAGAATGTTTTAAAACTAACGGAATATTTCGCGCCTTTATTAGACCGATATTTGTTGGATTTGGACGATTTTGAGACCATCAGCTTATAGATAATTTATAATACGAATTTGTAAACGTAAAAATCTCATTTTTCACAATTTTTGGATTTGGCCGGTTTTGAAACTAGGCTACTCAATTGTCCATATAGGTAGTATCAGATAGTAGGTATCAGGTCCGTTGATGACACGATGGCGGGTATCACTTCGACCCGGTCCTGTTGCTACGTTTGTTGGATCTGTATAATCAGTTCTGCATACTTAGTTTTCTCTCGATATTTCTGAACCTCTGTTGGGCATTATTATTATCATCATTATTAATATTATTATTACTGATATTATTAAGTGTTGTGTTTCTAAATTTCCATCCGTGCGTCTGTCCTATGAAGAATAAATTCATCTTATTCCAGACATTTTCTTACTAATATCCATGTGTGTAGAATTACTGAGATAATTCGGCTTCCACGGTATATTTTTGAATTACACTAAACCTAACTAATAGGCGGTTGTGCAGATAGTGTAGTTACATTGGTAATTATTTCTTTACCCCAATAAATTTTAACATCTTCTTTTTCAGCAACTGGTGGTGGGGTGTATTGATAGCAGGGTTTTCGTTTTCTGGTGTACGGTCAAGCATCTTGAGGAGTTTATAACAGTGACTTTGTTGTGACGCTCTAGGTATTTATTTCCAGCTAAGTTTGTACATCTCCAGAGGATATACTCAATCGTTGCCTCCTGGTTATTACATTTTCGGCACTTATCTGATTACAGGGTTTCTTTCAAAATGTACTTTCGGTAGTTTCGAGTATTAACTACATGATTCTGGATATCTGTCATGAACCTTTTCTGTTTCCGGAGAAATTGCACCATTTCGCAACCATTCCACGGAAGCCCTGCCGTTTATAACTTCCAGGTGAAGGTCTTAGTGGAAGCGACCGTGCTGTCCTTTAGCCGCCCATGATGTTGATTTTTCTTCTGTGGTGGGTGCAGTTGGAAAAGGTTTCAAAGGTTCATTCTGCGGATGCTAGCATGGAGTATAGTTGTATCGACTTTCGTTAGTATTGTATGAAGAGGGTCTTGCTTGGTTAAACAGTATGTTCTAAGACGAATTTGTCGTTGGCATAAATTCAAGACATCAGTTATACCTCTTCCTTTGAGACTTTCTTTCTATTAACGCTCTAGGATGATGCATTCTTGAACTGGACATATTTGTGTATATTAGGTGACACCAAACGAGTATCCTAAAACTGGAATTGCGTAGCTTTAATTGCATTGTAATTGTAACAGTAGTACTTCCTAGATTTTATTTTGTTCAGTTTTATTCGTCTGTAGAATTTTTAGGTATTTGTAAGGGTCGTCACTGATGTTATCGTTGTGGTCTCATCAAGCTGAATTGGTGGTACTTCTTGCAGTTTCCCTTTTATAACCGTCAGTGTTTGGCATATACTGGCTCCAAATTTCATACCTATGTCTATGCTGATCTTATATACCAATTTAAGAAATGAGGCAAGGTGGTTTTTGTTAGCTGCGTAGATCTTGAGGTGGTCCATATAAAACAGGTGACTGCCAGTGTGAGATTATCCCATGGTCTTGATTGTAAACCCGTAGTCGGTTTCACTTAAAGCGTTTGAAAGCGGGTTTAGTGCCAGGCAGAATCAGAGAGGATATTTATGCTTTTAGTTTCAAAGATTTTTGCTACCTATAGACAGTTTGGTACACCAGTAATTTATATTTTGAGAGAGACAGGATTGTATCTTTTCATCGATGTTGTAAATCAGCAGGACCTGTAGAAGCCAATTGTGAGGTATGGGGTCGAACGCTTTTTGGCAGCCAATATACGCCATGTGAACGTTCGGATTTTGTATCCTCGCTTGTTCCAGCACTACATAGTCAATAATAATTTGTTCTCTACAGTTCATTCATTTTTTCAACAGCTTTTTGTTCTTCGGTCAGTATGTTATT
Source organism: Kuschelorhynchus macadamiae (assembly GCA_030620095.1). Lineage (NCBI taxonomy): Eukaryota > Metazoa > Arthropoda > Insecta > Coleoptera > Curculionidae > Kuschelorhynchus > Kuschelorhynchus macadamiae. The sequence goes on from JAUTXW010001817.1 coordinate 3,006,943, forward strand.
AACCTCCAGAAAAACAGAAAATGTTTATACGTTTATAAAAATTGTTATATTCAACAATTTTTGTTTATACAGGATGTCAATTAAGTACTTGTACAAACTTTAAGGGGTGATTCTTTGACTAATTTTAGGATGAAAAGTTCATATGAACATGGGTCTGAAACGGCTTTTTTTCTGAGATACAGGGCGTCCAAAAAAAATCAATTTTATTTGGTTTTTTGCTTATATTTTTGTTAAGGAACATGACAATTGGACAAAATTTGGGATTCTGGGTATTTTGATGACGAGAAATTCAAATATTAACTTAGTTTTTTATTTAATGTTAAACGGCGCCACATACAGTGTTGTTTCTAAATTTAATTAACCATAACTTTTTGTGAAGCCTTTTATGTCATTTTTGACTAGGCAGACCTATTCTCCATTTAATTCTACATAAAAAAGGTGCTCTTAGTATTTGTCGCTAAAAGCAGCCATTTTGGATAAAAAAGGGTTTGAAGTTAAATCTTTTTTTAAATTTTTTAAATTGGATCATTTTCGAGATTTGGAAAAATAAGCAAACAAAATATATCTTTTATTGATTGTATTATCAGGTCAAAAACCTTAAATCATTTACAAGACTAAAACTAAACTAGTTAATAACGTTATTTTATAATAATTCTTGAAAATGACCACCGCCTTCAACGCATGCAATAAGTCGCCTTAACATTGATTGCCGAACTCTTTCAAATATACCTGGCGTCTGATTAATAATGGCACAAGATTCAAATATCCTATTTCTTAGATCTTGTTCATTTTGAACTGAACTTTTATAAATCAAAGACTTCAAGTGACCCCACAGAAAATAATCCAAAGGATTCAAATCTGGTGATCTGGTAGGCCAGGCTTGTGGTCCAGCTCTTCCTATCCAACGATTAGGGTAGAAACCAGAAACATCCTGTTTCTGGTTTCTAAATCCGCCTCTTCTAAATGGTTGGGAAGTTCGTGCTCCAAAAACCTTCGACATCAAGCCTTTGCGGAAGAATGCAAGGTCCAATAAGATGATCACCGATAATCCCTACCCAAATATTGAGAGAAAATAGCACCTGAAAATGATTTTCTCTGATAGCATTCGGATTATCCTCAGCCCAGATATGGTTGTTATAAAAGTTAATTATGGAATTTCGAGAAAACGAGGCTTCATCTGTGAAAAGCACATGGCTTAAGAAATCCGGGGTTCGTACTAATCTATTACGCAACCAAAGAGAAAAATCGAGTCTGAGGGGAAAATCTCTAGGTAATAGAGCCTGCACACGTTGCATATGATAAGGATAAAGTTGTTGGAACCTTAAAATTTGCCAAACAAGTGTGTGCGTAATATTCAATTCAAGAGCTATTTTCCGTACACTAGTTTGCGGGTCTTCTTCAATTCTGTTTAACACAGCTTCTTTAATCTCAACTGTTCGAACTATTGCAGGCCTTCCTGGAACATCTGTTGTCCTTTTAAAGCTGCCAGTTTCACAAGGTCTTGCGTGAATATTAATAAAAGTTTGGACGTGTGGCACCACTCGTTGAGGAAATCGCGCCTGATACATTCGTCTTGCAGCTTGTGCATTACCGCGAGCCATTCCATAAGTAAAATGAATGTCTGCCATTTTTACGTTGGTATATGGGTACATTTTGGACAAAACACACGATAAATTATAATGACAAATGATAAAAAACTACTTGTTTTATTCTAAATCAACTGCCATGACTAATTCTGCTACCATGGAAACCTCTCAATTGTTTTCCAAGGCCTGCTATGGATTCACCTATACTATTTTCTTGTGTACTGGGGCTGCAGAGGAAAGATGCAGCACATTTTTACGATTTTATTATTTTTATTCAGTTTTCACTAATTTGGTAATTGTGATATATTAATAGGATAGAGTAACATAGAACATGATTTTTAAAAAGTATTTTCTCGCTTATTTTTCAAAATCCCGCAAATGATTCAATTTAAAAAATTTCAACGCTGATTTAACTTCAAACCCTTTTTTACCCAAAACGGCTGCTTTTAGCGACAAATACTAAGAGTAACTTTTTAATGTAAAATTGAATGGAGAATAGGTCTGCCCAGTCAAAAATGATATAAAAGGATTCACAAAAAAGTTATGGTTAATTAAATTCAGGGACAACACTGTATGTGGCGCCCTCTAACATTCGATAAAAAACTAAGCTAATATTTTAATTTCTCGTCATCAATACAACCAGACTCCCAAATTTTGTCCAATTGTCATGTTCCTTAACAAAAATATAAGCAAAAAACCAAATAAAATTGTTTTTTGGACGCCCTGTATCTCAGAAACAAAGCCGTTTCAGACCCATGTTCATATGAACGTTTAATCTTAAAATTAGTCAAAGAATCACCCCTTAAAGTTTGTACAAGTACTTAATTGACACCCTGTATATTTATAGATTAAACATACAAAAAAAAATAGGATAGTATATGAATTCCATAGATTGAAAGAGAGAAATAATTTCCAGAATAGTGTTAAAAACTATTAAAATTATGAAAAAGAATCCTTATATTAATGTGATATTCTAGAATATAATTCATTTGTAGAAAAAAATCACGACCCCACAAAAAATAGTCAACTTCACAAATTTCGACACTTATATTAGTAAGTTTTGTGCCAAATTTTCCATTAATCCTGTTGCTTCGCCTGATGCTAAATATATTAGGTTAGCATAATGAAGATAGACAAGTTAAACTATTTTTTTTATTTATTTTTATGTTTGTATTTGATTTTAAAAAGAATGTGCCTTATTACACAAGATACCCAGCAACAAAATTTTAAAAGAATTGGTTTTTAAAGAGCGCACTACCTTTTTATATTTAATATTAAACCACTTTCTAAGGGAGGATAACCGCGGAGATAACCGGGAATAATCGGAGGATAACCGGGGTAACTTGCAGTTTGGTGTACACAATTTGCCAGCCGACACCCCTCTCGTAAAAACAGAAGAGAATGATAATTTTTCTAAAACACAAATGTTAAAAAGTTTAATTAAAATGTTTTTAAAAGTAGACGTTTAAATTGAAGCCGCAAATCTCAAACAGATTGGGCTTTTGGAATAATTCTGGGGCCTTGCCTCCATTAATTGGAATGGACAGTGTTACCAGGTATTACTCGATGTCCTGAAAAATTAGAAGAGTTAGAAATTAACTTTTCTTGTCGCTCTTTTCACTTATCCGCAAACTTTTGGTTTTGAAAATTAAAAAAATCGAATTGGACTTGGCTTGTTGTCATACTTTCTTGGACACATAATATTGTTCACTTGACTTGATTGAACAACCACTGAAACTATTTTATTCTGAATTTGAGAAACTGGAGCTTTTCCACCTATTGCCCATCCCAAAAGAGTATTTTGCAAAATTGGTAAGTTTTGGTTTGGTTTGCTGAAGAGAAAGCGCGCGGCAACGCGTCAACAAATTCCAAGACCATATTAGAAGGATTTTTTTAACATAACCTATACTGTTAGGTGGATCTGTCCTGTTAGACTAAGGTTAGCACAGGTTCGTTGATAAAACCGTCATGAAAGTCATACAATCAGACCACAAATCCAAAATTAGATTTGAAATAGACGCGCAATGTAAAGTGGTGTAATTAGTGCAATCCGCATGGGAATTAAGGCCTTGTTACATTTTGACGTAGGAGCAGTTTATTTTATAAATACCTCGTTTTGCGTCTGCTAAAAACACCGGTAATTAATAAATTTCCTTAAAACATGCCGCGCCGCCTATAATGGTAGGAAGCATATATTTACAAACACTCTTGCTAGTACAAATTTATATCTGAAAACACCTTAACAAACGTAGTATTATTGCACTAAATATAAGGTATATTAAAAAGTTTTATAGCAGGAAAGGAAAAATAAATAACAAATATATTGCTTGATAAAAAATACGTCATGTAGTTTAAAATTTTCCATTGCTATTTTGGAAGTTGTTTTTCGCCAAATAATTAACTACAAATATGTTATAAAACCTTTATAGCCGATTTATTAGTAAGTTAATTAAGTTATTAGGAAGTGAGACAATACTTAGGTCAAAAATTTTTATTGCAGTCTTAAATTTAATAATAATTTAGTAATCCCCTGGCAGCGTGAGAAAATGGGCAAAGGTTATTATTTTTTGAAAACGTCATACACACAATGTGTTTTAAGAAAAATAATCAGGTACGTAAGCATAGGGTGGTTGGAGGGAGACGCAACCCCAAAGTTGTTAGGGATGGGAAATTAGCTTTGTAAATTGGGAAAAATAAAAAATATCTAAGTTTTGGCAAATGACCTTTTTTTGATGTTGGTGATATTCGCTGACCAATGCACGGATCTTTTTTAACAATTATATTTGAAAACTGAGAGTGTTGAATAAAATATCTTTAAGGATTTTCAGTACACATGTTTGATTTCTGATTTAAAGTGAAAAATGTACTTATTATTTAATCTGAGACTTTAAGCGTCTTATATATTATTATACATGGTAGGCAACTAAGAAAGGAGGCCGGCTATGCAGTCTTTGCAAAGCAAAAAAAGGTTAATATAAGTGGCCAAGGGAAATGCCTGAAATTACTTTCAAGTTTCTCGGATAACCAGTAGAGGGGGTAACGCTATGAAAACAATATTTCCTGTAGTTAGGCTATATCAAAAACATCAGTAATATATATTCTACAAAATAAAAATATAATAATTTTGCTCTAAAACTATTGCTCTCATTTTTCAGGTCGTGAGGAACACTCAGTTTTCTAAAATTTATGATGTATTTATTGATACTTTCGGTTTATTTTAATGAAATTTAGCAAATTTGATTTAATGATTGTCGCTTTGTTATTTGCTTTATACATTATATCTTTTTGCGGTCGCTAGACGAAAAGCGGCAAATATCACTGCTATTCGCATCTTCAATGAACGCTTTCCGGAACGACCAATGCGCAAGAAATACTTTCCGAATTTATTGTCAAAATTGAAGGGTTTTTTGCAAAAACTACCAATGTCATTTTTTTTTAATTTGGTGCTGTTCGCACCATTCCTTGTAAAAATCACGTGGTCATATCCTGGTAAAGTATTGCAGCAAGAACTGCCATAGTCAGCTAAATAATACGATTTAAATATCGCCTAGTTTTGCAAAAACAACCAATGTCCAAGCGAGTTTTATCAAAAACAGCCAATGTCAACAAAATCGCATCGTAAGATTGTACTAGAATAAAATTTTATATAGGTACGAATACGTCGCGGCATGTGTGTTTGTTTTACATTTTGTGTTGTTTACGATTCCTGTGTCGATTTTTTGGCCTAAAAAGTCATTAAGGATTAAAAATAAAGATACCACTACGTGACAGAATGTCGTCGAATACTCAGAGAGATCCTGATTCTACTGTTGAATGGCCTGCAAAAAGAAAAAGAGAAACGAGAAAATGTGAGGTTATAAAGAAGTTGAAAGTAGCTGGAGCGGCTCATACAAACTATAAGGGTATTCCTGTGCCTGCTAGGTGTACAGGGACGAACTGTGGGTAAGTTTTTATAATAAAATTTTGCTCATATCATAGTAACTTTGTTTACATGTAAATTTGTTGGTTTGGTTGCAATATCTAGGAGGGACAATAAAACCAACGCGAACGTTACATGACGACGATATATTTCTGATTATATTCAGTTTCATTATTTATTATCACAAATAGATTTTATAGTAAAAGCTAGAGGGTACCTGGTTAGTTCAAACAGGTGAGTATTCGCGTGCGGGATACTACTTTAAAGTAACTTTAGTTTACATGTAAATTTGTTGATTCTGGTTGTTACTCTCAGAGATACCAGAAAAGGGGTTTTTTCCTAGTTCTAGGGACTTTTTAACCAACTAGGGTAAAAGTGAATATTGCGTCGAATTTATTTTTACAGGCTAATTTTATTTAATCCCGTATAGAGACATGCAAAATTACACTCTTTCCATTTTGATATTTTTAAAAGTCAAGTTCAAAAAAATGTTGAACCGTACAGAACGAGTAACGTCAATAGCTGTTAACGCAACGATAAACTGTCAAAGCATTTCCTAATTTAAAAAAAAAGCCAAAACAAAATCACTTTGTCTATTTTTTTTTTGTTCTAAAAAAATATATTTGCTGTTCTGGAACTGTGGTGTTTTTGTTTCAGATGTAAACGCTATAAGTGCTTTGAGAAAATTGGTTTTAGAGAACGCCAAATCATCCTAGACAACTTTAACTCACTCTTTTCCAAAGATGAACAAGATAGTTATCTGGGGGGTCTCATTTCATTTAAAAACGTAAAGCAAAGGAGACCAAGACAGGTGCGTAACGACGAAAATGACGGCGATGGACCTTCATTTGATCATTCTGTGGCTTTTTACTACAAAGTTAGAACAGCTGGTAAGAAAGAGGCGATATGTCACTCTGCATTTTTGAGCTTGCATGGGATTTCAAGAGGTCGGCTTAGAAGAATTCAAGACTCTATTAGGGTATCCGGTTTACCTCCTTGTGATGCACGTGGAAAACATGGTAATAGACCATCTAAAACACCCAATGAAATTTTAAATTTAATAAGGCTACATATCAAGTCTTTTAGAGGAAGGCAATCTCATTATTCACGGAGAGATAATCCGGGAAAGATTTATTTGCCTGAAGAACTGACTGTAAGCAAAATGCATAAATTATTTTTGAACGAAGTTCGAGTTAACGTCTCCTACCATGTTTACTACCAAGTTTTTAAAAACGAATTCAATATTTCGTTTGGTGTTCCTAGAACGGACACTTGCGCTAAATGCGATGAGCTAACATTAAAAATAAATTCTGCCATTGACATTGACACAAAACAACAACTTATTCAAGAAAAAGATCTTCATTTGCGAAAAGCCGAAAAGTTCAGACAAATAAAAAATCATTACAAATTAGAGGCTAGGGCCGGTAAATGTATGGCAATATCTTTTGATTTCCAACAAAATCTACCTTTACCACACATTAGAACTAGTGACGTCTTTTATAAGAGTCAGCTTTGGTATTATGTGTTTGGAATACATGACCTGGCAGATGATTCAGCTGCTATGTATGTATATACCGAGGATGTGGCAAGAAAAGGCGCTAACGATGTCACATCCATGATTTTACACTACCTAAATAATAAAGATTTGACGAATAGTCATTTAGTCATTTTTAGCGATGGTTGTTCCGGGCAGAACAAAAACCATGTTATGGTTTATTTTCAGTACATGTTAGTACATTCGTTGAAATTATTTAAGAAAGTCACCCATGTTTTCCCAATCCGAGGTCATTCTTTTCTTCCCAATGATCAGGATTTCGCTCTTATTGAAAAGAAGAAAAGAAAAAATAGCCCGGAAGTTCCCGAAGACTGGGATACTTTAATAAAGGAAGCAAGAATAAACCCTTATCCTTTTGCTGTAGTTAATATGACTCAAGACATGTTTTTCGACATTCAAAACGCATGCTTTCCATATTTTCTTAAAACTCCCCGACCAACGCTAGGCCTGCGGGAAGCACGCATTATAGAAATATCTTTCGATTCTGAATACGTTAAAACTAAAAATACTTATTCCGGATTATGGACACACTGCGCTGTTCGAAATAAAAAAGTTTTGCAAAACTACCTAGAGCTAAAGGCGTTGTACGAAAAACCACTAGCACTAAACAGTGTCAAAATAAAAAATATAATATCTCTGTCAGCCTTTCTGAAGAAGCCAGCTAGTGTTGCATTTTATGAAAAATTTAATGTCAACGAATCTGCCAGTAATGTCGATATTGACGAGGATGATAATAGTGACGGGTGTGACTAATATTAAATAAATATATACATTTATCTTTGGCCGGATTTTCGAATTTATTTGTAAATTTAAATAAAGTGTATATTAAGAATTTAGTACATTTAATTTTAAATTTGTCAAAAACTGCCAATGTCAGATTTTTTTTCCTAATTTACAAAAAAAAAGTTTCTCATGTAACATTCTAATATATCTTCAAATCTATAAAATACAAGTGTATTTACTTGACGGGGTCCAAAAAAGTTATAAAGTTAACCATATCGGTTTGACGAGGTTTTTTTCATATCCTGAAAATGTTGAAATATTGACATTGGCTGTTTTTGAAAAAAACCCTTCAATTTTAAGTAATCGGGACGGTAAAACAGTGGCGGCTATTCAGGTGAAGTAGGTGAAGTGCTACTTCACCAGGAAAAACAAACAAGCAAACGTCTAACTATATTTATTATACATCTCTTAAGTTTTAAGTTTGTACATTAATTTTTTCACCTAACTGGCAAAAAACTAAGCTGTACATCTCGAATAAATATTTTACTTGACCGTTGGCGGCATGTCTTTTTTAAACTTTCGATCGAACTTTATTATAACAACTATAACAGTGGCGCAAACCGCTTCGACTTTGCTGGAGGTACTATGTTTAGTTTACAATTTTCCTACTATATTGCCATGACAACGCGTATCCGATGAGGTTGAGCCCAGCGCCATACAACGCTCTCGGCAGTGTTGCCAGGTTATTACAATTGTAACAGATTTGTAACCTTTTGGAGAGATTTATTACTTTTTTACCTTCTGATGAAATCTATTACCTTTTTCATCAAGGTTCGAAATAAAAAAATTACAGAAACCTTAGAGCAAAAAAAAATATTTATGTATACGGAATAACCGCTAGCTTTTTTTTTCTTTTTGCTTGTTAAAGCCCAGTGTTCAACTAAAATAATTTTCAAAACGAATTTGATACCTTTCTCCAAAATCTATTACCTTTTCCAACGCCTATCTATTACCGTTCATCAAAATGTTCTGGCAACACTGGTTCTCGGTGAATTGCAGGCGCAGTACACTACACCCACGTGTCGTTCAGTTTGCGGTGGTTGTTTACTTTCATTTTCGCGGATTTCGCTGCAACCGGTGAGTTTCTTTGCAGTTTACTTGACTGTTTTGTATTATATCTATTTATGGTGTTGTTACAACTTCAAATTCGAAGTTAGTAAATATGATTGTTCAAGACTGGAATAAATTAAAAGACCTCTATGAATTTATTACAAACTGTGACAAAATCTCATGAAAAGTCAATCCGCCCTGCGAAAGGATTTTTAGGCGAGATGAACGATTTTGAATTCACGTTTCTGGCATTAGTGTTTAATGACATTTTCTCAATCACGAACATACTATTTGACGTTCTTAAAAAAAACCGCTTGACATTCATTTTTGCATATCCAATATAAAACGCTGTCGTGAGGCGCTCTGTAAAAAAAGATATGAACATTTTTTTAATACCATGTTTGATAAAGAAAATTCTATTACAGAAATAAATCATTACAAACCTGAGCTTGCTAAGCTTTCACCTGAAGAAATTAGGGCTAAGTATAGAACTCTTTTTTATGAAATATTGGACCATATTTTAATGGAAATGACACTAAGCTTTCAAGACTTTCAAAAACATTTTTATGTTTGGCAGATTCTGCTAAATTTTCCGAATATAGTTTAAATTTTCCGATTGGCCCGTTTGAAAATTTGTTCCAGTTATATGGGGAAATATTTTCAAACAAAAAGTCAACGACTTAAAAATGAGCTTGGTCTTATTTTTGGCAATGCCAGTAATTGGCATATATCGCTACAAGAGCAAGTGAAAAAAATTAATGAAAATAAAGATATTTTAACCAAAGCATATATAGTGTTTTCCCTTATTTTGACAATACCGTCGACAAGAGCTTCAGTGGAAGGAAGTTTTTCTTGCCTCAAACGTGTAAAAACTTATTTAAGAAATACATTATCTCAAAAAAGACTTACTTCTCTAGGCAATATTTCAATTCAAAGGGAATGTCTGGAGGAGATTAGGGCAACTCATCCATTTTATGAGGATGTTATAAATAAATTTGCTGCTATCAAGGATAGGAGAATTGATTTAGTATACAAAATTTAGGTAAGTCGTAAAAAAATATTCTACCCCTTCCACATATAAAAAAAATTCTGGAAAAAAAATTATTGCGATATTTTCTTGCTTCATTTGGACTTCACTTACTTTTTCACTCGCGAGCCGCCACTGCGGTAAAGATGCCCCAAGATCTTAGAAGACTCAAAATGAGCGAAAACCTGTTCAAATTTTCGCTCATTTTGTTCAGATCGTAGCTGAAATGGTCGTAAATCATAAACAATGAACTAAGCAAGTAGCTGAGACATGCAATATTTCGTGGTCGTCCGTTAAGAACATTTTAAAATCCAATAAATTTCATCCATATAAATTGAAAATTCTCCACGAATTATGGCAGAAATGATCATAACAAATCCCAATTATATCTGCTCCATATTTGTTTTAGTGATGTGAGAACCTTTTTCCTCGATCACACTCAAAATTGTAAATATTGGAGTTATGAAGGAAATATAAACGGCCCCAGATATCTTCGAATGCTGCAGTATACCATCACTCCATTTATTGATGATTTTGTTGCTCAAACCAACTTAAGTTCCACTTTGGGATTACGTTTCAACAGGACTGTGCCCCGCCACATAACTTTAGAGAAACTAGAAATTACGTAGTTGCAACCTATCCCGATAAATGGACTGGTCGTCGAGCTCTGATAGAGTAGCCAGCTCGCTGCCCAGATATTACACCGCTTGATCATTTCCTATGGGGCTATGTGAAGTCTACACTGATGCGAGTACCTGGCGATTGATACATTGTGGTGGTGACGAGGAATACGCTCAATACCTGACATTGGTAACCGGACCTATTTAAATCTATGTATAAATATATGAATAATTGTATTTGGAAAATTCAAATAATAAGTTGTCGTTTTTCAAAATAACGCCGTTTAGCAACCGCGGCATTTTTTGAAGGTTTTATTTGAAGAACTGAAACAATAATATAATTGTTAATTCTTTGCAGTTTACATAAATTGCTGATATTTGTGGTATAGCCTAACTCGACAAAATAAAATAAAAACGCAGTTTTATAGTTAGCTATTAGTGTTACTTACTTTTCATTTTGGGAGTTTTTATGTCTTTTAACAGAACACTACTCTCGTTGATAACCATTTCTGGTCGTTTACTTCTGAATGCTTGTTTTTTTGGTTGGGAGCAATTGCTAATTATAGACGATCGGTGGATTTCGATTTCAAAGCTGACTAGAAAAACAATATCTAAAAAAAATTATAAGGACTTAAATGAACAGTGGCGTAGATACACCGCCAAGAGCCCCCGCAATCCGGGGGGAAGTACTGGTTAGGGGGCCCGACGATAGTGAGCAATGGAGCCCAAGGAAGATTATGAGGGTATGAGTAACTTTTTTTTAGTCCGGACTGCTTTTGGGTTGCATATATTTACAAATGAATTATGTATGGCCTTTTTTACATCAGTTATTTATTAGGTTTTAAAGGGCCCTTTACCAGAATCTGTGAGTTTGCAAAAATCCCATTTTGCACAATAAGACACAAATTCTAAACAAGATCGCAATCATATCATAATTTGTAAAGCAAAAGGTCTATAATTCCCTAATAAACAGATGAAAATAAATAGAACAGCATTTTGTAAAGCGTATTAAGATAAAAATTTTCCATTATAAATGTCGAAGTTCTTAATCAATAAAACAATTAACTGCAAATCTAGTTTAAAACTTTTATTGTTGATTTGTAATAGTGCGCTTGTTTACAAAGTAATATAAAATTTTATTGAGTCGTTAAGTTTAATAAGCACTAGATAATCCGGGATAGCGTAAGAAAACAGGCAAAATATTGGATTATTTTAATTATGTAAAAAACGTCAAATTGTTTCCAACCAAAATAAGCTTAGAAGAAACAAGATTGAGAGCTGTGAAATTCAAATTAATTTACTTCCAAAATTAGCAAGAAAATTCCAAACACAATCTTGAATATTTCGAATTTAAATTCTCGATGTGGGCCATCGACAGAAACCTCATTATCCTAGCTGGATGTGAAAAAAAAAAGTTAATATAGGATTCATCCGAATTTTATAAAAGACTATCGTGTAGTCAACAATTATTCAATAAACAAAAAGATAAACTTTTTTAAAACACAAAAGAATTAAATATGAAAAAATACTTACTTTTCAAATCATCAACATCAAGTTTGTCTTGTACGTTGCTGAACATAGGCCTTTCTCAATAAGTTCCTTCTGTTTCGATCCTGAGCATTCTGGATTCAATTTGTTGGGATTTGCTGTATGTCAGTCCGGGTTGGCGCACGTCCTCCCCTTCTAAATGGTCCGTGTCTGGGTCTCCAGACTGTGATCTTTTTGGTCCATCTTTCATCTGGCGTCCTTGGTATATGCCCAGCCTAGTTCCGCTTCAGGTATATCAGCGCCGTTCTATTGGGTCGATCTTAGTTCTTTAGCATATTTCCTCATCAGGGACCCGTACATCTCTGCGTGATTCCAAACATAGATCGTTCCAAAAGTCTACTTGCACTTTGTTAACAGACTTCCTTGAGTTAAGACTGGCACACCTTATCATTAAAACACATGGAAATATCGTGTTTTAGTTTCCCAAAGGTGGTTTAGCTGCAGTGGGGCGGTAGGCGCAATAAAATAACACTATTTACACGACAAAAATCTGTAACATTTATAATTCACCATTAGTTTGGGTTTTACCCTATTCTTAGGGAAAATAAAAGCAGGTGCCAAAAAATATCCACTTGCACTCATACAAACAACAATATCAATAACGTTTACTTTTCTCTCTGCACTAGCGAGACCCCCTACTTCTACTTCATTTCTACCCTTGCAGGGGCGTGCGGTGAAATTTTAAGAAAGGGAAGCAATTTTTAGAAACTTACCTATTTGTAATGTAATTCGATCCTTCGATCATTTTTGCAAATTCGTCAATGACGTCATCATAAAAACGTCGATGCTTCGACATATTTTGGAGAAGTTTATTTTCAATGGACAACAGCGATGTATGCGAAAGTCTCTCCTGCCCCGTTGAATTTCTCACGACATTTTTTATACGTTTAAGTGTTGAAAAATGGCGTTCTACTGATGAACTTGTGGCAGGTATTGTCAATACTAATTCACACAATTTCGACACTTCGGTGTAGGCATCTTCCACCTCCTTGTCTTTTAAAAATTGCATTAGTTCCTGAGCGTTATTTTTTGCGCTAATGTCATCAGTTTCGTAAATCACTTTTAGTTCAGATCACAGTAACACTCGGTCGAAGAACTGGCCATTATGAAGAAGAAGAGATTTAAATGCATCTTCTGGAAAAGTTTTCCTTTAAATGCATCAAAATTGAAAGCTCGAGGAATTTAAAATCATTTAAACCGTTAAATCTATAGTTTATTTGTTGCTGAATTTGATCGATTATTTCATAAAAGAGGCGTCTGTATGATGTTTGAACATCTCTCACCTTGTCTGTTCGAAGACGCTTGGCTTGTGGCTCTACATTTAACGTCATCGTTTTCTCCCAAAATAAGTCAGTCATCTCTTTTTTGGCTTAACATGGACTTAAAATCATCCACTTTTTTTAGGCAAAAAGCAATTGTTTTAGTTTGTAATATATTAAAAACATTGTCCGAGAATGGAAATATTTCTGAAAATATGTTCAACAAATAATTAAAACTAAAATCTCGTTTCAAACAGTCCCAAACCCCCTCAAATAGTTCAATCAGTGATTAACGATTTTCAGATACTGTTAACACAAGTCTTCCATTATAGTTCCACCTAGTAGGAGCTACTTTGGACAATCATTTGTGGACAATGGAGCCTGTGTACGTTTTGTTGACTTGGAAAAAAAGCAGCCATGCCACTTAAAGTAACGAAAAATACTTTACACTCCTTAATATGATTGATGAACTGGGATAAAACTAAATTTAATTTATGGGCAAAATAATGGGCAAACAATGCACTTGGGAAAGTTTCTCGAACTTTAGCTTGCAGACTCCCTAATTGTCCTGCCATCTCTGCAGCTCCATCATAGCGTTGAGCAACTAATTTTTTCTCTCCATTAATTTCTTTAGTAACGTTGTAAACTACGGTATATAATGCATCTGCTATACGATTTTCGGACACATTTTTAAAACCTAAAAATCGCTCTTCAATACTTCCGTCTGTTTTAACGTAGCGTATTACTATAGATAATTGGCTAAAATTAGTAATATCAGTTGTTTCGTCCAGAACAATAGCAATGAACCGCGCCTCTACAATCTCCTGCTTAATTCTTTTTAGAATAATTGTTGCAACAGCGGAAATTAAATCATTCTGGATTCGATTCGACGTTCCGCGAAAAACGCTAGACTGCTGTAAATGATTTTTTAAGCAATCATCATATTTAGCCATTAAACTAAGTAAATCTTGAAAATTTCCTCTATTTGAAAAAACCCTTGTTTCGTCATGACCTCTAAATCCCAATTCGTGCTGTCCGAGAAAACAAACAACATTGATAAGTCTTCTCAATATTTGCCTATTTTTATCGAATGGTTCATTGTGTTGGCGGTGACTAATTTCCAACTGTTTATTAAGGGCGTGTTCAATTCTGGTTTTGCCGAAGACTTTTTCTTTTATGACGGCCTGTAAATGCGCTTTGGACATAATTCCAGAGACCTTTTTCATTTTCAAAAAGTAAACATGGCCAACAAAATAATTTACTTATATTTTCACACCCTGTTAGCCATTTAAATTGTTCGTATTGTTTTTCCGGATAAAAATGTCTAATACAGTTTTTCATTTTTGTGGTTAAATGTTTCATAGGCGGTTTTGCCCTTCGTTTGGAAATTATTTGAAGCTTATCAGCGAAATTTAATGTTGAAAATCCCTTTATTATTAAGACACACACCACACATTCACACACACTCTTCTTACTAAATTCTCCAACATTTTCAACGTTATTACCGACAGCCGAAGTTGACAGTATTTGCATATCCACCTCAGTATTATTGTCTTCCATATTCGCACCATGCACGACGCGACGTACGTATCACACAACACACGGATAGCCGTTCAAACAAAGAACCTACTCCAAGGATAGCTTCCGCACGCGACTGAAATGCAAAAATTGCAAACAGCCGGTGGAAAGTCAATAACCTCTGGCTCGATTCACAGGAAATCCAGCATACGGGACTTGGCTGCAGAGAAGCTAGCGGCTCGCATAGGTTCTATTCGATATTCTATTGTGGCATTTATTATAGGCTTGATAATTAAGATAATATTTTAGCATTTTTAATATAAACTAGAAGATGTTTTGTAATTTTTTTTGGGGAAGTACTGCAAGGAAAGCACAACCATGGACTGCACGCCCCTGCTTCTATGCAATAATTGTTAGACGGTTGTAATGACCGTTTCGTCAATGTTCCATAATCGATCTGGAAAAAGTTTGTATTTCTCATAAATAGCTTCAAGATTTTTGACAAAACTTCGTCCTGCATTTTTTTAAACCCCATAGCACTAGCGTACGATGTTGCTTCGGGTTTCCTAAGTCTGCCCAAGAATCCATAAATCCATTTTTAAATGCCATTTCCTTATATTTATTAATTTTCGACGTTCTTTATAAGTGATCCCAAAAAATCTCTTTTTCATTTTTAAAATGTATTCGAAAATTTCTTCTTCTTGTTCGTCTGAAAAAATCTTTTCTATACCGTCCAAGATATTTTTCATTTTCTGCCACAATTTTTAGGTACATTGTACTGTTCTGTAGGCTGACGAAACGACAATTCATTGTTTCGAACTTTTTGTACATATCCTGAACCGATCATTTTCCACGATCTGTTTCTCGTTTGTAGTAACGATTTGTCGGAAGCATCTAAAATGGAGAGATAAAGTTGGGAAAAACAAGATCCTTTTTCAATATTTTAAAAGTATATCAGGATGGGACGTTCCAACTCAACTTAGGAACACTTACAGTATCCTATCTAGAAAAATATGCCCTAATTAATATAACCTATATTTCTAGGAACCACCGGATGCAAAAATTGTATACGGAGATATATTTAACTAAGCTACTCTTATAAACCACGGCTTTGATCTTATTAAACACTTACCGTCAAGCCAGTATTCAAGATTATTTTGCTTACAAATATTTTTAAGCATCTTCCAAAAATAAACAATCTGCTGCACACCCAACACGAGTACGACTGGAGGGCAGTAGTCGTCTGCCGGCCAGATGGCCGTACTAAGGACTTTTAACTTATACCAACAGATGGCGACGCGTGTCTCTAGTTTCGTAAAATAATCAGTATCATATTGGAAGAGCGTCTCATTTTGTGTAACTCTCCCTTATCAAATTAAAAAGCTCATTAAAAAGGTGCCTCAAATAATGCAATAATTTTAGTTCAACACTGTATCAGCTAAAGTGTTTATCTTAGGCGAAAGAAGTTAAAAAGCCGGAGAAAATCTTTATATTGCCTCTAGAAACTGGTACAAAATTATCCCAGTCGGTGTCAGGACTGACATTAGAGACATTTTTGAAATGTACCATGCACGATTTTTTTTGCTTAGCTTTGAGCGCTTGTATCAGTATTTCCTAACACAAAAACGTTTTGGCAAATCAAAAGCTCCATATTTTGTTACAAGACATAGAATTACATTTTGCTCGTCCTCGGTCAAAAAATTGGATAAAATCGTCTATTTTTCGTTTTTATAAAAACTAAAAACCTGTCACTTTTTCAATTTAACCCCCTGCCTACGCGACGCGACGTCGGGATAAGCATTTTGACCTGCCTGACATCCTAATGGCTGCTGAATACTGCATTTTTATTTAAAAAAGTTATAGTTGACTAATACTTACCCGTACTATGTTTCATTATACATAAATGATAACTAACTGGTGATAATCGGCTACAAGGGAAAATGTTTATTTTAAGAGGGGAAGCCAATAACCTTTTTTTAGTCATCAGTTATTTGCAAGCCCCAGGCCAGGCACTCAGCCAGTGGCCCTAAGGATGTGAACCTCCCCCCTTTCACCCCGACACTTGGAAAATATTTTGGTATATGCTTTTTACTAATTTTCCTGAAGTTTGACCGCTTAGACCCTCCCCCCCCCCCTTCGAACTGAATTTCTGACTACGTGCCTCCCCTAGGCCTCAGAAGTATAATTGGATTAGGTACGTGCGTATAAGTGGTCCTTCATAGAAAACTGCGGATGTCCAAAATTTGTAGTTACCTTACTGTAGCTTACAAATATAAATTATGAACCTCAGTATTCCAGATATGAATTGTTATGAATTTTTCAAACCTTAATTTGTGGATAAAAATAAATTTTCGACCACATGACGTGCGCATGCGTATATTTAAAAAGTCCTCTGGAATATATTACAGATGCTCCACTCTTCGGTCATATCTATTGTTATCCCCACTCATAATTATATGCTTATAACCCTTTGTATCTTACCAACTCAGCTATCAAAACACTAACAGGTTAAACTTAACAGTTTAACCAAAAACTAAATAGAAAAATGTATCAGAAAGATTATGTACAATGATGCGAATCACAGTTTTTTTTTAAGTTGAAATGATCAGTTACCCTCACACAACAGATTCCTTAAATCACTCATCTACTAAGCACTAGATAAAATATCAAAGAACTTGCTTATTGCTGATATGAACAAACATTCAAACAGATATTTCCCCATAGCAAAGCGGAATTCAAAAAAGAAAATGTGTCTCATGAGCCTTAGGTTATCTTACGATTTCAACGAGAGTATTGCAACTGCTACTCTGCAACTCTCTCTCGTTCCAGGGAGGGGGTACAGGTACAGTGTATTGAGGGACAACTTTTTTGATTGGGATAATAATCGTTTTCAATTATCTGATGGGATGTGTGTTCATGAAGAGAACATTGAGGATAGTTGTTAGATATAATTTGAACTCATCCTTCCCTATCCGTCGCAGTCCTTTTCTAATCATTGATTATTATTTGTCTGATGTTGTAAAGTTGTTATCTACCAATCGAATCATTTGTCTAGCGGAAGTCTACAAAAATAAATACGTTAATATCATACTCCAAGCTTTATTGAATATTTGTTCGACGGTAAAAATCTAGACTATTGTCCAATGTTTTTTTCCGTTCTGTAATTCAGTCTCTTATCTAGTGCAACATAGCTTGTCGTCTTTTTTATGTATTGGCCATATAGTGCTTTTTCCAGGGATGATTTCTTCCTCCTGTATCTTCGTGATTAAAGAATGTAGGGATAGCGTAAGTTTTTCGTCTCCCTACCTAAGTATTTCAGCAGGGATATCATCAAGCCTAGCATCTGCGGTACATTTCAATGGTTTTCCGTGAATATTGGTGGCTCTCTGATGTGGTGGCCGTATCCCATTTCTGTTTTTACATGCACCTGTCCGGGCCCTAATTCTTCGGATCTATTTCTTGTGTTTAGCAATTGTTCAAAGTGCTTGCTCCTTGCATTTCTCCATAGGTTTGTGTTTGGCTTATATCTTTGTCCAAGTTGTTTCAAACATCTGTAAGCGTTTTTCGTATCGTTCTTGAAGGGAATTTAAACCTTTTCATTTCTACTGCTCGGTCATTTTTTTCTTTCCGTGTCTGCAGTGCTGCACAGCTTGAACGCTTTGCCACGTGCTTCACTGAATGCTTCTTTCCTTTCCTTAGTTTGTGGGATATATATTGTGTGTCTCATTCCTCTCATCAACTGCTTGTCTGAATCCTTCATCAAACCTCTCGGGACTCTTTTGTTGTTTATATGTACCTAAAACTTTTTTCTGTTGCATTGCTCATCACTGTTTTCATGTTTTTAGAAGAGCGTGAAAGACAAGTACCATGCCAGGAAGGGGTTGAGCACTTCAAATAAATTGCTAGGAAACAAAGGATCTGTCAACATTATTTGGGGTTTAGAGGTTTAGTGATGCACAATATATGACACCGATTCCGGTTAGTGTCACTTAGCCACTCCTACACAATTCCGACTCTCACCTCCAAGTTGGTAAACCCCGGGAACCTGAGCAACCCTGTGGAAGACTGGGTAACCAACCCCAGTGGGAAATAGGGTGAGGGCTGACGAGAGCGGAAGAAATGGTCCTCCGAAAAGGGGGTTGTGCTATGGGCCAGCGACCTATACATAGAAAAAAAGCACTGCTACGAATCGTTTATTATTGCCTCAGATTAGGACGGATCTTCAAATAAAAAGACGTAAGCAACGGATAAAGAACATTTTATTGGGAACATGGAACGTACTGAGTTGGTACAGACCTGGAATTGCTACGAGAGCCATAAAACAGCTAGAAGAGCTTAAAATGGATATAACAGCCATACAGGAGATAAGATGGATAGGATCTGGAACAATTCACATGGAAAAATCATTTTTGGTCCGGCCATGAGGGCAGACATGAGAGAGGATGTGGTTTCGTGGTCAGTGAAAGAGTCAGGACAGCGATCTTTTTACTTTAAACCAGTCAACGAAAAGGTCTGTGTACTAAGGCTTCGAGGAAAGTGGCATAACATAACGCTATTTTCAGTACACGCCCCAACAGAAGAAGCGGCCGATATAGAGAAAGAAGAATTCTACGACACCTTAAACCAGCTATATACTGCAGCTCATAGACACGATATTAAAATAGTACTTGGGGACCTAAATGCAAAAGTGGGCGAAGAAGAATACCTAAAGACAGTAGCAGGTAGCCACAGCCTGCATGAGACTACCAATGATAATGGTTCACGTCTAGTCGATTTTGCGGCAGGCTGCAATATGGTCATTAAAAGCACCCAATCCCCAAGAAAAAAATATACATAAAATTACAGGGGTTTCTAACGATGGAAGAACATGCAACCAAATCGACCATGTACTTATTGATGGCCGACACCCAAGTAACATCATTGATACACGAAGTATGAGAGGAGCTGATAGTGACTCGGATCATCTTTTAGTAAAAGTCAAGGTACGAACAAAACTATCCACACAGACTACGATAAGACAGACTAAAATCGATAGATGGAATGTGGAAAACCTACAAGAACAAGGGAAAGAACATCAGTAACAAATAGAAATTGTCAACAAATTTCAAATTCTGGAAGGACACGAAAATATGGACATAGAACAAGAGTGGCACACCATTAAGAACGTTATCACGGAGACCGCGGAAAAATGTATCGCAAAAAAGAAAAGCCACAAAACAAAAAAGTGGTTTGATGAGGACTGCGAGAATGCTCTAAAAGAAAAGAACAAAAAAAGGATACAGTACTTGTCGAATCCAACAGCCGAAACACGGGAACAGTACAACAGGGAAAGAACTTTGGCAAGAAGAACTATAAAAAATAAAAAAAGACAACACACACTACAAATTAAAAAAGTTGAACAGGAACATAGACAAAGCCGAAGTAAAATGTTCTACAAAGAAGTAAAATAACACACTTATTGACATCGGAAAATAATATAATCGAAAGATGGAAAGAATATTTTGAACAATTGCTTAATGTCCATACTGATCGTAATCAAAACCCTATTGACACTGAATACCAAACAGCCGAGCATGAAATACACCCACCATCTGTAGCAGAAGTTGGAACAACTATAGGGTCCTTAAAAAATGACAAATCCCCTGATATGGACGGCATCGAAGCCGAACTAATTAAGAAGGGAGGGCATGAAATGCAAATCAAAATACATCAAATCATTAAAGATGTATGGGAGCAGGAGATAATACCAGAAGAGTCGAGGGGAAGTCTAATAATCCCAATACACAAAAAGCGGGAAAAAAGCGAATACAAGAACTATAGGGGAATTTCTTTGATTAGCACTGTATATAAGATACTGGCCAATGTGCTGTTGAGGAGACTGCTACCATATGCAGAAGAGATAATCGGCGATTACCAATGTGGTTTTAGACCAGGTCGGTCTACTATAGACCAAATATTTACAATCCGTCAACTGCTTGAAAAACATTGGGAGTATAATCGAGACGTACACCAGATTTTTATTGATTTTAAACAAGCTTACGCGCTGCCAAAAGCGCAGCGCTTTGGGCAGCGATGATTGAATTGGATATTCCCAAAAAACTCGTCTCAATAACAAAAACATGCATAAACGGCTCTTACGCAAGAGTCAGGGTAGGCGGAAAAACATCAAAGGCCATTGACATAGACTCAGGACTAAGACAGGGAAACCCTCTCTCACCTTTATTATTTAACATCGCCTTGGAGTATACAATGAGAAGAGTACATCCAAACCTAAGATCAGACATATCCGCACCGGGACCAAAAATGATACTTGCCTTTGCTGATGACGTCGATACCATAGCTCAGTCAATAATTGATGTAAAAGATATATTCTCACAATTTGAAAACTCAGCACAAACTATGGGTCTACAAATAAACGTGGACAAAACAAAATATATAGTTGTTTCAAAAAATGTTCGGCAGAGAATAAGGCAGAATGTCCCGATCAATGACCACAACTTCGAGGTTGTCAAAGAATTCAAATATCTAGGAACAATCATCACAAATAACAACAAGGTAGAAAAAGATGTTGCGGCAAGAATACTTGCGGGAAATAGAGCATCCTTCTCAATTCAGCATCTCATTAGGTCGAAGCTCCTTACTAGAAGAACAAAAGTCAAGTTATATAGAACAATACGACCAGTAACCACCTATGGAAGTGAGACGTGGACATGAAACAAAAAGGAAATAGACAAGTTGTTAGTGCGGGAACGCAGTACAGATCAAAACACAAACGAATGGCGACGACGGTACAACCAAGAACTAGAGCTACTGTTTGGCAAAGAAAACATAGTCCGTTTCATCAAGGCCAACCGATTACGCTGGGCTGGACATATGGTAAGGAGCGGAAATGACCGCCTTATAAACAATGTGTTTTGGGAAAGACCGGATGGCAGAAGATCCGTAGGCCGACCTAGAAAAAGATGGAAAGATGCTGTCAGAGAAGACCTAGGAAGGATGGGCGTAGGACAATGGGAAATAGTGGCACAGGATCGACAGGAATGGAGGGCAATAGTAAATGCGGCCAAGACCCACGAAGAGTTGTAAAGCCATTGATAATGATGATGATGATGTCAACATTATTTCAAGATCTCGAAAAACGGGTCTATATCCTGTAGATCCATCCAAACCAGAAGACAGATTGCCTCGTAGAGTTCAACAGATGAAAATGTGAGCAGAAGCGTATCAGAGGTTGTTTGTAATAAATGATATTCTGGCTAATCTTCGTAAAGCTCCAACATTCCTCGATAACGTAGAAAGCGGGTCAAATTTCACCAGGAAAAAGGATTTCGGTTCAAGACTTTGAAGAACTCTCAACCAGAAAAGGCCTCTCTGCCAAAAGGAAAATCTACAGAAATACAATTACAGAAGACGTCCAGAAAGTTCTTTCTACATCATCTGAAGACTCACTTCCTCCAAATGGCGATGGCGAATTCGATGTTTACTCTCAGAAGGAATCACCTTGCGAAATAAATTCTTTAACTCTCCAAAAACGAGATTGGATTCTGGTGAAATATCTTGGTAAAAAAATGAAATGCATTATGTTGGAGAAATAACCGAAATTGCAGGCGAGTCTACCCAGCATATTTACTAATTTATATTTCTTAAGACAATACCAGAGAAAAATATTTATTTTGTGCAGGCTGGGGAAGACGAAGACTATGTTACTGAGAGTATGATCTTGAAGCACCTGGACAAGCCAAAAAAAGAATGGAATTGTCAATCGTGACTTTCGAATTTCCCGAACAAGATTTTACTTGTTGCCATTGCTGATATTTCCATTTGTATTTATTATGTGTTCAATATCTGTTTATTTTGTTATAATAAATAATATTTTTACGCAACGTGTGTTTTTTTACCCAAATACATTTTCTATAGGTTTCTTAACTTTTTAATCAATCAATCAATCAACCAAAATATGCTTTATCGTCATTAAAATATAAGAAACATTTGTTGACAAAGCTAAATTTCTAAAACTATATGCTAAATAAGTCCGTCAAAAATAAAGTAAAATAATAATCATAAATTGAAAAACGTTTACATTAGAGAACCCAATAAACAGGGGGGAATGTCGACAATAAATAAAACAATGAATATAGAGATCTTAAAAAATAACAATAAACAATTCAAAATACAGTAAAAAAAATAGGTATAGTGCGGGACACGAAAGAAAACCGGGCGGAGTCAATCGGTTTAGGAAGGTCGGCCAAGAAATCTCTTTAAACCAGTGGTGTCCCGTCGTTCTTTAAATAATATAGCACTCCTTTTTGACTATACGCACTTCAGATAATTAAAAAATTTAACTATGCTTAATGAACCTTTTCCATCCATATTTGTCTGTTTTCTTTCGTGTACCGCACTTCTATATCTCTTTTGTGTTGGAAAAACGGCCAACTTTCGAATTTTAAAATGATTTAATTTTGATTTTTCTTGGTCGATTTACCTATAAATATATTTTTTCTTGAGTTCTGTCATTAACCGTGCCCGGGCTACTGCCTACGTCCACTATTATTGGACCACCCAGTATAGTGATACACGATTTAGAAGTCCAGATTTTAAAGGGCAGCCAGCATCAGATCCAGTGAACGAGATTTATCAAAATTTTAATTTATGCAGTTCGACTTTGGGCTACTCGGGTATGCCAAAAGTGGCCGTCTGTCTCCGTTTGTCAAATTATTTTATACAGGGGCCCTCATTGTAAAGTACTATACAGGGCGTTTCCTAATTGCGTGTATTAAAGGGGTGTTTTTATGTCCTAAAAGTCTTAACTTTTGAGATACAGGATGGTAAAGTTTAAAAAGAAAACATTTTTTTTTCATCCCAATTCTGATGCTATTGTAGGTAACTGCATGAAATTTGATACACGTCTTCTACGCATTAAGGAGCATACGGATTTACCCACGTTAATTACATATGCACGCCACTGGTAGAAATTTCAAAAATTGAAAAAAAAATGTTTTTTTAAAACCCTGTAGCACCAAAGTTAACAGTTTTAGGTTCATATTAAACTTTTTTCTTAAAAAGATCTAAGAATCACCCCTCTTTAACATTAGCACGCAGTTAGAAAACGCCCTGTATAATACTTCACAATGACGCCCCCTGTACAAAGTAATATCACAGACGGAGACAAACGGTCACTTTTGGCATACCCGAATAGCCCAAAGTTGCTAGCATAAGTTAAAATTTTGATAAATCTTGTTCACTGGAATCAGTGCTGGCTCCCCTACTATAACTACATTGATGTGTTAATTTTGGAAAAATATGAGTTCAAATATTAATTCCAATATTAGATATTTTTGACACCCAGTATTGAACAGAAAATTAATTATTTTGAAGCAGTTTATTCACAGCTACTTTATGAACAATTTTACAAAATACAGGGTGAGTCGGGAGGATCGCCCCAAACTCCAGGAGTGTGTTCTATGAAAGATACTGATTTAAAAAAACTCATATGTTCTTATTCGATTTTCATTTGTTTTCAACTTACAACAAAAATAAGATTTCAAGCATAATTCCATACATACAACATAATAATTATAGGGTGCTTAGAAATCAAAATAAGTTAATGTTCCATTTACTGGTAATATACCTGTCAGTGTCATTTTTGAATTCGTACCTGTCAGTGTCATTTTTGAATTCGAGCTGTTGAACATATTCCAAAATGCTACAGCTGCTGCTGAAGAATACCGTCAACGATTCCCATTTCAACGTCATCCTGATAAGAAAGTATTTATGAGAGTTTTCAACAAACTATGCGAAAGCGGAACACTTCCCAGTGCCAACACAACTTCTGAAAGAGCTACTCAACAAACTTTAGAAGTAGAAAATATTCTGGACCTAGTAGAAGAAGATGCAACCATCAGTTCACTCAGAATGGCTGCTCAGTTGGACATTCCACAAAAAAGAGTGATAAATACGCTCCACGAGCAAGGTTTGTATCCTTACCACTTACAAAAAATCCAACATCTACAGCCAGAAGATTTTGCCAAACGTATGGAGTTTTGTCGGTGGATAGACAATAATCGTCATCTTATATCGCGCATACTTTTCACGGACGAAGCAACATTTACTCGTGACGGTATTAATAATAGTCGCAATTGCCATGTCTGGTCAGAGGAAAATCCGCATGCAACAGTCGAGAGCAACTTTCAACATAGGTTCTCGGTAAACGTATGGTGTGGTATGATAGATAGTTATGTCATTGGCCCTTTTATTTTGGAAAATCGCCTCACAGGGGACTACTATTGTGAATTTTTCGAAAATGAATTACAAGGACTACTGGAGGATGTTCCCCTAAACATCAGAAGGCAAATGTACTTCCAGCATGATGGAGCTCCAGCACATTTCGCACATCAAGTCAGGCAACACTTAGACGGGAGGTTTCCAAGGCGTTGAATTGGTCGCGGTGGTCCTGTTATTTGGCCTCCAAGATCTCCTGACCTCACTCCACTCGATTTCTGTTTATGGGGCTGGTTAAAAAATGAAGTGTACAAAGTGAGAGTGGACACTCGAGAAGCACTTATTCAGCGTATCAGAAATATTGCAGATGAAATTAAAGAAAGGCATGAGGCAATTAGAAGAGCAACAGGTGCCCTACGTAGACGAAGCCGAAAATGTTTAGAGCTCAATGGGGGCATTTTTGAACATTTAATATGATGAAATCTAATGATTTAAACGTTAATTTGTTAGATCTTGTTTATATTCTAATTTATGCTGTAAGTTGAAAACAAATGGGAATCGAATAAGAACATATGAGTTTTTTTAAACCAGTATCTTTCATAGAACACACTCCTGGAGTTTGGGGAGATCCTCCCGACTCACCCTGTATATGAAAACAAACCAAGCCATTTGTGAGGTTGACGGCTGTGATTCTAATGGTTCGATTCCTTCTAAATCGTTGTCTTCCTCTGAAAATGATGAGTTTTCGTCGTCACTACTTGAAGATCCCAGTGTGATAACTAAATCATCAATAACCGTTTCAATTTTGCTATCTATTTCCCAGTATTTATCTTCAATAGAACGAACATGTTTAACATACGATTCCCAATTTTCAGCCGATATGAATCAATCGCTTCTAATGTTATTGTATTTAAATCTTTAATTGAAAGTTCACCGGTGTTGCGCTCTCGAATATATTTTTTTACTCCTGCCCATGCAAGTTCAATAGGATTGAGGTCGCACATGTATGGAGGCAGCCTTAAAGGTGTATCAATTTTATACTTTTTTTTCTCTAGGCTTGTTGGCTGATATTACTTCATATAATTGATATTTTCTCCATGTTAGATCACATACAAGATTGTTCGATTTAAGCCACGATATCATATGAGCGTTTGTAGAGTATTTAGTTGGCACTTTGTTTTCTACGTGAGAATGATAAGACGCATTATCCATTACCACGACTGATTTGGGAGGAATGTTAGGTAGAAGCTTCTCGAGCAACCACTTTTCAAAATTATCTCTATTCATCTGTCCATGATAGTCTCCAGTTGTTAGTCCCGAGCGAAAAACTAAAGCAGCACCTGGAACAAATCCGGCTTCTGAACCAGCATGAACTATAATAAAGCGACTACTAGAGCGGATTCCCTGAACAACACCTGTAACACTTTCACTTTGCCAGCATTTATTCACTACCATCATTATCTACCCAGGTTTTGTCTAGATACACAATATTGCGTCCTTCTTGCCTATATTGCCTTACAGTTGATAGATATTTCACCCGCCAGTGGAAAATATTTGGTCTCTCAATGAGCAATTTTCGTTTATTTTGGCACTTGCACCAAACAAAACCATTTGATCGTAAAAGCCGATTTAAGGTTTTATACCCGTACGGAAAATCCATTTTGTTCTTTACAGCATCAAGTAGGGGTTTGCGGGTCGGAACCTTCTTCAAGTTTACATAAAAATCCTCTATTGTTCGTCGAATTACTTGAAAATCACCATCGTCAATTTTATCTTTGTATGATAATCGGGGCCTTTTTTTTACCAGGAGATTTTAAAAGTGAAGTAGAACATGAGCGATCATTATGTTCTCTTTGAATTTTTCTTACACTACTTTCCGAAACACCAGTGTAAAATGCAGCGCGTTCTGTTCGATTTTGAATTGAAATACTCAAACTATTATTTTCAACTTCTCTAGTACAGGCCTCTATAACGCTCGCAATAACTTCACGTGCACCGCTTCGAATTGTTTTTCCCCTTTTGCTCGCCATCGTTACTTCGAAATAATAATTCAAATTCAACGCAACGCATTTATATAGAAATGAAAACAAATGCTCGAAATGTATAGGCGCTACTGGAAATAGCTTGAACCTTCTAGCGGCAAGTGCATGGAGACTCTAGCCACATCCCAATTACAAGTGGACCAGTGCGAAATTTACTAAATCCTCGATTAATTTTCCGTATCGCTTAGCTGGCGCACTTTATAGGTGAAGCGGCAAACTATTACAACAAATAAAATAACATAAATTTAATTGCATACACAAATTTTACTTTTCCGCTTGCTTAAGACTATGAACCTTTATTTTAAGGACCGCCCGGTTTTCTTTCGTGTCCAGCACTTTAAATGAACAATATATTAAAAACTATAAACAATAACACATCATAAATATAATACACGTTGTAAAAAGACGATAACGACAAATTAAAATAAATAAAAAACTAAAAACAACGCAGAATGGAGAGAGTTCCCAAAAAGTAT
Organism: Kuschelorhynchus macadamiae; assembly: GCA_030620095.1. NCBI lineage: Eukaryota > Metazoa > Arthropoda > Insecta > Coleoptera > Curculionidae > Kuschelorhynchus > Kuschelorhynchus macadamiae. Next base: position 3,034,544 of record JAUTXW010001817.1, read on the forward strand.
CATTATAGAATTCCCTTAACTCATAATATCCCTTCTCAGCCAGGAAAATTCTTACAGAATTCCGAAAGGTTTTTGGGCCTATCGACTTGATAGAAATCGGGAGGTGGTTATAGATTTTCCTACTTTCATAAAGAATGGAGCTACGAGTTAGAGCTGAAGTAAAGATTGGCAAATGCAAATCTTGAGCACCTCGGGTGTTGTGCCCATGCTGATGCACAGGAAAACTTCCCTTGTACTTGTGAACCATGCAGACCGCCTCAAGAATAAAAAGAGATGTTAATGTTAAAATTTTATTGCTGATAAAGAGCGGCCTGCAAGATTCTCTGCTTTTGGCTTTGCAGAAGCATCTGATAGCTCGTTTCTGCAGCGCAAATAGTGTGGTCAAGAGGTAATTGCTGGAGTTTCCCCAGAATGCAATGCCATACCGTAAGTGCGACTCCACTAGAGAGTGATAAACCATCCTGGCAGCACTGAATCCGGTCTCGGAAGCAACCCTACGGACAGCGAAGCATCCGGCAGCGACCTCTTTGCTAATAGACGTAATGTGCTGGATAAATTTTAGGTCACTGTCTATGTTTACGCCGAGAAACTTTGACACTGCAGTGGCAGCTCGCGGGTGAAAAAGTAAGTGAAGTGCAAATGAAGCAAGAAAATATCGCAATAATTTTTTTCCAGATTTTTTTTATATGTGGAAGGGGTAGGATATTTTTTACGACTTACCTAAATGTTGTATACTAAATCAATTCTTCTATCCTTCATAGCAGCAAATTTATTCATAACATCCTCATAAAATGGATGAGTTGCCCTAATCTCCTCCAGACTTTCCTTTTGAATTGAAATATTGCCTAGAGACGTAAGTCTTTTTTGAGATATTTTATTTCTTAAATAAGTTTTTACACGTTTGAGGCAAGAAAAACTTCTGAAGCACTTGTCGAAATAAGGGAAAACACTTTATATGGTTTGGTTAAAATATCTTTATTTTCATTAATTTTTTCACTTGCTCTTGCAGCGATATGTTCCAATTACTGTCATTGGCAAAAATAAGACCAAGCTCATTTTTAAATCGTTGACTTTTTGAAAATATTTCCCCATATAACTGTAACAAATTTTCAAACGGGCCAGTCGGACAATTTAAACTATATTCGGAAAATTTAGCAGAATCTGTTAAACATAAAAATGTAAATTTTTCACAGTCTTGAATGCTTAGTGTCATTTCCATTAAAATATGGTCCAATATTTCATAAAAAAGGATTCTATACTTAGTTCTAATTTCTTCAGGGTGAAAGCTTAGCAAACTCACGTTTGTAATGATTTATTTCTGTAACAAAATTTGCATTATCAAACATGGTATTAAAAAAATGTTCATTTCTTTTTTTACAAAGCGCCTCACGACAGCGTGTTATATTGGATATGCAAAAATGAATGTCAAACGATTTTTTTTGAAGAATGCAAATAGTATATCCGTGATTGAAAAAATGTTATTAAACACTAATGCCAGAAACGTGAATTCTCGTTCATCTCACCTAAAAATCCTTTCGCAAGCCAGATTGATTTTTCATCAGATTTGTCACAGTTTGTAATAAATTCAAAGACGTCTTTTAATTTATTCTAGTCTTGAAAATCACATTTACTAACTTCGAATTTGAAGATCAACGAGTTTCTGTAATTGCTGGTATATACGCCTCGTATATGCAGATGTATGAGCATTCGTTCGTTTGGCTGAGTGATGAAAAAATGAGGGAATACCACTAAGACATAAGATTAAGACGATGCACAAGACAATAGACAAATACAGCCTGCGGCGCTTTTTTTTTTTTTTTTTGAAGGCTATTAAGACGGCCAGACATCACACTTGCGCCATCGTAACATTGCCCTATTAATTTATGTTTATAGTCAAATTGGTCCAAAATTTGATCCAACAGAAAATATAAATTCTCCGACGTCTATCGGAGCTGATATAAAATCCTAAGAATCTCTCGACTACTGAACCTTCTGAATTAGCGTATCTTAAAATTATGGAGCGGGAGGTCTGCGTAATATCAGTGGTGTCATCCACTTGTACAGAAAAAAACTGTGTGTTCAGTATTTCATTTTTTACATGATCATTTAAATAATAGAAATGCATTCAATTATTTCGTTTTGAATAGTTTTCGAGTCACCAGTAAAAACATTTTTAATTTTTTTGTGATGATCTTTTAGTTCTTGGGAATCTTCTCGATATTAATAAACCTAACAGCTTTTTAAAATTCCCCCTATTTATTGACTCGCTGCTCTCATCATGGCCGCGAAATACTAACTCTTGTTTTGCAAAACTACGTCAATTACCAAGCACATAAATAGTCTATTTAATCGGACGTTTTCGTTAAAATGTATTTTATATAGTTTAGCATTTTCTTTTAAAGTGTCAGCTATAGTGCTTTGATTTTTTACAAATGTTTTTAGCATTAATTCGCATTTTAAATGCTCCACCGAGCCTTCATGTTTATGTAAAGACCTTTTTATTTAACATACCTGCAAATCCTTCCTTATTCCACACTGAATATTTATTGGAAATGTAATTGTAATTGTAATATTTGACTACTACATAACCATTTGTACGCCGAAAATCAGGATGACGATTAAAACTCTAAAAAATGCAAACCACATCCGTGATCGAATTCATCAATAATGTAAATTAATAAACCTGACACCAAATAAAGTTGTAACAACACCATAAATAAATATAACACAAAACAGTCAAGTAAACTGGAAAGGAACTAACGGGTTGCAGCGAAATCCGCGAAAATAAAAGTAAACAACCCCCCAAACTGAACGACACGTGGGTGTAGTGTACTGCATTAGCAATTCACCGAGAGCGTTGTATGGCGCTGGTTAACATTAATCTTCCATGCGGTCGACGTTATCGCGAACGCGTTGTCATGGCAACATGGTAGGAAAATCGTAAACTAAACATAGCACCTCCAGCAAAGTCAAAGCGGTTTGCGCCACTGTTATAGTTGTTATAATAAAGTTCGATTGAAAGTTTTAAAAAGACATCCCGCCAACGGTCAAGTAAAATATTTATTCGAGACGTACAGTTTATTTTTTGCCAATTAGGTGAATAAATGAATGTAAAAACTAAAATTTTAAGAGATATATAATAAATATAGTTACATGTTTGCTTGTTTATTTTTCCTGGTGAAGTAGCACTTCACCTACTTCACCTGAATTGCTGCCCCTGTGACACTGACGGGTTGCTCAGTGGCACAGAACCCACAACAACATCAGCCACCATGCATTTAAATCCCACAGTGACCAATTATCCCCTTAGATGGTTTTATTTAAGTTTTAATCTCTATTGCATCACTGAACCAAATACCCTATGAGGCTATTTGGGTCGACTAAAACGATTTTTCTTCTTGATTCCCTAAAGGTACTCAATAATTTCCCATATAACACAAAATGCCCTTAAACTAACGAAAAACTCTTCTTCAAAACTGAACCAAATAGCCCCCTCTTACGGTATTAAAAAAATAGGCCGCTGTTGAACTTTGACTATTTGATGCTTTAAACGACATATGATTAACCTCTTATGTTTGTAAGTTATTTTTAAAACATTATAACGTTCGGCAAAAACCATTCATTAAGATTTTATAATAAACGTATCAAACATGAGTCATGCGAAATGGAATTTGTGACAAATAGAAATTTTGATGTTCCCTCACACAGGTAAGGATTTAAATTTCCAAAACCTTTCTCAAATATATATTAATCATGTTTTCAACAATTTCGACAAAACAAATGTCATACGACTAAAATGATCTTCAAAATCTCAATATAAACAACGCGATAAGATAGTCTTAAGATTCTCTTATTTATGATTGTTCTATTTTAAAAAAAAGTTTTCGTAAGTCTATTGTAAAACGACAAAAAAGATTGCCACGTTTTGCTTTATAATGGAAAATTTTGCAAATCATATTTTAAAGATACGAGTAAAAATAACTAATCTTCTTATTATAAAGAGAACTAGCATTTATGGTAAAAATATTATTGAATTATGTTCATATGAAATTATTTTTATTATGTGAATGTTTAATCGTAGTCATAGTCGTATGTAGACATATTATGGCGTATCCAGGGGGATGTAAAGGGGTATTTGCTCCTCCCAAGACCTGTGAAAAAAACCTAAAATTGTTTCATTCTTAAAATGTGGATGAAAATATTTTGAATTATTTTTATATTTTAATATAAAAATGTTACAGTTAATGACATTTTATATTAATTAAAAACCTACAGGTGAGGGAAGTCCAAGGTAAACGTGGATTCGATATGATTTTTTTTCGTAGAGGAATTTGTGCACAACTTGCTAAATGCGGAAAATAAACTGAAGGCGGTTAGACGCTAGAAAGTACCTAACTTTTAGTGAGGAGGCTTTACAAAAAACACTGGATTCTATTAGAAATGGACAGAAAGACATTAGAGACACCAGCGAGTGTTCAATATATAAACCAGCAGCCTGTCTCGAAATAACAAGGGGTTGTTTCCAAAAAAAATATAGGAGGGCAAACAACATTATCCTAGCAGAAGAGAATGGTCAACGGAATATTGTTGACTTCTAATTGCCTATTTAAATGTCAACAGTGGCGGCTCGTGGTGAATTATATTGGGAGGTCAATAACAAATTTAAAAATAGGCATAGTTAAAATAAAAATAAATATCTTTTCTTTAAATTGAGCTTTAAATTGTCTTAAAGTTTAGGTCTACTCTTCGTTCTTTAGAATTAAAAAAATGCTGAATTTTAACTGACCACGTTCGTTAAAATTGCATGCACATTCCTTTTATAAACGATTTCTCGATACTTAACATTGCTCAAGCGGATAGTCTATCTTGACCCAACTCCTCAACAAAATTTATAAGCCCTCGAAAAACCCCAGGATTTTCAGACAAAGCCGTTTCATCATGCCCCACAAAATTTTACACAATCTATAATTTTGTTTAAAATATAACGATTTTTGGATACATTTTCATTAAAATGCCTAAGGGATTTTCCGAGGGGCAAACCGCTGAGGAAGTTGTTGTACACAGGGAGGAGGTATGGAAGTAGCGGGGAAGTACGGGAAGTACAGAGGAAATATATGAAATATCGAGGAATTATAGGATGTATCGAGGAGGTATCCAGGAAATACGATGAAGTTTGGGGGATTATTTATAAGAATAAAGGAGTTTTTAGGAGAACATGAGGAATTATCTATCCAGAATATAAATGGGTTTAAAGAATTCATTATTGGCTTCAACTAATCAATCCTTTTTTGGCCCTACTTCATACAGACCTTAAGTCATAAACTACTTTAGAAGTTAAACAATTGATATTTTTTTTACATTTTGGATAGTTTTCTGTAGGTTGATTAAAAGAATTAATAATGTAATTTCGAGGTCACTTTCATTCAAGTTAGTTCGATAAAATTATTCCAGTACATATCATTTAAAATTGTATGCATATCTTGACAAATCATCAAAGGTTTATACAAGAATATTTTCTTAACTGTCCCAGGAGCAAATTACGTTTACGTAATAATGGCACAGGCACTATCCCAAGGTGCGATAGCTTATTGTTTGTCGGTTTATTGCACGGACAATACTTTTGCATACAAAGATGGAAATATTTAGAGCAAGCTAATAAATATGGAATGAAAATATTAGGGTTCTCCTCAGATGGAAATACGTGGCTTTTAAAAGCAATGCGCATAAGGGCAAATATCGCCCTATCTTTGCAATAGTCTACTACTACAAGTAGCTAAATGGCAGTCGTTTCAAATAGCCATAGATAACAAAAATATCATGGATAATGGACAATGCTTCATACAAGACGAAGTATATATCGGAACAAAACTACGAAATCGCTTATTTAAAGCAAACATTCAACTGCCAATAGGAAATTTTAACATTTCTGTAATGCACCTTCGTCAATTAGTTAAGACGTTTCCTAAGAATAAACACATTTTGACTTTATCTGATCTAAATCCAGTCGATAGAATGAACTTTAAATATGTGGAAAACATTACAAGCTTGGTGATCTTAGAGTTGCTAAGAAATACCTGGTTCAGAAAAAACAATATCGTGCTTGACAGTTTTATCTTACACTTTAAAAGCATTTATATATTGCTAGAAAAAAGGCTGTATTATATTTGGGGGGCTGTCTTCTGTCTTCAGTGGATAAAAAAATCACAATAACTATAAACTAAAGGAAAATTTCATTACTGATAATGCCTACTTGTGTGTGGAACTAAATGCACACAATTTAATCAAAATTGCATGTATGTTCCGAAGTAACAATTTAAATTCTGATATGTTTTCTCCCTTGCTCTTCAACAGCCAGTGCTACGAAAACATTTTCAGAGCAACAAAATCAAGGACAACAACGTCAACAGTGGTAAATTTTAGTATTAAGGATAATATAGAACGTCTTGGAAGAATTAAAACCGTAAATAATAAAATTGAAGACCTAAAAGATACCGTTATTTTCCCAAGAGCGAAAAAAATTGTTAGTGATGAAGAGAAATCTATTAATTTCAATAATTTTAGCAAAGAGTATATTGGACAAATTGCAGAAGAAGCATTGCAGGATGTTTTTAAGACTGTACAAGATTTGGAAATATCAGTAGAGCCAGACAGTTGGGAATCAGCTTTCAATAAAAATGGTGGAAAATGATGACACTGACCACCTCCATGGTATTCTTCCTACAAGTGAAACATGCTTGGATGAAAACAACCAAGTTCACGAGACAAAAAACGAAATCCAGCAAAAAATGTTTCAGGACTTTGTATTTGATGAGCTAGTCCACAAAAATGCCGACGAATCTACTTCCGCAATAAATGCTGCAGCTCGGAATGTGGGTGGGACAAATTTAAAAGATTACTCTCGCACGGTGAACCGGGGACAGTCATTTGTACAGTCACTTGTACAGATCGATTTGGTAAATTGAAAAACTGCTGTTATAAAGAAATTGTCATATTCTTGGTTGTTAGAAGAAGAAAAAGGAAGAGTAAGTACGGACCGTCTTAGAAGATTAATGGGATCAAAAAGAACAGGGACAATAACTAGCAAGAAACCAACCTCAAAAAGGAAGAAGGAGGATCAGTGTCCGGACGAGACTTCGGATGAAGAAAATGACATTTTGCTTGATGACTTAACAGATACGGAGAAAGATACTGAAGATCGGGATGGAAATGGTGAAACGAAATTCGACTCGAAACAGCTACAGGTACTGTTTTTTTTTAGATAGATCCGTCTATTATTATACTAATTCATTTATATTCTCTAATTTTAGGTTGAAAAATATTACGCTGTGTTTACAATGAAAGATAGGCAGAATGACTTAAAATATAGAGAATAAAAAGCATACATTTAAATTTTTGCAGCAAAACGCAAAGCCAGACTTTTAAATGGCTGAGAAATGAAGATGTGGATACAGTAGAAAAGAAATATATCTTTTACGGCCCAATAAATATAATTGGTAACCTCAGTAACGAATTACTTCAGATAAATAGGCATGACAAAGTGAAAATTCAGAATATCTACAAAAAGATGAAAAAACTTTGATTTAATTACCATTATTGGCCTGTTATTGTTAAATGTACTTAAAAAATATACCTTATTCATATGATTTCAATGAGTTTTATTAAAATATTTTTTTTGAACCTATCTAAACCCGAAAACGGAAATTGTTACCTACTTATTTCCGACCCAATAGTATTAAGTTACTCGCTCGATTTTCCTTGATAGTGTTTAGCTTTTGCTGTAGTTAGGCCTTTTCTTTGACACACAAAATTTTAGGTGCTAGTAGCCAAATCTTCCTATTACCTATATATTAGGGATGAATTACGAATTACCAGGGTTTAATGTGGAAGTAGTAGGATGTACGGGGATATATTGAGGGTGTATGAGGAAATATTAAGGATGTATTAATTGTTGATGTATTAAGGATGTATGAGGATCTATTAAAGATGTACAGGGAAATATGGGGAAGTATTGGAAATGTAGAGAAAATACTAACAGCGTACAAGGATATAATACGGATATACGGGAGTATTAGGGATGTATGAGGAATTTTTTGCACAATGGGGTAGTAAGTGTACAAAATTTAGGCTAGCGGTCTGCCCCTCGGGATTTTCTATAAGCTGTGTTTAGCTGAGTGCGAATATCAACACTTCCGACCGTAGCATAGTTCACCAAACATTTCATGTGATCTGCAAAAAAGCGTGTTTTTTATTTTTTCTTTTAAGTGTTTTGAGTCTTTAACATCGGTTTTGAACCATAATGAGTCCGACGAGTCCGTAGAAAACAACAAACAAACATAACAGTGAAATGAGTTAGAGACTTCACAACCACATATCCAGTTAGCTAAATCGTACATACTTTTGCGAAAGTTTCGATGAACCTCTTTATTTTTGTCTGTATTAGTTTATCGTATACTAAGTTCTGGCAAATTGCGACCACTTACCTTAAATTCGGTTATTTTCTCAAAATTAAGTTCGTTAGCATTCTTTAGTTGTTTAATTTTTTGCACTACCGACATTTTATTTCCTCTATATTCACAACTCAAACATAGACCACCTCGAAATTGGTTATTTTTGCAAAATTAAGTTCGTAAGCACTTTTTAGTTGTTTATTTTTTTTGCACTAGTCACTACTAACATTTTATTTCCTGTCTATTTCCAACTCACACATGGATTATAAAAATAAAAAAATATATATTACAAAAAACAGTATATAAATCAATTTTTATCGATTAAAAACGTCCGAAACAATATCGAGTTAGAATATCTACCGCGCGACCTCTGAACAATTGAACTTCCGCATGCTGACGTGATGCCGCGACCGATCGATCGAATTTTGAGAAGAGACCGGCTGATGACCCAAATCGCGATTTCATTATCCATTTGCTATCACGTTCGGCTGCCGCTCGTTAGCCGTTGAAATCTTCGGGTACTTTCCTCAAGCTTTAAGGTAATCCGGGCAATTCGGACTGCCCAGCCTAGCTTAGTATAGCGTATTTTATTATGTCTAAGGAACGCAACGAGACCATTCCAACCGCCGCGCGCGGCTAATAGTGTAGCGTGTTTAACTTTTCCCAAGGTTCGCGTTTTATTACAACTATTAGGAGGAACGGTCAAACGAATAGTTTATTTTCTGAAATATTTTTGGGGGGTCATTGACCAAATGACCCTATGAAAGAGCCGCCACTGATTGTCTAGTTGAAAAAAATAAGCAAATCAGCAACAACAACCATTAATCCACTATTTCTTCATAACTTAATCTGACTATGGCTATCTTTTGCACACTAATAAATTCGTCGCGTTATTCTCGCTGTGTGCAAACTCGTAACAAAACATCATCATTCGATCGGGACATCTCATTCAATCAAATGACACTTGTCTTTTCTGATGGTCGCTACGGCTATCTGTAGGCCGAGCGCAGCAGATCATTCGCTCTGGAAATTGAATGAATCCAGAGCGCTGCATTGAGACATACCAAATCTTCTGTTTCCGTTATGGTAGCTGGATCAGCTGCTGGTGTTAAGTTACCACCAGGTTGCCGATATGGGAGAACCAAAACAAGATGTTTTGACACACAAGTGTTTGAACATCGTGAATCCCTTCATAAAAAACTAGATGATGGTCCCAAAATATTATCTAACTGCCTTTCGATGTTTTATTTTCTTAATTAATATATATGCTTTAATTAATAACTAAATAATTTTTTAGACAAGCTTGTTTTTTTTTATTATTATTTCTAAAATGAAGGTTATCTATATATTTAAAACACCAAGCTAGATTTTTTAACAAATTCATAGGAGAGTGATACTGCACCAATTTACAAGATTTGTTTTTAAATGACACTATTTTGGTATTGTTTTATTGCTTACGTTTTCCACAAAACCAATATATGATTTTCTTCAATGACATTTCTGGACAGATGGTGAATGCGCCTGATATTCTTATTATTCCACTGGAAGCGAAGCGCGACCGTATAGTGATGTCAAATCTAGAGAAGTTAAATTTGTAGCCGTCGAAATTTCACGGGATCTCACTCGTTACCTATTAAAAAGGAGTTGCAAATTACATTAATATAATGATACTAAGTTAGCTCTTGTTGCAGCAACCTTTATTAGTATATGGTTCGTTTGTCTGTTCGTTATCCTTCCTATTTTAATACGTACAAATTTTTCCCTTTTCAGCCTCTAACGGCACTCTGATGTTTTTTTGAAGCGTCGATATGGTAGTACTTTTAACAGTTAGATGCAACGCAGTATTGGTATACTATTTTCCTTAATATTTTAGTTTTTCACAATAACAGTGACCAGTGGCGGCTTCTCCATTAGGTCAAATGGTCAATGACCCCCAATAAATATTTTCAAACAGAAACAAATAAATAAAATAATACGTAATTTATATTTTTTCAATTTTTTTTTAAATTTGGAAATTCCCTCTATTATTCTAAGGGTATAAACTCGTTGACCGTTCTTTTAATTCCGCGACACACTATCGATGCCTCACACCGCGATCTCCGGAGAGGTTTCGTTTCGTTGTCATCGATCACGGCTGGCGGCCCGCGTTGTCCTCGTGATTATAAACGGAGGCGAGTTTTTCCCGAGTGTTCCCGATCAAATTCGCATAGGGGCGCATAGGTACTATACGGCTTACGTCGGCAAAGTTTGGGTCAACAACCGTGCCGAGGAAACTTAAATATTTTTGTCAGTTGATGTGTTTAATGTGGATCGTGTAATAGGTTGTGGTTACGATTGCGTATTTTTATAGATTTCATTTTGAAGACTTTACGTTTTGTTTGTTGATTTTGTGGTTTGTTTTCAATTATTTTGGCGAGTTGAACTTTGAGAAACGACTCGTATTTAAGACCAGTAGTCGACCTTTGCCGAAATTTAAAATTCAGCAGTAAAGACAAAAACGAAGAATTAAATCGTTACTTTCGTAGAAATATGTACGAGTTATGTTTCTGGACATGCGGTTGCTTACTTCGCAACCGCATGGCATTTTATTGTTTCGTGTGTCTGATTTTTCCAGATGACTGTGGTTTATATGTATTGACCCACTTAAAAAGTGGACCAGGAGCCGCCACTGACAGTGACAGCGAATACACACACTAAATTCCTCGTAAATAGCTTTAACACCTACCGATTTTTGAGCCAAATAAAAATTTCCCGCGTGAGACAACGAAAATTTCGATTTTATAAAAAGTTGCAATTAAGGTGTAGTTTTTACACGTCCTTTTGTAGCTTTTTTAGCACGGAAAAACAGGTGCCGACGACATTCCCAGATCATCGACTACTTTTACCCAAGCTTTTAGTGAGAGGAGAACATCGATCTAAATATCGTACAACTCCACGCCCCAAAATATGGGAATTTAAAAAGAAATGCTCGGAAACGTTATGAGCTTTCATGAATTTTTAGAAATCATAGGAAATTATCCGAAATGCTGGAAAATTATAGGAAAAAATTCAGAAATTATAGGACATTATGAGAATTTTTTTTTTTGTAATAATTTCAGAAATCGATATCAGGTGTGGAAATTATTGACCCGTGCGATGTCATTCGAACTTAATACTTTATAATCTATACTAATATATAAAAGACTTGACCCACTCATCACGCTCCAGCTCAAACCGCTTGAGGTAAAATGCTGAATTTTGGCACACAGGTTCAATTCAATCTATGTTTTTGGCACTGCACTTCGCAACTTGCCAGATTGGTCTCCGCCCGGGGCTTATTTAGAGCTGGAGTGACCCTTCCAGATAATTTACACCTTATTCCGGTTTGGAGACGTTGTCCGGATGGCGAGCTCTGAGCTCCCGGTCACCCCGTGTATATCAATACCTTTAAATTTGTCTTTCTTAATAAACTCTTCTAATGCATCTTAGCTTCCACTAGATGCCCCCTGAGAGTACTACTGGTCTCAGGAGATAACCTTTTCTTTCAAGCTACCTCCTTACCCCTCCAACTCCCGCCGCATAGCGGCCATTACGCTAATATTCTATGTAGAACTGCGGCAGACGAACGGGATAGAATACAGGAACAACTAGGCCTCACACGTTCACAGCGCCTGCTCCCTTTCTAGCGGCGTCGTTAGTTTCCACTCTGAGCGTTTGAGTCTCCCGCTTCCCCCCGAAATAGAGCAGCAAAACCGAACACGTGGAACCACTTATGTTAATAACACAGAGGTCTGCCTTCGACGAGATGAACCGGAAGACCTTGGCACACAGGTTGATTTTAGGTTCGATAAGAAGGGATTTTTCAAAATTCAGATCCCAAGGGGGTGAAACCACCCCTTAACTATTACAATATTTTTTATTTAAAAAACGATCAGTTTTTCGGAAAAACGCTTGAACACGTGTTTTTTAATTTATTTTTTTAAACATATTTTAGGATTTTTAAAAAAATCATACAAGGTGTCCAAAGGGGTAAAACCATCCCTTAAATATTCTAATATATTTTATTTAAAAAACCGTTAGTATTCGGAAAACGCTTGAACATAATACGCTTTATATTTTATTGTTTTACATATTTTAAATTTTTTTATAAACCGATAGAGGGTGTCCAAGGGGCTGAAACCACCCTTTTAATATTATAGTTTTTATTTAAAAACAATTAGTTATTCGGAAAAACACCTGAACACTTTTATTACATATTTTAAGATTTTTTTATAAACTCTTACAGGGTTTTTGAAAAAATCGAGTCATTGATTAATTTTTGCGATCTTTTTCAAACCGTTTACCGTAGAAAGCTGAACTTGTCCAAACAGCTTAATTTTAGAGTGCAGAGGTTCGATAAGAAGGGATTCTTCGAAACGCAATTTCCAAGGGGGTGAAAGTACCCCTTAAATGTTTATAGTGGACTCGAAACTTGTCAAAATAAAACCGCTTCTTGGTTTAAAGAACGAGCTATATTAACTCCAAAAAATAGCACAGCAGACGAAATAATCCTAGCTTCATTGGAAAAAATTATTGCTCCACAATAAACAACATACTACTCAATAGATGTAGTTATAGACTAACACTCTACACTCTCTAAACCCTTCAGGAATCCCTCCCCACGAGTAAACTTTAAAATTGGGTGCACCAGTGATGCTTATTCGAAATTTAAACGACCAAAATTGTGTAATGGAACTCGGCTACAGGTTAAAGCATTACAAAACAATGTAATAGTGTCTACTATTATTTCTGGACCTGATCTGGGAGAAAGTTTTTATACCACGTATCCCTTAATTCCGTCAGACTATCCTTTCAGTTTAAACGTGTAGAGTTTCCTTTAAAGCTTTGTTTCGGCACGACAATTAACAAAGCTCAAGGGCAATCCTTAAATAGAGCTGAAGTAGACTTGCGCTACGATTGTTTTTCCTTTGCCCAACTCTATGTGGCATGCTCTAGAGTAAGTTCTTGTAGAAGCTTGGCTATTTTACAGCCAGAGAATGCAACAACAAACGTGGTTGATAAAGAGGTCCTCGAGGGTACCCGCTAGTTATATATAAATATGAACGAACTTCAAGTAGTTTAAGTTCAAAATCAGATAAAAAGTAGAAATATGATCAATAAAAGTTATAAAAAATAATGGACGTTCGGATGTGAATTTTTTATCCTTTGGTTTCAATAATGTTACATTCTGCATTTTTTACTTAATTTTACTTTTGTATTTCACATGTTTTAAAACAAATAAGTATCGTAAAATGGGGTGAATATAAACAGTTTAAAACCTTTCCAACTCCGTTGCCAAAATGGTTGTCATCTTTTCGACAACGAAAAATATTGAATCTACAGGTATCGACTTATAAATCCAAAAGGGCATAATAGATTTTCTTTTCAATAGAGTTTTTCACTAAAAAAATAAACACTCTTTTTCTGGTCACACTTAATGTAGGATGAAAAGAAACACCCATTTTATTCAGTGAAATTTGCTATTCTACCCATACGTGGGAGAATAGAGTCACATATGTTTTTAAAGTTGGTAAAAAGTATAAATACCCAGAAAAAAAGTGACAATTTTACAAAAAAAAAACATTTATTTTTGTACAAATGTAACAAATTTAAAGACATTATTTAAGTTAAACAACTTTGATGCACATTAAATTTTAAAATGTCTCTTCTCGTCTTGAACTGTTGCATAAACAAAGCACTTTAAACGCTTTTACGGTCCATACTTCCAAGTGTTCACAAAACATATGTTAATCAAAAAGGGTCATTATGAAGCACCATCATTGTTTTTAAAAATATTTACATGTAGCATCAACTATCTATTTTAGTTGAAACTGTACATTGCATCGTGATTTTCGTATGACAACCCTATAGAGAGGATGCATCGGTACTAGGACTACTAGGTGCACTCAGCTAGTCTGTCGATATAGGATACATCTAGCTATGCTGGATTATATGTCATCAGCCATGGCAAAATAACAATGTTACCCAAACTCCTAGACTGTCAGTCTAGTAGGAGGTGTTTTAGGTTTAAGTTTACTTTGTTTTAAGTAAGTATATAATAATTCATGATACTTGATACTCTTCCATACGACGGAAGTACTGAATGCAGCAACTCTAAACCTTGTTATAAATTCACCCTACTGTGGCGCCACTATGCATAAATTATTGAAAACATCGGAATACAAACAAAGTTTGGCGAATGAATTTTTTAAAGTTTTTTACCTAGTTCATCATTATTCATTATAGTTTATATTTTTGTAAAATAAACAAAAAAGCCTAATTAAAATAATAAGACTTTATAACTAAGGACATGTCTCAGCCCAAGAACCCGCTCATTTTAGAAAGGTAATGACCTTTAGGCCAAGGACTTGTCTTAAAAGCACGCAAAGTTGTCTGGTCTTGAGTAGAATGTCACATCAGAAATTATTGCTTAAAAAGACTTTGAACATGAGACATAGCAATCATATATATGTTTTCTTGCTTAAAACAATAAAATAATTCAGAAGAAAAACTAGTGTTTGCTACATTTTGCTGCTTTGTTATTTAGCTAAATTTACAAATGGCAAATTTTATTAAAAATCAGCAGTTAATTTATCAAATATAAAGAAAATGTTGTTTAAGGAGGATAGTAAATAAATCAGGTATGAAAATTTACTAATAAACCATTCAGTTCAAAATACAAGAGTTCTAACCACACTACACCATATCAACGACTTGAGGGTGCAGGTACAAAATAATAGTTTTAATAGCAGGTACAAAAAATTAGTATACTATATGTGAATGAAAGGTCTATAAGGAACAAGCTGGACAGTCTTGAGGCATATGTTTCTTTATTGGAGGTTGAAATTTCAGTTATTATAATAACAGAGACATGGCTATCGGAGATGGATATTATGGATTAACTGGATTTGACTCAATTTATGCCAGTAGAAAACAACATGCTGGGGGGTGTGCTGTATATGAGACCAATAAAGTATAAAACATTAAAAATATTGGAATATAATGGTATATCGTATTTGTTGATACACCTAATCGACTTAAATAAATATATTGATGCAATATATAATCCAAAAGGTACCAGGGATAATGTGTTAGACACAGTTCACCTGCTTGAAGAAGAGATCTCAGAACTGGGCTCAAAGTATGTGTTTGTAGTGGGAGACCTCAATATAGACCTCCTCAATGATAACCACAATACACACATGTAAAAAGAAGTCTGTATGGGTGGTGGATACAGGTTTTGTAACAACAATATCCCCACAAGAAATGATAAGTCACTAATTGACCACATCACCACCAACTCGGAATCTCTGACGCGAGTATCCATAATAGAAAGCTCATTCAGTAACCATGATCTCCAGGTCATACACATAGAATCTTCTATTAAAAGTAACAAGTAGAATTTATCAAAAGAAAATTGTACACTACAATAGGGTGAATGAATCACTTCAGATATTAAATCAAAAACTATCTGTGAATGAGGATGTCAATAGCAATTACAACTCCATGGTGGCTTGTTTTGACCAAAACACTACCTATATCCAGAAAAGGATGAAAATTATGAATAACTCCAAACTATGGTTTGACCATGAGACTATTATTATAAAAATAAAAACAACATCCATCAAATGCACTGCTGAAGACAAAATATGTTTATGCACAGAAAAAGTTAAAGCTGCATATCAAAACAGCCAAAGACTCCTACTATGAGCAAAAGTTTGGTGAAGCCAGTGGTAATCCAAAACAGACATGGAATGTGATAAACAGTGATTTAACAAACAAACAACCAAAAAAAGGTGATACTATTGACTCTATAATGAAAGATGGTGTGCTGCTGATGGAAAGAAGGAACATATATGAACATTTCAATGATTACTTTGTCAGTGTCGGTGACGACCTTGCCCGTGTCCTTCTGAATGTTCCATATTATGAGAATCATGTAGGTCTGTGTGGCGGTTCCATGTTTATGTATCCAACAGATGAAAATGAGGTCAGAAGTTTCATTGCCCATCTGGACCCAAACAAGGCAACAGGTATAGACGATGTTGATGTGAGATCTCTGAAGGAGTGTAAAGATGGTGTAGGCCAATTCTCACAAAAGTAATAAATCAGTCTTTGAGCAATGGAATAGTCCTTGATAAATTAAAAATTGCCAAAGTAAAACCTTTATATAAAGATGGTGATAAGGACTCTGCTAATAACTATATAACAATTTTTTCTATAAACAACAGTATGGCTTTCGTGAATCTGTATCAGCGATACTGTATGAGCAACAGTAAATCTAATTTCCGCCATACAAAGCGAACTCGACAAAGGAAAAAAGCTGCTATGGTCTCGCTCGATTTACGAAAGGCATTTGATATGGTAAATCATCAGATATTGTTGGCCAAGATGAACTGTTTGTGGATTCATGGAGTCTATCTTGCTGTTAGAAAACAAAAGGTTTTTATTGACTCATCAAGTAAAGAACAAAATATTAAATGTGGTGTACCTCAGGGGTCCATCCTTGGTCCGACATTATTCCTTATATATATCAACTCAATTTCAAAATTAAATTTAAAAGGTAATATACAACTTTATGCGGATGATACTGCTATCATGTATAAGAATAAATCTGAAATACTGTTGAAACAAGATATAAAAAATGACTTAAATTTAATAGAAAAACGGTTAACCATGCACAAACTGACCTTAAACATTGACAAATCATCATATATGTTAATTTGTAAGAAAAAACCTGTTACTCGAGATTCCATTGATATTAATAATAATCTAAAACTCAAATATAGTTCTTATATAAAGTATTTAGGCTTGTACATAGATGAAACACTTCAGTGGAATGTACATTTAAAAATTTTAAGGGAGAGACTCTTGGCACCTGTAGGAGTTCTGCGGGGACTGAGTTATGTGGTTGTAAAATGAATGATTGTCATTCATTTTACAACCATTGTCACTTACAGTATCTCACTATTTTGTAGTACCCTACAACACAACTTCTGGTCAACTTAATGAAAATATTGCAAAACAGGGCAATAAAAAATATATATAATCTTCCTTATAGCTACAGTACAAAGCTATTCTATAAGCAATTTAATATGTCTCTTGAAAATATGTATAAATATCAAGCATCATTGTATATTCATCATATGAAACTTGAAATTCGTCACTCGAATATAAATATTTTATATTGTAATAATATTCACTGCCATAACACTCGGCAACAGAACGATATAGAACTGCCTAGAGTACATTACATGGTAGGAACAAATAGTGTTCAATATAAGGGTACTTCTGTTTATAACAGCATACCCTCCTCCATGAAATCTTTACTGAATCTGAAATCCTTTAAAAATAAAATAAAACTAAAACAATGTTTTAGATAATGTATAATTGTTTATTATCTTTAGAGTGTATAATTGCGCCACCTATCTTCTCTTCTTTATGTTAATGTAATGTAATGTAATGTAAATTTTATGTTATTGTTCATGTAGCATGTAGCTTCTCCTAGTTCAACTAGGTTCTGACGTATATGTACACATTGGTACTATACTGTGATTTTAAATTTAAGTGTAACACTGTAAATAGAATAAATCCATATGAAACTTTGTAATTTCCTGGATTTGAAAATAAACGATTTTCTTTTCTTCTTTTTTTCTTAATGAATGAAAAACCTAATATATTGATGTTCATACAATTAACTCTCGCCATAGTTACCTTAAAATTAATAATGAAATGTCCAAATACATATTAAAAGATAAAATAAATATATATAACACACGCTACATACTAGCCAAAAAAGTACAAGAAGCAGTTAGGTCTCTTAGCTAATTTGAATATTGTTGTTTACATTACAAGGCTGATCAGTTCAGACCCCTTAATATGCAAGTTACAATTGCAACAACTGCAAATAATATTCTGATGGTAAATCAATCTGGTTTTCGAATGAATCACAGCTGTGAAACGGCTATTCAGAATGTTCTTTATGAATGGAAGAATCTCTTGGATGATAATTATGCAATAGGAGTAGTGTTCCTTGATTTACAACGGGCCTTTGAAACTATAGATAGGGATATAATGTTAAGCAAATTGAAGGGAATTGGTATAAGTAATACTGCCCTTGATTGGTTTGTAGATTATTTGAAGAATAGAAAGCAGGTAACCAAAATTAATAAAAAAATTTCCACAATAATGGTGTTCCACAAGGAAGTACATTAGGTCCGATGTTATTTTTAATTTATATTAATGACATAAACCAGGAAATAAAAAATTGTTCTTTACACTTGTTTGCAGATGACACATTGCTGTGTTTTAATTCAAAGGACTTAACTCACTTAACTTCCACAATAAATTTAGAATTAAGTAATCTCTATAAATGGTTTAATAAAAATTTACTAAAATTAAATATACAAAAATCGAAATTTATGCTTATAGGAAGTAATAAAGTTCAAAATGAATTCATATCAAGTAATTTAAATATAATAGTAGGTAGTGATAATTTAGAAGTAGTAGAAAATATTAAATATCTTGGTTTTATTATTGATACACATCTTAGTTTTAAAGAACACATATTGTATATAATTGGAAAGATAACCAAAAATGTTAATTTTTTGTCACGAGTTTCACCATATCTTACTCGCTGGTCCAAGACTACTGTCTTTAACACATTAATCCTTCCACATTTGGTCTTTAGCTCCTCAATACTCTATTTTGCTAACAAAAATGAGCTAAACAGGATGCAAAAACTTCAAAACAGATGTATGAGATTAATTTTGGGGGAAAAAAGAGAAACACCTATAAGAAATATGCTAACGACATTAGATTGGCTCTCTATAGAATCATTTTTGAAATATCAAGTACTAATCCTTATTTATAAAATTAAAAATGGACTAACTCCTAACTATCTGACAGAAAAACTTGTCACGTACAAGTCTATACATACCTATCCAACAAGAAATAACGAAAATTTTTATGTGTATACAAAAAATAAGAGGAGTACTGAGAAAGCACTTAACCATAGAGGTTTGATTGAATTTAACTCCTTGCCACAGATAATTAAAGATAGCCCAAAATTGGATTTATTTAAAAAACTCTTAAAAAGACATCTAATGGGAGAGTGATACATACTATATTCTAATAAATAATTGTACATAAAGTGATTTGTAAAAATTTTATTTTATTGATATATTTGAGTGTTTGTTTTGATTAAGATAAGTTTTATTATACTTTTTATGTATTAGCTAAATGCTAAATAAAAGGAATTATTATTATTATATCTCCATGACGGGGTAAGGTCGAGAAGCAGCTAACTCCAAAAATTTGTATACGGACTTATAGTCTTTGTGAATTATAAGTTACTTTTCAATGAATGATCAGACTTTTAAGAGACTTATAAAAAACCTGTGTTGTCTCTTTTAGTAGATAATAAGATTTTTAAGTGATTTTAAAGTTTTTAATATAACTTAGGATGACTTTCGAGTCTTCGTAGATCGGAGTAATTTTAAAGTCATCTAGAAGATTTTAAGTGAGTTAAGTCTTTCCAATTATATTTTCTATGAATAACAGTGGTTAATTTTATAGCATCATTTCCTCATATACAGGGTGTACCTCAGGACGACATACTAAACGTTTCTAAAAAACCGATGCCAGTACTTAAATCGGTGTTTTAAATTTTAATTAGGCTGGAACTTTTTTTTAGATTTTGGTACTTGCCATTGAGTTTAAAATAATCATTTTAAACAGTCATTTTACAGTAAATTTGACTATGTTAGGGATTATACTTTATAATAACTTTGTCTATCATTATATTTCGAATTACATTAAATTAAGCAATTTGTGTATTCAGAAGTACAGATTGCATTTTTCTCTGTATTTTATTTTGTTTTTGTTAGTTGAAATGAAAATTAGAACCGATTTTATTATTTGTATTTTATGTATCTGTGATCGATTTTCGTTTTTTTTTTATTTATCTTGTTAGATTATTATGTTTTTGTTCATTAAAATAAAAATTAAAACTGATTTTATTTGTGTATTTCATTTAGACAGGAAACATAAAAATGTTGTGAGACTTTTGCGAGCCTCTCGCGCGAGACATGAGGCGAGACAAGACTTTTATTGCAAAACGAGACTCGAGACGAGACATTCCTCTTTTCTTGCGAGACAAGTCTGGCCTCGTAGGCATCATTAATCAAAACTTCCAATGTTCTCAATGAGAAAGAATAATTATTAATAAAACAACTATCTTTATTTCGCCTATTTTAGTTATACTAATTTGATAACTGTTTAATGAATAAACTTATTTGCACTCAATGATGACCAGCAGTTGACTTTCCATATTGCTGTTCCCACATTTTCATATACTCCTTTTTCCTTTGTTCTCTTCGGGCAAAGTACTCCGGATACTGAGCTTTTTCCAAAGGGTGCCAATAATCCAGAACCCAATCTGGAGGTTCAACTTCTCTAGCATAAGATACACCACCAGGTGAAAAAGGAACTAAAAAATATCTTCAGTGTAAAATTCACCTAAATATATGCATATTTATGTAATACAAATCAAGATATTCTAATATTCTTGTAACAGTATTTATTGATCTTTGGCATTTGATACAGCTGACACTGATCAGCCTCTTAGCTGACATATTGCATATAACCTCTTTAAAACATAGAAAGCAATATACTGTGATTAATGGAAGCACCAGTGAAGTCATCAATAGAGCGGAGTAATATTTTGCCTAGAAGATGATATTTGTCAATAATGTGCTTTTGTATCATATGGTTGAAGATTCTTTAAATTAAAAATATTTTGTATTATACACGGTGCACTCAAAAAGTAGGGCGCCACAAAGATACATTTTTTTAAACGGAGCACTCTGTATTTAAGTCAATTTTTAAATTATACATGTAATTCCAAGACTTTCTTATTGTGTGTTTAATATTCGAAAATCTTATAGTTTTAAAGATAATTCCAATTAAAATAAAAATGTAGCATTTGCAAGCTTCTGTTTATTGTCAAAATACTACCTAAATTTTGATCCCAGGCCCTATAAAATTAGTATCTGGAGTAAAGTATAAGCCAAATAAATATAATTACCATGAAATATTGCTAATTGTATTTACAGGGTATTCACTCTACAGGCCCAAAGTTTCAAAATTTTCAAAAAATCTGGATTTTTGCTGTCAGATCTGTCTATAGCTCTGTCACCTATACTGTACCAAACAGTGCAGTAGAGGAGTTGTGGGTGGATGTGTTTCTCAACAATGTTTCTTAGACATTCTGTTCTGTGTACATTCCTCTTATTTCCCGTTATCAACATAGAACGAGCATATAATATCGATTAACTACATCATAGACAGAAAACTCACATCTAAATTGTTCATTATTGGCAACTACAATCTACCCAATTTTATAAATAACATAAAACAAATAGATTCGAGGGATAATACAATTAACGAGTTATTCGCCGAGCTTTCTACCAACAAAAAAAATAACATTTTAATATCAAACAACGAAACTGAAATCCTCTTATAAGTCTGTGTCTGTTTTCAGCAGTTTAATTGAATATCCAATTACAACAACGCCATACTGGATGTAGTATGTTCCAACTCAAATATAAATACAATACATAGTTCCTACATTTAGATTAAGACTAAAAGACCAATAGCACTAGGCTATGTAGGTCAAACAATTATTATTATCCTAACTGAATGAAGAAGTTAAATATTGTAAAATATATAAACAAAAATATACTATATTTACTTTCTGCATAAAAAAAATTTGATATAATAATAATATATATTCGGGCAACATTCAAATTACCAGTGATACCATTTTTAAAAAACTTGTTGAATTGAATGAAAATATGAGCGTGGGCACATATAAAATACCACCTTTGTTTGTGAAGAATTGTAATCCTACATTATCACTGCCACTGAGATGTACTTTCAAACTATCCCTCAACACAGGAACTTTCCTTGCAGTTTGGAAACGGGCAACAGTCACTCTGATTTTCAAATGTGGGAAAAGATCAGATATATCTAACTATCATCCAATATTAGGACTTGTTTGCTTTACAAAAGTGCTAGACTTTCGTGGAGTACTCTCGCAGCACTAACACAGATTTATAGCACAAAGATCGTGTGAGGGGAACTTGGCGGTTTATTCCAACCATATTGCACAGGCCGTCGACACGAATACTCAGGTTAATACAGTATATTTTGACTTTAAGAAAGCTTTGCACTCAGTCAACCACAATCTCCTACTGAGCAAGATGAAGTTTTATGGTATTGAAGATCAACTCCTATTGTGATTGGAAAGCTACCATGTTGGTCAGACGTAGCAGGTTAAGTTCAACAGATATCTACAGATGACATCCAGGTTGACTCAATTGTTCCTCAAAGTTCATATTTAAGCCCAATACTGTTTCTTATCTTATTAAGAATTTATCAGATGTTTTCAAGAATTGTTCAATTCTGTTCTTTACAGATGACCTCAAAATCTACAAGACTATTGAAGATACAAACACAAAATTACAAGGTGAAATTCATAAAATCGTGAAATGGAGTTCTGATAATGGATTCTTAATAGGTCAAAAACCAAAATTATAACTTTCACAAGAAATAACCTATCATCCACCAATATAACACCAATGGAACATTACTGGTTGGTGTCTACGGTGAACAACCTTAGTGTTGTGATGAACATTGAGTTAAGGTTCAACAATCATGCTGAAGGGGTGATAGACGGTGGGCTTCAGAACCTCGTTACTGAGATAACACGCCATCTATTAATGGGAGCTCTTGCATAGATTTGGTTGTAACAAATAATAGCGATAGTTGTACATTAAATGTTCTTAAGACACCCAGTATTACTGATCACTATATTATATTGATATTTTATTATTTTGCATTTGGGTTGGAGTCTCTTCAAGTTCAGAGCAGGGGGAGAAATATGGGACTACAGAATAACTGATTTAGATAAAAAAATACAGCATATTATTTCAGAAATCATTAAGGTTCTTAAACGGGTGGCACCTAAAAGAAATGTGAAAATATTTCCGTGTTACAGAACTTGGTGGAATGACATAGTTAGGGAAATCACAGAGAGATGTGATGTGAGCTATAAACTGTATATAAAAAACCAAACATAAGACAAATGGAATATTTACAAGGAAAATTGAAATTTGGCTGCAAAAACATTCTGGGAAGAAAAAACAAAATATTATTTGAATGTAGGGGTAGCTCTACAGAAATGTGGACAACTCTTAAGAATGTTATGCCAAATTCAAGTAATAATAATTATAAGGGAATTTCAGAGCTTGAAATGTACAAAGGTAAAATAGTAAGATATTTCTGAAATGCCAAATTGTTTAAATAAGTTTTACATTGACAGTATTAATGACATAGTAAGTAAAATTGACAAATTCAGTACCTTTTCCGGTAATAAACAGAAGCAATATTGGTTAGTTAGAAAGTTTTGTTACCATTGATTTTGAGGCTCTAAAAAAGATTGTTTTTTTCCATGTAAAATAAGAAGAGCCATGATGTTATCAATATGTTATTAATAAAAAAAGACTACAGTAGTATATCTGTGCTCTTGCTTAATGCTAATGATATGAAGGTATCAACCATCATACATATACTGAAACATCTAAATAACAATAAAATACCTGAATTAAGGCCAGTTAAGGAGCAACTATTGAGATTTTTAGAATTAAATAACATCATTAGCAGTGTTCAGTTGGAATTTAGGTCATAACACAGTTTTTTTAAATGACTGGATGTGTATTTTAGATACAAATTTGATAACAGGAGTGGATTTTTGGACCTACCAAGAGCTTTTGAAACTGTAGATAAAGATAGGTTAATTAAAAAATTAAATAGCATGGGAATAAGTGGGATGGTACTTTTATGGTTAAGTAATTATTTGGAAAATAGAAGCCAAAAATTAAAGATTAATAATGTATTGTCTGATAATCTCGAGAATGAGTGAGGAGTTCCCCAGGGCTGTGTTTTTATTGAATATTGATGATTTAGTAGGGACAGCTGGCTCCACAGCTTCCTGACTGGAAGAGAACAGGTTGTTAAAATTGGAAATTCACTCTCTAGGGTGATTCGGGTTCCATCTGGTGTGCCTCAAGGATCGCACAGTGACCCAGTTCTTTTCTGTATACTTCTCATAGATCTAAATATTTCAATAAAAAACAATAGTTCTTTCTTAATGTTCGCAGATGATATAAATTTGTACCACTCGACTGGGACCATTTGTGACTAGACATTTCTATGGGAGGATCTTAATAGCTTTTTCTTGTGGTTTTGCAAGAATCATCTGGACCTTAATATAAACAATTGACAGATCAACAGTTGATTTCTCTATTGCAACTTTTAAAAGGTTATACTACTTTATGTTGTGTTCAGTCTTAGAGTATAGGTCTGTGGTGTGGTCTCCAACAAATGTGGCACAGGTGGACTCAATTGAGAAGGTGCAAAACAAGTTTCATTGAATTGTAGGGTATAGGAGTGGGTTCCAGAGGAGATGACTTTACTTATGTTGACATTAGAAGTCAAATTGGTTTATTGACATTATAAATTCGTAAAACTGCAGTGGATTAATGCTTCCTTCATAGGTTATTAAATTCAGACATTGACTGCCCCAAATTGTTAAGTAATATTCAACTTTATATACGTGTTAGACATAATCGTGATTCTGAGACTTTCTTTATTACATTCCATCCAACTAATTATGAGCAAAATAGTCACCGAAATGGTTACCACTGTTAATATCATCAATATCAATGCAATATTTATTTGGAATTTCATTAGGTGGCTTTAAGAGACAAGTAAAAAGACTGTTTTAGATAAAAATTTATTTCTTACAATTTGAAGCATTTTTAACTCTTATGTGCCTAGATATATTTTAATAATTAATTTTAAATGTGCATTGTATTATGATTTTAAGTGATGTACCTAGTAACTGTGTGACTTAGCCTTAGTAACTCTTTGTATTTTTTTATATTGTAAACTGGCTTGGCCGTTAATGAAGGAATAAATAAATAAATAAAATCTGTATATGGCAAATAAGGTATATTAAATTATGCTGGCAACTGGTAACACTCAGAGTTAAATTAGCAATGAATAACATTCTAAATACTCACATTGCTTAGGATGCCAATGTTGTGTGTTAAAAAGTTCTTTTTCACCTTGTTCAACGAGCTCTTTAGCAATGATCATATCCTTAACATCTTTATTATCATCAAACCTTTTCCTCATAAGAGTGGCTTGGTACCTGAATACATCCCTGCAAAATAATAAAGTGATATACTCACAATACAAAATGAGCTAGGTAACATTTATTTTCTTTAAATGTTGTTTTTGGCATTTTCTTGAAAAAGGGGCTATTCTTCTCTCTAGGTTTTTTACATAAACATGTAAGTTTTTCAATTACACAAAAACCAAATTTTTATTATTTTTTTTTTAGTCTGTAAGCTTAAGACTTTCGTTTAAAATTTGAAAAAACTGCAAAATCTGAAATACTTACTCAAGGAAGAGTTCTAGTATTATATGACAACGCTTCTTCAACTAAAACTCATCATGTTGAATAATTTTGTTGAGTACCGGATGATTAATTTGATGAAACAAATCAAAAACAAGTTTTTTAAGAAGTCGAAGCAAAGCCTTTGACTTAATGGGCTTCCCCTAATGGAATTCAAATACACTGTGAATAACATAAGAAAATGAATGTTACAAAATTTCCCAATTAATTTTTCAGCCTTCAATTCATTGTTCGAAACAAACTAGACCTCACCGTTTGATCATATTTGTTATTTGTGAAATACTTATATATTTATAAAACCTTTAGCATTCTCTTCACCCATTATCACAAACCCGTAGCCAGGGATGGGTCTGGAAGGGTTTTAAAGGAAGTACGATTTTTCTGGACAATTTAAATCACAATAGTATCTCTATATTCTTAAAAGTTCTGTAAATTTTATATAAATATCACTAGATAAAAATCAAATCTGGTATGGTCCGTTTTCGATTGAATGGGCAATTATTTAAAGGAAAACCTGTTTGCAATACCTACTATTTTATTAGAAAATGTATTACACCTCCATTTTTTTGGTAGGAAACATCCCAGAATTATGTAATAATTCCAACAATAAAAAATACCTACCGACGATCGTACCAAGCCTCAACTTGTCGAATAGCTTTTTTATATAAACTTTGAACTCTTCTGGTATGAGTTCTTAGCCCAGTTGGCAAACTGACCGCCATAATTTTAAAATTTAAATTTCCAGATTTCCCCTTAGCTTTTTTTAGAAGTCAATCATCTCAAACAAATATCAAATAATGTCTAAAACCGTACACTTCAGTAAACACCCCTCCACATACCGACGTTGCCACAGTTCTTTTCTTTGTACAAGAAAATTGTTATTATATATTTTAGATTTAATGATGGTTTAAGGCTTTAAAGATGGTTTTATCGTCAAACCTAAGCTAACCTAACGCTAACGGGACAGATCACCTAACTAACAGTATAGGATTTGTTAAAAAAAATTGTTTTAATATAAGCTATAAACCTAACTAATCCTAACATAACTTAATTAGCACTATTAACACACACGCTGCAGAACGTAAGCCAAGAACCTTACCAATGCGCCGGGAGGCTTCACACCGAGAATGTACCTTCGCCGCAATAAACCTTTATATTAAATAAAAGATAACATCGGTATGTGGCAGAATGTTTACTGAATAATCAAAACGGTGACAACACGCGAATTTCAGTTTCTAGTACAGTTGTTTTAATATAAACTTAGAGTCTTAATGGGGTGCTATGGCGCGCTTTCTTTACACCAAACCTAACAAATCCTAACCCAATATCCTTTCGAATTGCCCCGTGGAAGGCAGACCTCTCTGTTTCTGTGTTTTTGTTTTTAACAAAGTGGTTCCACGTGTTCGGTTTAGCTGCCTTATTTCGGGGGGATACGGGAGACTCACTCAAAGTGGAAACGAACTACCCCTCTATAAAGGTAGCAGACGCTGTGAATGTGTAAGGCCTAGTTGTTCTTGTATTCTACCCGGTTATATAGAATATTGACGTAATGGCCGCTATATGGAGTGAGTAGGAGGGGTAAGGTGAAAAAGGCTTAAAAAAAGATCACCTCGTGAACCAATAGTACTTTCAAGGGACATCTAGTGGAAGCCAAGAAAATTTAAAAAGATATTTGGAATAAAAGGACTGTACCGGGAGTTTAGAGCACGCCACCCGGACATCCCATCGATAATGTCTAACGTCTCCGAATTGGAATAAGGTGGAGGGCCGCCTCAGTTCTGACTTAAGCCCAGACGAAGAGCAATCTAGAAAATTGACTAATATCCGCGCCAACAATTTAGAAAGAAAAACAAAAAACTTTAGAAAAATCATCTGCCTCTACGGTGATACGAACAAATATGCGCTACATCCATCCTACCAACAAGTAAAGAGGACGATGCAGCACTATCAATACAAATTATTTATACTCTGAATTTTGCTATCAGCAACCAATGAAATCACATCTCAATTAAAAAATCTCGACTGTCTAAGCAAAAGTGTCCAGTATTGCCAGCCTTCATGATTAGGACCGACTAATTTTCATAAAGTTTTGTTATGCTACTTGTGGTGATTTACTTAAGTATAAATTGATTGTTTTATTATAAATGAACTTTTTTTACATCAACCCAACAAAAAACTTACAACTTACTAAAACTACATGAAACACAAATGGATACAAAATTATAGGTTTTGATATAAAAAACAAAAAAGATATTGTTCCTCGGAAATAGAATCCAGACATTTACAATGCAATTCCAACGTCCTACCGTTGAGCTGGCAGACCTCGCATCTCGCACCGAAAACTTAAAGAACTTTGTTTACACTACATTTCCAATAACGACGGGCTGTACTAAATTGTATCGAACACTGCCTAAAAAACGGTTGCAGTTGTAAATATAATGAATATAAAGACGGTCAAAATCTGCTTTTCTCATGAAGCAATAATAAAAGAAACATAATATTCCCCAAAACGTCTTACATCTAGCGAACGTAAGCTTATATAGTGTTATCCGCACGCTTTTCGACAGCATTTGCTCCACAGGAATTAAAAAATGTCTGATTTTTATTGCAAATGCCATTATAATTTTTATATAAATATATAAATAATAAGTTTATAATTCTTAATTACAGGCCATTGACTTTAGTGAGTAAATTTAAATTTCAAGAAGATGAAAAACTCTTAGACTCACTTAGATGGGGCTTCTGGAAGACACATCTTGGCTAGAATAGGCGTGTTTTCTTAGACCTTCTAGCAACAAATAGTTAAAAGTATCATTGTCGGAAGTCAAACGTCTGAAATAACATGTTTTTTTGCCATCAGTGCTATCGGACATCTCTCTTTGCTCTAGAATATTGCAATCATTGAAAATCTTCTATTTGATACGCCTCTGGATATTTTTAGGTTGTATCATCAAGTAAATTCATGTTTCATGCCCGCTTTAAAAAACTGAGCAAAGGGTAAACTGCACCTTTCCTTCTCCTATCTCTTCTTCAGTTTTGAAAAATTGTATTAAAAACTAATTCCTATCTAAATTTAATTTAAGATCTAAACCATGCACATACCAAATCAAATATACACACCTTTTGCATTAAGCGCAGTATTAGCAATATGAAGACACGGACATATCTACCAATACGTCTAAGTCAAAAAACTCGTAACCAGGACTTACCAAAAAATCCCTTGTTTTAATATAACCTCGGAAACCTAATCAATCCAAAACTAATATAATCCATATTTTTAAAATCATCAAGTTTTAAAAAAAAAAACTTTGAAAAACCATCCGCCTGAACGAAGATTCAAACACTTATGAGCCGCATCTAAAGTAGAGTATCCTACCACCGAGTCGATGCTGAATTTCAAAACTTGTTTATACACCGCAGAAATAAACGGCGAACCAAGGGAAACGCATTGAACAATCTGTGATGTGATTGGCATTCTCCATGAAAATTAGAATATTATATAATATTGATATCTCTTATTTTTTATTTAATTTTGAGCTTTTCTTCTAGTTAGATAAGCGCGTTAAAGATGTTTTTAAACAGCGTGATACTGGACAAGCTAACAACTTTTTTCATAAGTAGTACATTTTTTATAATTTCGGTAGTTTCAAAAAAAATTCAGTACATTTTTAAAAATGACTGCGGCTACACTGGCCATGGAAACGGTACGCCGTGATTAAAAATAGAGATGGCAAAAGCGAGTCTTTTTATTAAGTCAGGTCAGTCGAGTCATCAGCATTAAATGAATCGTGTCACCGACTCGAGTCATCGAGTTATTTATCGGAGCGAGGGCGTTAGAGATGGGAAATCCGGATCTTTTTTAAAACCCGGGTCAATGGCTCTGGGTCAGTATAAAGATCCGGATCAGTGATCCGGATCTCGGATCTTTGCAGTAAAATAAGCCAAAGAGAGTCATATTCGTAATTAGGGGTACGCATAATGCATGGTTGCATCTGTTAGACGGTAGCGTAAGCACGCAACACACAACATCATTTTTACAGGAAACAATTAATTTTTTTATTATAAACTTGTATATGCTTGTATATGTAGTTCACAGGGAAACGTTTTACAATACTATATAAGTTCAGCGTCTAAGCATGTTTTTAATTCAGCGTTTAAGCATATAAGTAGAGTTTATTTTATAATTTGAGAATTAATTTTAAAAAAATGTCGAAAAAAACCGATGAAACTTGGAACCATTTTGAAGAAAGAGAAATAAAGCCAAATGCAGTTATTGTTCCCAATTAATTAGTATATCAGGTGGATCTAGTGGAAATTTATCTAGACATTTGCGCGTAAAGCATCCAGGTAAGATAATTATAGGTATTATGGCATATAAATGAATATAGACCAACCAGATCGAACACGTTATTTTGGGAATGCGGGCGATCCTCTTGTATTCAATTACACAAATTTGAATTACATATTAAAAAGACTACCTCTTTTTGATGACTTCAAAAAACAAATATTTATAGATTAACTATTTTCTTTCAATTTGCAACCAAAAAGTTAACGCTCTTGATAATATTGTGTCTATTTTTCGCTTATTCAAAATTATTTACGATACTTTAGAAATATATACACAAGATTCTAATCATATTGTAATGCTATATTTCTACCTCTAAATTGTAATAGATAACGTCCAACCGCTCAAGCGCTGGTGCCAAATTTTGACTTAATGAAATTTCTGGAAAAGAAAATTATTGGAGTACATTTATTTTTGGTTAGCCCAAGTTTAACTTTTCCGTGGTTTTAATGAAACGTGAATGTAACTAAATTTTCGAATTTAATAAACAATGCAAGCAGCTAGCTCTGAAGACAAAAGTGAATGTTTTATTTAAAATAAGATCAGGTTAATCTCTACAGAGAGAAGAAGCAGATTAAAAACATCAAAACTAAGCCAAATTATTTTTTTAAATAGTAATTTGTAATATATTACTTTTAAGCTATTTTAGGCACACATTTTTTACATTTGCTATGTTTTTTTTCTATGTTTTTAAATTTTCCATGTTCTGCCATACATATAAGTGAGACATTTTAGTTATCACCTATTACTTAATTTTAATTTGTTTATATTTTTTACAATACCAAAATTTAATTTTATTATTCCATATCACATTCTACAGTTTTCCACGCCATAATACTTCTTAGTTTCTTTCATTCATTTTAATTTTATGTTATATTACTAATTATTTAGTTCAAAGACAGTTTACAATATGATTAATATAAATTTATAACATTAATTTTATTGCTTTTTATTATTTTTTTTTACATCTCTATTAATTAGGTTAAGGTCATCTTAAATTTCAACAGACATCGCATCAAAAAAAAATAAATAAAGATTTAAATCAGTAAATCTAATATCTAATTCAAACAACATAAATCTAAGTTTTAAATTAAAGAACTGCGGTAATATGGTACCTATAAATATTAAATGTATAAAGCCAAGCCACCCAACCCTAAATTAATATTTTACACGAGATTCTGGCTATACAGAAATTCATATTTCATAGCAAAACGCCAATCGGTATTTAATAAACTAAAGACCGACTGAAGTCCCGGTGTTTGTTTTTATCATGTTAACGGATCTGGGTCAGTTTAAAGACCCGGATCAGCGATCCGGATCTCGGATCTCTTTAAATTCATTAAAATAGGCGGGCCATTATTAAAGATATTGTACTTTTATCTTACAAGGCTTAAAAGTCTTGCTATAGTGGTTTTGAAGTTGAAGTTTTTATGTTTCCAACTATGTTTTGACTTGTTTTTTTTTATTATGAAATATAGATTTTTATATTTCTTTTTATTAACTATCATCCTATTATCATTTCTAATTAGAAGGTGATCTGAACTTCAATATACACATCACACAAAAAAGTAGAGATTTAAATTTATTATCCAATCCACACAACATAAATCTAAGTTTTAAAAGATTGGTGTAATATGATGTTTTTACGATGATTTATGAAGTCACGAAATTCTGGCTATACAGAAATTCATATTTCATGGCAATCAGCATTCAACAAGCTAATGACCGACCGACCCATCCACCCCATCATCCTGCTCTTCTTATCAATCAGACCGGTTCGAAAATCGCGTTATATCGGTCGTCGGCTCCGCGGTTCAGCTCCCGACTCGAGACCTACAAACAGTGATGATGAATTGAACGAACCGAAGAACTGACTGAACCATAGACAAACGCACCTGGACGCTTCATTTTGTTTTGTCTCTATTTCAAAGATCCGTGATCCGGCTCGCAATATTTTCAAGACCCGGCTCTCGTGGGTCAGTATAAAGATCCGGATCTCAGATCCGGATGAGTCGTGAACGACACATCTGTAGAGGGCGTACTTTTGGCGATTCCTCCTCCTAATTAGCAGATGACGCATTTTGATGAACATTTCTGGAATTTTATGCATGTTTGGTTAATGGTTATTAGGTTATTAAGGCTAGTAATTCCCCGGATTCGGAATGCTGCGTAGATGTGTTTAGTTGATATGATATTTTAATCATTGGTATTATTCGCAATTATTAACAGTGTACCCTTGGATAATATTTTGAAAATTAAAAGTTAACTAGCAATGTCAAGAATAGAAAAACAAACGAGTGTAGTGTGGGAATACTTTACTCGTATAACTCCTTAAGTTATAGGTTTTGTTTGCTTTTGTAAATTATAAATACTTAAATAAATATATTTTGTAATGTTCTAATCGTCATTATATTTTATTTATAATGTATTAACTTTATTCTATTATTATCTGAAAGTCTGGGGTGCAAGTATGAATTACACTTATTTATAATCTTTATTGATGAGCATCGAAATAAACAAATTCTGTTTCTTTTAGTATTAGGAATAAAAAATAAGCGAATGAAAAACCCCTTCCGTCTATCAGTTATGTAAAAATATTGACAATTAAATAATATTTAATTCATCCGGGACCGACTGCCAGGCATGAAACGGTTCACAGATTGTTCTGCTGTACGAGAGTAACGAGAGCTGAAACGGGAGTCAGAGAGTGTAAGTGAACTTAGCAGTGGTTTGGGATTCGAGACTCGAGTGATTTTAAGATGAGTGGCTTGAGTCATTCATTAAAATCAAAGATCGGATCACGCGAACCGAATCACTCACTCACTAGCCCTCTAATTGAAAACGCTTGTCTGTTTCCGTAGCGGTAAATTTCGGTACTTGTGTTTCAGTTAAAATTTACTTAGTAATACAACTGTCAACCTGTCGTCGTCAAATGATTTAAATTCAGAATTATTAACGCTACGATTTGAAATGGCAAGCATGTGGATGATAAAGACTAAAATGTTGTATATGATTTCTTGGTGTGAGTATCACGAGAAGCTAAGTCTCAAACCAATCCATGACTTCATAAAATATCAAAACGTTATTCCTACAGTCAACTATAGATATAAGACGCATTTCAACGCATTAAATCTATTTTGGTTCCCGAAATAAAATCGCAAAGCAATTTCAAGTTCCAAAAAAAATTGAAATAAAAAGTTATTTTATGTAGGCAGATTTAAAGCCGGGAAGACATCTCGGAAAGATAACACTTTTAATAAAAAAAATTATTTACGTAAGTAAAAATGCCCCCATAACTATATCTCTAGTCGCTTTAATGATACGTTGAATGAATGAATTGCATCTCTGTTTTACACTCATAACGCCAATATATCTATCATTTGAAGAAAACAGGTCATATTCTCCGTTGCTTAGCAACTAATTTTACGAGCCAAAAGGAACGGGAATTAGGGAGAGGAACGGTGCCCTGTCTCAACACGTTAAAAATGATGACTCAAGGCAGTCGGGACTAAGAGATCGCAGTAAAAATTCAATTTAACCAGCGTTCCACAAACGAAACCGCTTAAAAGTTTTTAAATCCGTATTTCAAGTCGCGCCCAAGAAACAATTTAATATTTATGAACGTCTTCAGGATACTGATAAAACCTTTTCAATAAATCTTCTCATAAAACCTTTCTAAGTTTAAAGATTTTTTGTCATAAATCCAAATACTCTTAAGAACTCTAGCCTTAAGGGATTCATAAAACCATTCTTTAGTATATTTATTCTTTGTCTATTTTACGTTTATCACTTCTACATAAATTATCTTATAAATCCACCATAAGTTTTAATGAATTTAAAAGTTATCTAGCTGAACTCAAAAACTCATGTGCATGATAACACACGCTTATTTAAATATCGACATACCTACTCACATACTACATAATATAGACCCCAAAAACCCTGCTATTACATATTACGCAATTTTACTTTCCATTCTCTCGACTGTTTTCGAACCTCGCTGTTAAATTGCTATCCGGCGAACAGCTATAGCAATCCGGTACATTTTTCTACCGCAGCGCAACGGCGGCCGACGAAGCAGTGACGTGGCAAATAAACGTGATTCAATAACGCGATTTTAAATAAGCAGCTACTTCTTGAAACAAAAAGCAGCGGTAAGCTGCTTCAGCCAAATAGTTGCTTCAAAATAGCAGCTTCGCAAATAGCAATCCATCCCTAGAAGGGACAGATTGGGTTAAACGATCTGGACAAATATGTGTAATATTTAAACCGTTTATGTACTTACTTTTTACTTTCTTTTGAAATTGTTTAAATAGGGAGAATACGTGGGGTCCTTGGATACTAGACCTCGCCAGTAAACCTCGAACTTAAAGTAATTAAATACACGGCTAACAAGTTTTATGAATACGATTCTGAATGTTTATCCAGGCAAACCAATTATTAATAAAATATTTATGGTGTGTTTTTAAAAAGTGTTTATTTTCTAAAATGAATGTTTATTTGGACGTCTTAACACACATAGCAACAATACATTTATGAAGTGGATTACTGGGTTTGTAAGGTGATTATTTCTCAAGATGTATTTTTTCAATACATCTTAAAATAAATAATTGATTAAACTTACGAAATTCGTTTAAAAGGCATTTAAATCCTAAGCCTTGATTTATTTATGAGAACGTTTATGAATTCTCTCTAGTATACGCATAAATACAATATAAAACCTAAATGTCTTGGTGTAAGAATTTGTAAAACCTATTAGGTTTAATAGAATTCTCAAAGAAATAAAGGTTTAAGTTGGTGTTTATGAAGAAGATCAAAAAGTTAGATAATATACACCGATGAGTAAAATAGTTTTATGATAAATGTTTTATAGCTATCTTGGGGACATTTTCTCAAGTAAATATTGGTCTGAAGTAATTTTTTTCTTTCAAAGATAATGATAAAACGACGTCATAAAACTATTTTTAAGCAAGCTTAAATCCAAATTGATTTGATCACGTTTCTTGGACGTGAATTACTGAATTTTATATTTTTCAAAGTACAGTTTTAAATTTAACTGTTGGAACAAGCCAGATTTCGTACTCCGCTAATTCTTAATTAGCATATTTTTATATAGTGATCTCTGTGTGGAAATATTATAAAAAGCAAATGTTCTGTCTTTAAAACACAACCCAAATTATTGAGGGTCCTATATTATTGTATGTTGTAGAGAGTTAAATTCCAGTAGAATCTAAATAAATCACTATTTTTAATTATTGTAATTGTCACAACATAATCAAACATCACCTGCTCCCGCCCACTTTATGCTTGGTTAACTCAAAGTAGCAGCTACATGACGTCATTAACAATTCTCCCAAAAAACTCTATTTCACGAAAAGTTAGATTATGTTGTTAACCTAAATTGTTTATGTTAAATAAACCTCCCGAAAATTTGCTTCTTATATCTCCAAGGACCTCCGCTAATCACGGCACAGGTTCTTTAATGTGCTTTCTATTGGTTCGCCGTTTATTTCCACGGAGTATAAATATGCTTTGTTGAATATTTAGCGTGGGCTTCTTAGCTGGGTGGTAGGATACTTGGCTTTGGATTTAGCATATCTGTGTCCCAATCCCCATTTAAACGTATGACTTTTTTTTTAGTTTGTTTTTAAATATAAAAATGCGTATTAGGTTAGGACTGTTTGTTGTAAAGAAAGCGCGCTACCAGTGTTAAAGCTATAAAATTACACCTCAAAACTTATCTTATAATTGGTGGTAGTCGTATGTGACTTAAAATCTTGCCGTTGGGCTTGGATTTAATCTACGTCGGGTCGGGTTATGCTCAAAACCTATAATATTGTTTGTAGCCGTGTTTTAAATATTGATTGTTTGGTTACACCTGGTTTAGCCTTTTTTCTGTTGATATAAAAAAGTAAAACAATACCTACCAGTGCTACTTTAATCATAAATGCCGAATAACACCTACCACAATCATGACCAAATACAACCATTTTCCGGTTACCACGGCCAAATACAACCATTTTCCGATTACCAATCAAATACACACCTTTTTGTGGCAAGTGGCGCTCCCTACCATAATGAATGATCATGATTCCAAATCGATATCAAACTGGCAACATTGCTAGGCGGTCTAATTTTTGGAGTTGATTTATAAAGTGAGATCTGAGAAGTGTTAAAATTTTACAAATCTTCTTTGTATTGAATTGATTTTTCTCATATCAGTTGTATTTAGATACTATTGTTGTGTAATTCTTGTGATCCATCTAGAAATGACCGACAAGAAAGGTAAGAAAATTCCGTCGTTTAAAAAACAAAAATGGACCCCTGTGATTGCCCTTTTATTTCTTAATTTGTTGTAATCTGGCTGGAAGTGCAAATTTCCGGCTGGAATCATAAAATACTGTTGTTTATAGGATACGGGCCAAGTAAGAGTTCCTAAAAGTAGGGAAAAATAGCAATAAATTGCATAAGAATATGCAGGATGTTTTAATCAATACATTACTATAGGGTTATCTCTCTCTAGACCAGGTAACCTAGATGTTCTGACTCATTCTGACCCATGTATTTTACATAGCCTTGTCCTGCATTGCAAAACTACTGCAGTACAGTAACAGGGACTTTATTAATGTTCTTATTTAGGGCCAGATTATCACCAAAATGTGTTACTTGCAGTGGCTGGTTTTAATACAAGACTAGAGGAGGACCTTCAGACTAGCCAATCCAGGATTCTGCCATCGCAAAAACAGTACCTATTTCTTTTCATGTGTTTAATACAGTGGCTGATGCTTGTTGGTTATACCCGCTCAACGATTTACCTTCACTAGATTTTTGGTTGGAAATTTGTTTACAGCTCTATATTTGTCTTTGTTTCTCTATAGTACAAATCTTACATTTGCAGTATGATTTTTGAGGTACACATTATTTTAATTTCTGTTAGTCTTTCATTCTTTGTGACTGGGAACTGAGGTTAACTTGGGAGGAGGAAAAAGCAAAATGACAATCAAAATCTTTGATTCATCATTATAATCTGTTAATTTATTGGAATCATTTAAATCTAGTGTTTTTTTTTGTAAAAAAAGTCATTACAGCTCTCAGAACTGTTTTAGTAATATTATTATTTATTTACTACAGAACTTCTGAATTATGAATTTTATCTGAATATATCAAGAGGTATATTATAATTCTGTATTATTGTTATTTATTAATAGGTATCTATTGTTTTATAAAAATACCAATTGAGTCAAAGACAAAAACCTAGACAAATATAGGGTATGTAAAATTACTTACTTATTGTAGCTGATGATGTATAAAAACTCTCAATCGTCCAACATTAGACATTTTGTGGTCTATTTATTATTCACTGCATGATGATTGTCAAAAAATATGTAACTTTTTGAAAGTTAATCGTAGACTTACTAATATGAGTAATGTAAGATATATTGATATGACTAGAAAAATTTAATAAAAATCACTTATATGTGCAAATTTTTAAATTAAAAATAGTTTTTTTCTTCAAAGATTGAAGGTAATGAAATAAATATAAATTATTTAAGTAATATTTTCTTATCATCACTTGTGAAGAATTAAATGTAGACAGGAGTTAAACAAATTATAGTTTTCATTATTCAGAGGAAAAATTGTTACATATTTTTTGTAGTGTGTGGGTGTAGGGTGTCGACAATGGGTTCCACCCAGTGTTTGCTACAAACATGTTGGCTATTCCGCTGAAGCACATCTACGTCGCTAATTTTTTACCATCATTTCTTACATATTATCTGCAATAATTCCTGTTTTAAAATTCTTAAGAATTTATTGTCGTACTTTGATACATTATTTAAAATTATTCATACTTTTTTGAGTATATTGGATAAATATGTTTAATTATATATCTTAGTACATTTTCTTCTCTGATAATTATTTTTATTGGATTAATTTGTTCTTTAATTTAATTTTTCACTGTATTTCTTAAAACAACTAAAATTATTGATTGTCAGGCACCAAAACATACAGAATGCTCTTGAATTCTTGGTTCATCAACTTGTCTTGTATTGTGTCTATTTTTTTCTGATAACTTAGGTTGCTAATTGTTTAAACCATTTTCTTAGGGTAGATGTTCATCAGTTATATTTGTAAAGATTTTTTTAAACTTCAGATGTGAGAAATCATGATTCAAGCAAATAGGTTAAAACAAAACAAGAATTATTAGCACTCTTTCTTACATATGCTTATTAATTTTATATTCTGGTTAATATATTCTAAATTTATCTATTGAAGCCCTTAGTTTTATAAAAAAAGTTTTGCAAAGACATTTTTATTTTAATTAGGGTATGAAAGACTGCATGCTACGATTAATTCTAAATTTATTAGGAAAATTTGTTAATAAAAACATTTCAAATGTTTTCAAATTTCAGAAACAATCAACAAAATCTGCATGTTAATTGCAACATCATATTTGAAAATTTGATTAAGTTTTATTGCGTATTTTGGAAACTAATAGATGTAGGTGTTTAAAAGATTTTATAAAATGTATTATTTGAAAATTTTTTTCCTAGTCTTGGAGTTCTAAATTCAGTTTATTTAATTTAATTGTTTAAAAATGGTTAATATTTAATAGTAAAATGTCATGTTCGACAGTGTCACAAGTTGGTGAGCATAGATTATATAAAAGTCACACAAAGTAAACACCTCTAAAATGCCTTGTGCAATTGAAGCCAAAATGTCAGCCAGGGATTCTGTTTTAATATAGTCGAAACCAAGAACCTTAATTTTTTAGTAAAGGGAAATATTGTAATTTTGAAAAATCAAAATCACCTTCTCAGTTTTTATTTGGAAATCTTCATCTTTTGGGGTTTCTAGATGTCAAAAAACATGTCTCTCTATTTCTGGTATACCTGTTTTATCATTATGTCTGCGTGTATGTGGTATAGTTAAAAAAAAACAGCATGCACTACTAACTTAGTTTTCTAAAAGATCAGGGCTCATTATATACAGGGTGTTTAAAAAAAAACGTGGGCCAACACCTAATGGGAGATTCCTTGGCAAAAATAAGACCAAAACATGGTATTCTTAGATAACACACAGAAATATATATTTTTTTGTAATGCATTGATATTTGCATTACCTAATTACTGTTAAACTTTAATTTTAAATGTTTCTCATTTATAAGAAAATAAATTACTTCAAATTAAAATATCTGGTATATAGCTGCATTTATTGACTGGAAGTGAGAGTGCCTTTTTTGTGTAAAGTAAATCAGAGAATAAGTTGCTATCAAATTGTCAAAAATGGCAGTACCAAAAAATGTATCACCGAATAATGGTAATAAAATGCAGAATCTTGCTCATTTGTATCCTACTGACTGGTAACATTGACAAGATAGAATCAGAAGCTCTCACAGCTTGGGTCAATTAAGAAATCATAGTTCTTAGGATTAGAGCATGTCAAATTGGAATTACTGTCTGATATTTCGTCTTCAATTGCACGACACATCTTCCGGGATCTTTACTCCTTGAGATCTAGACACTGAATGAACTTGAAGAGATTCAGATGGGCTTTTATACCTGGTTTGTCCTTGGCAAACAATGATCCTTTGTTAAGATCAATATGATATAGACTGTAATCTGTAAATCTGTTGAAATTTTTTGTGTTCGTTTAAAAACTACAGCATTAGAGAATCTCTTGAAATTTTTAAACATATAAAAAACTTCACTGGAGGTACGGGTTATGGTCTACATCACAAAGGAAACCAATCTTAATACAGGGTCAAGGTGCTGCGAGTAAAAGTCAGGTAGTAAAGCCCACCTGAATCTCTCTGGGATCATTCAGTCTCTAGATCTTGTGAAGTAAAGATCCCTGAAGA
The DNA here is from genome assembly GCA_030620095.1 of Kuschelorhynchus macadamiae. Lineage (NCBI taxonomy): Eukaryota > Metazoa > Arthropoda > Insecta > Coleoptera > Curculionidae > Kuschelorhynchus > Kuschelorhynchus macadamiae. Next base: position 3,074,758 of record JAUTXW010001817.1, read on the forward strand.
TGCCTCATGCAATCGAAGGCAAAACATCGGATAGTAATTCTATTTTGACAGAGTGTAATGCCAAGAACCATTTTTTCTTAACATTGACAAGAATTTATTTCTGTGTGTGTTCGTAACAGGACGAGTTTGTTTTCAATCTAATAATGTAGTTTGAATATACATTGGAAAAAAAAGCAAATTAAACAAATTTTTTTGTAACATCCTGTATCTTGAATCTTGAAATTGAAGCCGTTTTGGAGTCACGTTTATGCATAATTTTTCTCTTATTTTATACCAAGAACCCCCTTAAAGAAAACACCATGTATAGATGAAGTGATAACACCTTGGGCAAAAATCCAGTTGTGGGAATCTCTGGTGTGAAATGAATTGGTAAAATTTTAATCCAATGTGGCTTAACAAAGTAGGGTAATGTAATTAAGAAGTTGATATTAAATATTTTTCCAAATTGTCAATTAAAATTAATATAGATATAAACTAGTAAGATATAAATTTAATATTTTTGTTTTTTAAAAGACAATTTGTCTACATTGCACCGTTGTTTAATCTTATATATCATTACGTATCTTTCCCTTAAGAATATTAACAATTGTGTCATGTTAAAGGATGGTGGTATCATCAGTAAAGATAGGGAACAATTATATAACATATATTTATATGAGGTAAATCACCTCCCAAAGTTTTGGATATGAAGTACATATACATCTAGCAGCCAGTATATACAAAACATTTATAAAATATAGGATTAATATATTTTAAAGAACTTTTTAAAAGACAAGCTTCTATTAAATTTTCCAAAACAAAAGGGAAATCATATCATCATTATTGTGTATTTGGAAACTAATAGATGTAGGTGTTTAAAAGATTTTATGAAATGTATTATTTGAAAATGTTTTCCTAGTCTTGAAGTTCTAAATTCAGTTTATTTAATTTAATTGATTAAAAATGGTTAATATTTAATAGTAAAATGTCATTTTCGACAGTGTCACAAGTTGGTGAGCATAGATTACATATAAAAGTCACACAAAGTAAACACCTCTGAAATGCCTTGTGCAATTGAAGCCAAAATGTCAGCCAGGGATTCTGTTTTAATATAGTTGAAACCAAGAACCTTAATTTTTTAGTAAAGGGAAATTCTCAGATTTTATTTGCAAATCTTCATCTTTTGGAGTTTCTAGATGCCAAAAAAACATGTCTCTTTATTTCTGGTATACCTTTTTTTGTCATTCTGTTTGAGTGTGTGTGGTATAGTTAAAAAAAAACAGCATGTACTATTAACTTAGTTTTCTAAAAGATCAGGGCTCATTATATACAGGATGTTTAAAAAAAACATAGGCCAACACCTAATGGGAGATTCCTTGGCAAAAATAAGACCAAAACATGGTATTGTTAGATATACCTAATTACTGTTAAACTTTAATTTTAAATGTTTCTCATTTATAAAAAAATAAATTACTTCAAATTAAAATATCTGGTACATAGCTGCATTTATCGAATGGAAGTGAGAGTGCCTTTTTTGTGTAAAGTAAATCAGAGAATAAGTTGCTATCAAATTGTTAAAAATGGCAGTACCAAAAAATGTATCACTGAATAATGGTAATAAAATGCAGAATTTTGCTCATTTGTATCCTACTGACTGGTAACATTGGCAAGATAGAACAGAAGCTTTCACAGCTTGGGTCAATTAAGAAATCATAATTCTTGGGATTAGAGCGTGTCAAATTGGAATTACTGTCTGATATTTCGTCTTCAATTGCACGACAAATCTTCCAGGATCTTTACTCCTTGAGATCTAAACACTGAATGAACTTGAAGAGATTCAGGTGGGCTTTTATACCTGGCTTGTCCTTGGCAAACAATGATCCTTTGTTAAGATCAATTTGATATAGACTGTAACCCACATCTCTGTTGAAATTTTTAAACATATAAAAAAACTTCACTGGAGGTATGGGTTATGGTCTACATCACAAAGGAAACCAATCTTAACACAGGGTCACAGTGCGGCGAGTAAAAGTCAGGTATTAAAGCCCGCCTGAATCTCTCGTTTATGTATAATTTTTCGTGCAATCAAGGGCGAAACATTGGATAGTGTCTTCGTAAAAGGATTTTATCCAAGAATATACCCAATTTTTTTTTGATATTCCTCTAAAGGAAACGTTTATGTATAATTTTTCCATGTATAGATGAAGTGATAACATCTTGGGCAAAAATCCGGTTGTGGAAATGTCAGGTGTGAAATGAATTGGTAAAATTCTAATCCAATGTGGCTTAACAAAGTAGGGTAATGTAATTAAGAAGTTAATATTAAATATTTTTCCAAATTGTCCATTAAAATTAATATAGATATAAACTAGTAAGATATAAATTTAATATTTTTGTTTTTTAAAAGACAATTCGTCTACATTGCATAATTGTTTAATCTCATGTATCATTACTTATCTTTCTCTTAAGAATATTAACAATTAGGTCATGTTAAAGGATGGTGGTATCATCAGTAAAGATAGGGAAACAATTATATAACATATATTTATACGAGGTAAATCACCTCCCAAAGTTTTGGATATGAAGTACATATACATCCAGCATCCAGTATATACAAAACATTTATAAAATAAAGGATTAAAATATTTTAAAGAACTTTTTAAAAGACAAGCTTCTATTAAATTTCCCAAAACAAAAGGGAAATCATATCAACTCTGTTTCATTTGGTTCAATTATTTATTTGTTTTTGTCATATATTTGCAAAGATGTTGACTATATGCTATAAAAAAATCACAAAGAAAAATGTTACAAAATCCTTGATATAGTGAAAGCAAAGCATGCTGCAAAATGACTTATCTCTACTCTGAACTTGTTCATGCTAATGATCTTTTTTATTATTGGCTAAATGATTATCGACTACTACAGAAATAAATGCAATAATTTTTTTGTATGAACTTAGTTTAAAATATGGAATGTGAATACCAGTTCTGCATTCCCTCGTATTATGGTAATGAAATTTAATTAATATATTTAATTAATTAACTTACCTAAGTAGTTCCTAATAGACATCAGCACTTTTTTAATGTAGTATTGCAAAAAAAGATGGAATTGATTTTTGATGCAACATGATCCACCTGAACCAACCAGGTTAATTATTCATCAACCAGCAGTCCTAGATATTAATAATTTTTACGATAAAAAAATTCTGTTAATGCTCTTGTTTATTTTAACAATAAATTGAAATAATAACAAAGTTGTGTTTTATATTTGTTTATATATATTACGCAGTGGTGGGCTAAGAGTATTCGAGGCACATTCATTTTGGGGCTCCCCTTTCTTATAGCACGACTATATTTACAAAGAGGAAGCCTAATATATGCAAGTGCAAATATATAACTTATCTCTGAAATACTTTAGTTATATTTAGAAAACATGTGCTAATTTTATTCTTAATATGTAAATGGCTTGCTAGGTACCCTAAAAGATAAATAAAATAATTAAAAGTGATTTTTGGTCAGATTCTTTATTGGAGGAATGTTATGATTTCCGGGCATTTTATGTCAAATGTTTATATTCGAACAGGGTTTTTTTTATACATTCTCATATTTATGTACAGGGTATATTCTGAAAAAAACAATACTTTACTGGGTTTGACAATTTATCTGGTGCCCATAGGAGGTTACAAATATAATGGATTATAGTTTTGAATTTCAATTGATCGTTCATAATGGCTTGGCGATTCAAAGCTGCTAACCTGGAAGACATTATCAATGAAACATTGTTTTTAAAGATTCACAACAGTAGATCTGCTAGTTTATTTATTTGATTATGACCTGTATTTTGAGAATCAAATCTAAAGAAAAGTAATTGCCTTACTAAAGAAATGGCTAAACTTATTTACTGTCATCAGATAAGCCTTGTCGAAGTTTCCTTAAAAAGATTAATAGGTCTTTTTTTATTTACATGTCTAAATTTAAGTGTGTCTTTAGTAACTGCCTCACAATAATTAAAATGTTTTCAAACTGTAATTTGCTCATTGGACTTTCCAAACAAAAATCTTCATCAGTAAAATTATCAATATTGTGAAATCCAGGCTTATAGTCGCTTATTTTTTCTCTAAAACTTTGTAACAATGATTGTAATATATTTCTCGGTATGCAGTATAGTAGTAAAGGACTATTGCAGTTTAGGTGTCTATTGCTTACATGCATGGTTACAGGTACAGAAATGTTTCTTTTGACAAAAATATCCTTTACAGTTCCCGAGGACACACTTATTGTATTATTATTATTATCATCACCACATATAGCACAGACATTATTACCAGTCTGTCACAATACGTTCAATTTTAGACCTTGGGAATCTTGATTAACATTTTCAACTTTTTCATTAATTGAGCAAATGCAGTTTAGGAAAATATGATATTCATGATCAAATTCCATTGCAGGAAGATTCAGGCTTTCTCTGCTTCTGATTGATATTTGGCTTTTACTTCCATCTTCATTGTTTTCATGTAAGAGTCTAACAGTTGGTCTTACTTTACATCAAATGTGTCATTATTCTTATAAAAAACTAATTGATTTGCTGTCTAATTATTTGGTAAACCTCACTTGACAACGTTATAGTTGTATTTTCAGTTGCTTAATCCAAAAAAAATATAAAATTTACAAAAAATCTCCATGGTGTAATTTTGTTCTCAATAACATTCATTAAGATGCCCCCTAGGACACCTCTAGACATAATAATTTTTATCTAGTTAAGATTAAATTAGCCCCTTATCACTACAAATGACCCTGTCGAATTTTAACAAAATTAAAAAAAAAACAATTTTTTTTCAAAAGTTCAACGCTCTGTATTTCAAAAACTAGACATGATAAGCCATTTAAACTTACACTAGTTTTTAGTCCCTAAAGGTACAATAAATAAAAAAATATAAAATTTGAAGTTATATTTTATCATTGTCCAGTGTGGGGTCCTTTATAATTACCCCCAATGTCAATTTATTGTTATGCCCTTCAAGTCAAAACACAAAAGTGTGTATATAAAAAGTAAAGAATATTCTTATAAAGATGATTAAACTATAACATAATTTTATAACAACCGCCGATGTGTTCTTAACTATTTGTAAGGTAATCTTGGCAAAACCATTTTAATTTTGATTCTGTGTTATTAATAATGATTTTAAGCTTTGTTGGATGTCAAAATATATATAAGAGTATAAATTATGAATATGTGAAGAAGTTTTCATTTGAATAGTCATATTACTGCTATTATAAGTAAAAGCCTTAGGACACTAACTAAAATTGGAGTAGATGATATAATTTGATATAAATTATTTATAAAATATTACAACCAGAAACTACATCAATAATTTCAGTTCAACCAAGCATTTATCTATAAGTCTCTTGACCCTTTTATGGGTTAGGTTATCTTTATAATATTCTCATAGTCAGAGATAAATTCATTAATACTTCTTACTACTTTTGTTAAATATATTTTTATAATGTTTCTTTATGATCATGAGCCCATTTAAAACATTTACATAAAATCGTTACTTTGTTTAGTAAACAAAAATCATACATTTATTTTATTTAGTCTGACTAACCCTGAATTTTAAACAGGAATTATCTATCAAATGAACTATGTGACAATAGGACAGAAGTCATATTTTTGCTATTGACTCTCGGATGTTTAAGCTCATTTGGTAGTCGATACTTACAATATTTGCAACAGGTCTAAGGGATTTTGTATTTATAATGTTTGATAAAATAATTTATTAATATGTGAATAACCTAGATTAAGTAAAATTTCACTAGATTTTAGACACAGTGGCATTTCTGGCATTATTACAATTTTTCAAAAACTGACCTTATCCCAAATATTTGAAACATAGTCAGTCAAATATGCTTTATTATCAAAAGAAAGAATTTCTCATTACAAACCTTTAAGTTAACCAAATAGTACGAGACAATAATAAAATATGTTATATAAATTTATTAGAAAAAAAGGAAAACAACACATTACATTGAAAAGGTGAATAAAATGCTATAACAATCCCAATATGAAACACATATGTGATGCACTAACAGTAAAAAAAAAGTTTTAAAAATATAAAATGAAAAGAGGTAACTAAATATGTATGTATTTTTTAAATCTAGATATGTATTTAATTTTTTAAATTTATTTTTCTTTTGACATCCTTTTTAAATTTTATTGGAGTCTGGAGATCTTTCAATTGCACAGGTAGGTTATTAAAAATCTTTAAGTCATCATAAATAACTGACTTTTTTGTAAGAGTGCTTAATGGTATCGGCAGTGGTAAGTTATGATGTTGGCAGATATGGTATTGGTAATCAGTGATCACAAACATTTGATGATATTTAAATAAATTTATCTCTTATTATTTTTCATCATGTAATATATGTAACATTATATTTTAGTTGCAAATATATTTCTCTGTAGTAGAGCCATTATTTTCAGAAGCTATTAAATATTAAATTTGAATTATTTTGTATGTTACATTAATATCAGTCAGTTCTGTATGTTAGATACTAATTACACGCTGGCTATGATGCTATTTTAATTTTTGAAATTGCTTCAAATTTGATATCCAAGCGTGATTCACCTGAATGTTAGGTAGAGGTAAACCAAATACAGTCATATATATAATTAAATTTTTACTTTTGCCCCCTTTGCATTATTTTTTCATTTGTCATTGAATTTACCACTTTTTCAAGTTGGCCTGGCTCTGCCAGCTGTTTAACTTTGTCTGACATGTCATAATAAGCAGTTTGACAGGGTTGGGATGTTTTTAACCCAAAATGCCTCTAAAATTGCAAATATCTGTTGATCTATGCTTTGAGTGGCTGTGAAAATTGATATTCATCCTGAAAAGTATAGAAATAGCAGGAATCCTGTCCAAATAAGATTATAGCAAGTATTTTATATATGAAATGAAGGTCATTAAAAAACAAAATAATAAATTCAAGGTATATTTTTAAAGGTATGTTTTAATTATTAAGGGATTTTTCCCTTTCAGTTAATGGTAAGCAATGTTTACTTCTTCCAGTATGTTTACTAACGACTGGTAAAGTAGGTTCGGAATAATTATCGCATTTTTCAGACTTTGTAGTATTTATCATAATATCAAAATCATCGCTTTGAATAGTTAACCTAACTAGTGCGGAAAGTGATTCTTTTCAGCAGGTTTCAGATTTTTCTCCAAAATAGGCTAGAAATACTTCTTCTTTTAAGAGATTTTGCCTGTTTCTTCTCGTACCATTGTGTAAATTCGTTTTCATACCCATGGCGGGATTTTTCGGGCAATTCCTGTAAGCTGACTCCTGTTGTTGTTATTGCTTTTTGGTGTCATCGCAAGCGAGACTTTATTAATACTATTGTTGAAACAATTGTAACTAAGGTTACTTAGCTTACCATTAAGCTAACTGGAGTGATATGAGATTATAATATGATGTAAGTCAAAATTATAATATAAATAATGGGATGAATTTTCGAATTTTTTAGGATATTGAAGAATTACAAACCTAGATGAGAAATTGCTTCTTTCTGTTAAGCAGGTTTTTTTTTAATTTTTTGGCAAAAATATTTTTGATACAGCTGAAAAAAATAATTTGTACTTTTCAAGCACTAAAAACTAATTTTCCGAACTAACGTGCGTGCGGAAAGTTCTTACTTTCCACACGCTCATAGAAAAAAAAATCAGTGTGTGGATTTCGCTTTTATGTATGTCAAAAATATGGGAATAAGATTTTTGTTTCTCTCATGGACTTACCCAATGATTGCTGAAAACGTCTAAGTTGCGAACCTATCTCGTCTTAACAGTCTTCCTAAACCATAAAAAATCCGAAAAATTTGCGATGTTTGTTGCAGACAATGTTAATGAAACGTAAAAGAACGAATTTAATATATTAGTGGCTTTATCAAAATCCTACATTGTTCTGTACCTGGTTTTGCCAAAATCTAAAAAGTATGACCCCATTACCTCTCAAAAAATAATACTTCCATTTCTATCAATGTCATACATCCACTATCTAGCAGACTATAATCCTTAATGTAGGTCTGGGGAGGGGGGAGGTCGAGCTTGGATTATCCTTCCTGGTTACCTCCTTAATTTGAAATTCAGTGGTGTAGTATTAATCTTTTTGGTATTAAATAAAGTTGAAATAGGCTCAGTCAGTTTGGTTAACAAGGGTCCACACCTAAATTTTCCGTTAAGTCTCTATTTCTTTGATATCTGTCAGTTTTCAATATCTCTTCTGCCAATTCTACTCCAGAGAAATACTTTAAGAGGATATCGGAGTGAAATTAAATTCTCAATTCTACTGCACATAAATCATATGATATCTGCAGTGGATAGGTCGGATGAGCTGGATGTTCAGCCTCATACACAATATGGCGGTATGCTATATTGTTATTAGGCGGTCCAACAAAACAGCTGACTTCTGTCAATATGGCTGCCGTAGAACAAACATTGTTTTTTTCATTTGAGTCCGTGATAATTTAAAAGCAAATTTCAATGATTTTTATATATATTTAGTGCAGTTTTTGTACAGGACAATTTTTTATAATTGCGTGTTTGATTCAAACTTAGTTATGAGTAGTTTGAAGCTTTGAAGTGAGAACGCCGAAGTCGCTGAACGGTGCAAACAAAATATTTTTATAATTAAAAATTAGATAGATCCAAAAGACTTTCACTAGTGACAAATATGGACATTGTTAGTTAGCTAGTTGTTCAGTTTAAATTATGTATATCCAAGTTAAACTTAGTTCAATCAAGTGTGTTTAATATTTTATAATGCACCCAGTACATATATTTTTTTTTATAAATAAAACGTATATATTATTAAAGCACACATGTTTTTATTTAAATAAATTGTCGTGCATATCAGAGTGAAAAATATATAACATTTTCAGAGTGAATTTAATAAGAATAAAAAGTTATGTCTTTACAATAAACCTGATGCCGAGTGTAAAGTAACTTAATTTTTTCAGCTTAATGAAACATTTACCCTATACATACTTGCACTCTAGGACAGGATTATACCATCAAGCCCCTAAAAAAAATAGTTACAGTTTGTTCCCGTCTTATTTTCTTCAGAAGTTATTGAGAAACTCAAATTTTGAAAAAAAAGTCCATGTCTTTACCATACTTGTAATCCTGAGTCTAGAATTTCCACCCTTCATAGTTTAAAAATTTAAGAACTTCTTCCTGAATGCATAACAAGATCTTTATTCGGTTATAGGTTTTGCTGAGAGACACTTTTGGTAAATCTTAGTTTTAAGTAAGTAATAACCTTGTATATGGTTATCGTAGCTTCATTTACACATAAAAAAATTCTGTAAAAACTGTAGATAATACATTATTTATTTCCTAAAGTATGTAATAAAATTCCACATACAATAAATTCGTAAGTTTAAGATATAATTTAATAAAAAATATGTATTACTTGCATAATGAATTTAAGAACTATGAGTCTTTTAAGTACGATTACCTCGCTTTTCCAAAAAAAAAAAAAATTACAGAATTGCATAAAGGTAAAAATTATTTTAAAAAACCTCTTTCAAGACCGTACATACAAATACTGCTAATTATTTAAGTCCCGTTAATATTGGTGAAGCCTAAAAAAATAATACAGCATTGAAATGTGTAAAGGTACAAAATGTAATATAACTTTTTCAAACAACGATTACTAGACATCTTTGATCAAAATCCTGATTGAGAATCATAATAATTGTTAATTAGGTGGATTAATTTTAGTTTTTCAATAAATGATTAATATAAAATGATTTGCACACATTTGGGCCTAATTTAATTTAGTAGTAGGTAAATCCCCTCCTTATTCCACTAATTCAGTTCAGCCGCATCGACGAAAGTTCATTCAATCGTTTTTTATATCTAAAATTGAAAATTTTTGGAACCTAAAAATAAAACTATTATTGTCTCTCATTCCTCTACTTCCACAATTTGCAATACAACAAAAAGAATGCATTTTAAGGTAAAAAAATGAATATAAGTAATAAAAATCCCATATACTCCTGTGTCAAAATTCGATTTGTTTGTCCTACAGCCGTCAAAAACAGCTGATCGGCGACGTTCAACTGACAGATCGTTGGAGTGCCTTATACCAGAATATAAGAATAGATAGAAATAAGAATATCGGAAAATCTACAGTTTTTTAGTGAATAAAAAGATAAACTTTTTTAAAAGTTAAAAAAAATTAAATAAGAAATACTGACAAAAAAATGAGCATATTTTTACTTGGGAGATTTTTTCTTCTGTAATAAATTAAGACATTGAAAATCGACGCATTTTATCGTTACTTTGACATTGTTAAAACAGGATATTTTTAATGTTAATGATATTTTAGTGACTGTTGACTGAAAACATTATATCTTAAAGTAATTTACTAAGCCAATCTTTCATTGTAAACATTATTTTATGTAACAAACAAAATGTCATTGAAAAAAGAGAAACTAAGAATTATCAAGTAAAACCTTTTGAATTGAAATTTTTATTTTATTATTATTATATATGAAGTATAAAAAAACTTTTTAGACACTATGTAGGTATTATTGTTTCCCTTTTCAGTAAGTAACGCCAACAAATAAAATAATGTTGTCAGGTCAGAGCGATTTTCGAATAGGTTAGTGGTTTTTAACATCTTTCAGTAATAATTATATTGTTGTACACCTCTATTTAAATAAATTTTCTGCATCAAATTCACGTTGGAAATGACCAACATACAGGTATTTACCTTATACGTCATGATTCTATTATTAAATCCGACTTTTTTTTATCGATGAAAGGATCGATAACCTTGCGAATAAACGCCAGAAATGTCATAAATTTGCATGCTGTAGATTTAGTGTATAAAAAGTAGGCATTTTTATTTGTTTGGTTTTTTCATTTTCTTCTCTGAAAAGGTTAATGACCGTGTAAAAAGATAAAAACGAAAGTCAATTAATGTTACAGTTTTGTTTGTTTTTTTAATATATCAGTGACAAGTTTAATTCGATTAATTAAAAAGTATATTATTCCTAGTAGCTTTTTTCTGACTTACTTTTGAAATAGAAACAAACATACGCTTAGGACAGGATATGGAAAGTCTCCTGTTTTATGCTATTTCTTACACCCCACAAAAAAATGATGATTTTGTTTTCAATATTAAAAATTACTCTAGCATCTTTTGCTCTGTTGCCAAGTATACTAGAAAATTAAAGAAAAAACTATATTTTTTAATAATTTTATTGACTTTAATTCCTAATTGAAAATTTGAATAAGTACTATTTTGATTACGTCTAGTGATGATTCCTGAAAAAGCTTGATGAAATCTAAAGAAAAATGTGAGAAAGAATGGCTTTAATTGACTTATTTTTTAAATATCAAAGTAACTTGAGTGACTTCCTTATCCTTTAATTTACAGATCTTTTAACATTTGCCCAAGTTCATAAAATAGTCTAGAGTAGGGATGGGCGCTTTATCGATACATCGATAAGTGCCGATAGGTGAGCAATAATGCCGATAAATAGCCGAGATCATCGATGGTTATGGATAAATATTTACATTTTTACAAACAAATTGTGCCCAATATTTATTTCGTTTTGCTTTGCTCTTCGACAGTTTTGTCGCAAATATATCGAGAGGTAGCAATGAACTATCGATAGGTCGACAACTATCGGCATATCGACAAATAAAATATACCGAAAGGTGGCGTACTATGGCCCATCGATAAGTAAAATATGTCTGGAGTCTTATGGTAAAGTCCTTGAAATATTTGACAGTTAACTTAGCATGTAAATTTAATTAATAGGTGTCAGGTTGAATTTCGTCAATGGTAAAGTTCCCTACATTTCTTTTTTCGGGGCCTTTTTCATTTTTTCGATTAGATATTATGATGCTCCAAGGTATCATGTTCAAAGTTCTTCCTTGTAACTAGGGATGGGCATTTTATCGAAGCATCGATATGTACCCAATATTATCGATAATATCGATAAGTATCATTGATAGTTCTTAAATGCATTACATATTTATGCGGGGGTGAGGACCTTTGTTTCTTCGATTCGCAGGACGTTCCACTCTAGTTAGAATGTCTCCCACAACCAATAATTGGCAGGGAGCTATGATGAGTTTATTATTTATTTTAGTGAGTTTCCACCATAATTTTAAATAGAGCGTAAACAAACAGAAATACCTAGGGTTAGTTTTATGACTTTTAAATTTTATTTTTGAGTAGACCACAAAAAGTTAGAATCCACCTGTAATACTAGTATCATTTTTTACTTTGACTTTTCATTGTATTTTTTTCTAATAAAATGATTGCAGTGTTAGGGCGACTCAACATTGAATTCCCACTCCTCCTCTACTTATCTCGGGTTGAATTGAAAGTCTAAGTTAGTTAAGGATGAAAAGTTGTTTTATTTTTCAAAAAATTAAGCCAACAATGTGGGTTTATCAGATGTTAGATCTTAAAAAAGTGTAACAAACTGTAGGTATTAGGAACCTGAACCCGTTTTGCGGATATTATACGTGTAAAATGTTCTGGATTTTCCAATTCCAGCCTAATAAAGATTTATTGGGGAACTATTTAGGTCCAATTGATCGTTTAATAATGTGTTATTTCATGTTTGTTTATTTCCATACTTTCTAGTAAATTAAGTTTTTGACTTCTTTGTTCTACATGTAAAATTTTCTTATCGAAAGTATGGTTTTCCTGAATTAAATGTTTAGAACAATTGGAATTTTCTTTATGCTTTCTGTAACTAAAAATATGCTGATTAATACTTTTTTAAACGTTCTGCTTGTTTGTCCAATATAAAATTTTGAACAGGTTCCACATTTTAAACACCGGATTTATCATGATGTATTATGTTTTATTGTTTTCGTCTTATTGATTTTGATATGTCTACCAAAGCTGTTGTTAGTCCTAAAAGTAGCAGTTGCAGTTTTATTTTTTTAAAACTTTCATGTTATTTTTCCTTTATAAGTGAAAGTATGAAATTTATAAACTAACTAATGTTTTATATATTGTTTCTTTTTTACTATTTTGTCTATAAGATTTTCGTGATATCCGTTATTAATCGCTATATGTTTTATTATATTTAACTCTTTAGTATAACTTGCATTGCTTAGAGGTATGTAGATCAATGTATGAACAAAACTATTATATGCTGATATTATATTTGTAAAATGATTAGAAGTATTGTGTTTTATAATGTCTGTATCAGATGGCTTATGGAAAATTTGAAATTCGTGTTTACTATTCTTAATAGTTATAGTTAAGTCTAAATGTAAAATTTATATTTTTGCGTAGGTTATTTATATAATATAAAAATGATTACAATTTTCTGTTCGCATCAGTAAAACATGGTAATATATCATCAACATATCTGTACCAATAAATGAAATTTTTACTAATGGAATATTCATTTAGTTTCTAAATGGTCCATAAATATCTCGGCTAAAATTGGACTTAAACGGTTCCCCATTATTAAACCTTCCTTACTTATATACATAGTCTCGTTTGGATCATTATTATTTGGAATTCAACGATATTATGTATATACGAGGGTGATCTGAAAAGTTTCCGACTTAACAAAGATACAAGAATTTTTTTCTTAAAACTTATGTTTATTTTTCTACATAGTCTCCTTGTAACTACACACTTCTCCCAGCGATGCTCCCATCTCTTTAACCCGTCCAAATAGTACTCGGCATTTTTCTCTTCAAAATAATTGTTCACGAAGGTGATTGTTTCCTCATTTGACGAAAATCTCTGTTTTGCGACCGCAATTTTTAGATAAGAAAACAAAAAGAAGTCGCTTGGGACTAGATCTGGTGAGTAAGGCGGATGGTCAAGCAGCTCAAACCGTAATTTGTGGATTTTCGTCATGGCAACCGCTGAGGTGTGAGACGGCGCGTTGTCTTGGTGAAACAGGATTTTCTTTTTCTGCAAATGCGACCGTTTTTCCGCAATTTCTACTTTCAGCTTGTCAAGTAATGATGCGTATTATGCTCCTGTAATGGTTTTTCGTTTTTGAAGATAATGGATTAAGATAACTCCATGACCATCCCAAAAAACAGTCGCCATCACTTTCCCAGCGTAAAAAAACACTGTTTCCTTTTTTTTGGAGCCGGTTTCTTAGTAAAAATTTCATTTATTTGTATAGATATGTTGATGATATATTAGGATGTTTTATTGGTACTGACAGACAAAATCATTTTTAGATTATACATATAACAGAAATATAAATTTTACAGTTGAATTATAAAATAACAAAGAAATTAACATTAGACTTAACAATAACTATTAAGAATAATAATAACGAATTTCAAATTTTCTATAAGCCATCTCATACAGACATTAAAATGCACAATACTTCTAATCATCCTTTTGTACATAAAATATCAGCATATAATAATAATATAGGTTTGTTCATAGTTTGATTAACATACCTAGCAATGAAAGCTATACTAAAGAGTTAAATATAATAAAGCAAATAGTTGTTAATAACAGTTATCATAGACAAAATAGTAAAAAAAGAAATAATATAAAAAACATTAGTTAGTTTATCCTACTAATAAATTCAAAGAAAATACTCAATTTCATACTTCCATTTATACAGGAAAAATAATATCAAATGTTGCCAATTTTTTTAAAAATAAAGATGCTTAAACTGTTGCTTTTAGGACTACAGCTTTGGTAGATATATAAAAATAAATACGAAACCGAATAAATTCGGTGTTTACAATTTAAATTGTGGGACCTGTTTAAAATTTTATATTAAACAGGCAGAACGTTTCACATTATTAAACCATGAGTTGGACCTAAATAGTTCCCCATTGCTAAATGTTTATGCTATAACGGAAAATCCAAAACATTTTACACGTACAGTTTGTGTTACACTTTTATTTAAGATCTAATATCTAATGCAGCCAGAGTTTTGGGGAAAAATTGTCATGTGTTTAATTTTTTATAAAATAAAGTAAGTAAAGTGTTTTCGTTTGCTTAGTTAAGATGGATTTCCATTAAGTAATGGCTAGTTCTCTTCAATATTAGTATAAGTTAGATACAAAAGTTACTCGCCGAGTTAGAAAATTTCCAAGGGGTCTAAGTAAAATATTTTTTTTGCATTTTTCAATTATACCTATGAACTAAGCGTATTTGATCAAACATCTATCCCTTGTGGGACTTTCACCTTACGAGACTTATGTCCCTCATGGGCGGCAAGTCTGAGCTGGCTTTCCGCTAACTCCATAGATAATATGTATATTTAATATTTGATTTTGTATCTGAAAGTTATAACAAAAATAAAAAGTTCCGGAGAAAAAATCGTGAAGGAATGATTTATTTATTACTTTAATTGCCAACATATAAATATTTTTACCCATTAACTTAACCTTTTTGGACCCTCTATTAATATTTGGTTTTTAGTATAAATATATTTGCTTTTTATGAATCAGTTTTTGATTATGTAGCATTTATTTTAGAATTATTTTATTACTAACAGCATGATATATAAATTTTTAACCCAATTTTTTTTTCGAAAGAATATTTTTGAATCGGGAAGATTACTTTAAAGCTGTAAGGTTAAAAATTTACATTCATTTATTTTGATTTTGAGCATGTTTTTGATTTAATTTACATCTGTGAAGTATACTTCAGTACAATTTTCATAAACCAAGTGCTGAATTGTACATTTTTCTTATTTTTTATTTTGCATGTTTCTAAAATAAAAAATGTTTATTTTTGCGTTCCATCGCTAGACTTGTAATTATGGCACGCGCTTAATTAAATTAGATATCTCTTAAAAGAACGCAAAATTAAACGTCCCATGCATGACTAAGATAAGTGAAAACAGTAATTTTAAAATATTTAAATAAAGTAATTTTTAACTTCGTGTAATATTGTAACGGTTTAATTTCATTCTTTGATTAAATGATCAGCAACTCATTGTTAATGTAACAGCGAGAACATATTTTAATTTGATAGGCTTCACAGAAAAAGTTAATTTTTGTCGATTCTTCGTAGCTTTTTTTACTTTTAATGAACAGGATAAAATATGTACACACTACTCGCAAAATAGATAATCTTGCTATAAATATACATTATCGTAGGCGACAACAGCATGAATAAATTTTCATTTCGTAATTTAAATATTTTTTAACAAATCTCTGTTATTCATAGTTAAAATTTAAGCTTTTCTCACTGCGCACTTGAATTTTGCAAGGAGAATGAATACAATGATTTTGGGTTTACTCTTATTTAACAGAGTTCTAGAAATCTGACAAATTATTCCTAGGTTCTGAAATTATAATTGTGTCTGGGTATAAAAGAAACTAGGGATTTAAATTTTTATACGGGGTGTTTGATAAATTCAAGGGTCATTTCCTGACAAAAAGTTTCTATAAGTATGTCCTAAAATTATTTGTTTTTGGAAAGTAGGGTGTTGAAAGTTATGATTTTTTTTTCGAGGAAAAGGAAATCAATCTTTTTAAAGCAAAACATTAAACTGAACAATGTCAAGGCGCCAGAGACTATTAAATACTTTTTTAAACCGTAATTTAGTCATTTTAAATTGTATTTTCTCAAATATTTATGGCTAAGTTTGCGAATGTAGAAAAAAAAACGATATTCATCTCACGGATAGAAATGCCACTAAAGCAAGACGTATTTACGACCATGAAACGTTTCCAGATAGAGTTTTGCCGTGCGATAAAATATTTGCACGTTTACACATTTTTCCTAGTGAAACTGGTAAATCTGAGTGAAACACTTATGTTCCAGGCCATTGAGTAAAATCTATTAACAAGTACAGGACAAATTGCAGCGGAATTAGACGTCTCCCATAAAACTCTATGAAGTATCTTAAGGTATTATCAGCTATATCCGTAATCATATACAGGGTGTCCAAGTTCCATTGTTACCCCAAGATTTTCCCATAGGTGTAGAATTTTGTAAGTGGGTTCTTCAAAAACTCTCATGAGATAAAAGATTCTTGAGAACACTTTTCATCGACAAAGCCAATTTTTCGAGAAATTCAATAATGCATTTCCACCTGTGGGCCGAAGAAAACCAAACCAAATTTCATTGAACATAAGACTGAATTACCAGTATTATTAGAAGATGTACTAATTATTTTAAGGCATAATATGTTTTATATGCACGATGGCGCGCCAGCATACTTCAGCGCTCTAAATACAAATTTTCTTCATCGCGGATAAGCCATAATTCGAGACGAGGAAATGAAGATCTGGCAGCCCAAGCATGGCCTCCGCGTTCGCCGGATATGAATCCATTGGACTATTTTTTTCTGGGGATCAGTGATTCGGAGAATGAGAGCAGACGTACTGGCGCGTGGTGGACATATACAACATTTTTAAAGTTTATTATTACATTTTGAGTTACTATTATTAGAAGTTTATTGTTCTCTGAGTTTGATTTCCTTTTCCTCGAAAACGGTTTATTTTACGACAAAACTAGAACATACCTCTTTCAACTAGCGTAAGTCAGGTTATCCAAAAACCTAATAAAAATTTCTAAATTAGGTCAGTAAGAAAAGTTTTTGTCCGTTTGAAATACCCAGGTGCACGCCACTGGCGCAATGTTGATATGACAAAAAAAAATTACCATCATATAATTAGGCCAAGCCATTCATAAAGATATGCCAATTTTCAAATCGATAGATTCAGTAGTTTAGAAATAGTTTAATTTTTTTTAATCGTAACTTTTAACACCCTCTCTCTCGGAAACAAATAATTTCGGGGCATATTTTTATAGGAACTTTGTGTCAGGAAATGACCCAAGGAATCACCCCTTAAATTTTTCGTCATTAATTAGGAAACACCCTGTATACACTTGCGTATTTTTCATTTATACGATTTCTACAAATTATAGGGGAGAAAACAATTGTATTAAGACATTTTTTTTTGAATAATCTCTTTAGCCTTCACGATAGTATATTAGAATATTTTTCCTTAAAATTAATTTAAAAAAAAATATTCTTCATGTTAAATTTAAATAGTGATTGTTACATTTATTAAAATCCATACTAGTATTAGAGAGGTAAGTCCTGACTGACTGACTCATGAACGCAGAGCTGAAACTACTAAAACCAGAACTACGATATTTGGACAGTAGATTCATAATCTCCGAAGGGTGTAAAATAGGCGATAAAAGTTTTTACGTAGAAAAAATAATTCTTTGTCTATAGGCATGAAATTTAGCACAAATACTTTTGAAAAAAAAAGTAATTGGACGTGTTTTAGCATTTATTAAAATTCGTCCCCTATTCTAGTTTAGTGGATGAAGGTTTGTAGGGGAAAAAGCAAATCTTTGTCCATTGACTTGAAATTAAGCACAAATAAGCTTCAGTAAAAATAATTAAACATAGTTCTCAGCATTTATCAAAATTCATCCCCTATGGGTGTAAAAAAATGTACGAAGTATAAAAGTATACGCGGATTTGTTATCAATTTAAACAACAAATTTACTTAGGTTTAGGTTTAGAAGGTAATAGTATTAGATTTAGGGAAATGTAAGTTCGATAAGAGTCTTTGTTGACACAAAAAAATCTTCATCCCAGTTAGTTGAGACAGCAATACTGGTATTTGATAACTAAGTGTTTTTACTGATTATAATCGAATATCATTCAAGAAAATTTGTCAGATTTCTAGATAACATGAAGGGTAAAACTGAAACTAAAAAAAAAACTTAAGATGAGGAATATTGCAAAAACATGCTTTGTTCATAAACATATATGTTCATTTTTTACTTACACTTTCATCATTTTAACCAAAGACAACTGGAAGGTTTGTTGCATTTACATATTTTTTGTGCTTGTAGATAATATGTATATAAATGTAAATGGACTTAACTTCAATTTACAGCAATTGGGGGCGCAGTACCCCCTCCATCATCTGCTCCATCTTTTACTCCTCAGCCTCCCCCGCAGGCTAATCCGCCAGTTCCTACGCCTCAGCCCTACGGAGGTAAGTAAAATACTATTGAATATAGCTCGGAATATGGTATTTAGTTGCATAAACATTAATGTAAGATCTATTGTAGGATATATATCTCTGTGTACACATAATAAATAATGCAAAATGATAATCTCTGTACCTTCAAAACCAATAAGTTATTCATAAACGCTTGGACCTGCTTATTTTATTTACCTTCTTCAAAAAAGTGTCTTAAGGTTTTTGTAAATCTGTTACAAGAAACATTTGGCAAACTGTGAGGAATGGTATATCTTGTAGCTTAGTTATTGAAATTGAGGCAGTTTGATTTTTTTGCAACATGTTAAATATTAAATGATTGATCTATTAGAAGTTAGGTGCGGACTTTTTTATGAGGAGCGTGTATGCAGGGCCGTAGTTTGTTGAATACAGCTGTGATACTCGATAACAATACAACATTTTATAACCTTGACCGTGACCTTGATCTTGTTAATTGATTTGTATCAACTTCCTGTTGACATATTGTTTATAATTTAGTACAGTGCTATCATTTTATTTGGTCCCACTTTTAAGAGCGTCTAATTTGAACATTTTTCGAGCTAGAACTTTCATTAAAAAAACATTTGGAAGTTTTTATGTGCGTTTTGTTGAAAATGGCATTACCGTATTTAAATTATTTTTTAGTGAACACCTTGTATATTTTATGTCTTAAATTCATCTCTTGGTTTAGTATATACTTGTATCTTTTAACTGACGAAAAGCAGTCCAGCATGTGATTAAACAGGAGGAGAAAATGTGAGAACTTGACAATCTGATCGATCAAACGGTCGACCGAATTATAATGTCATGACAGTTCATCAGATGACAAATAATATAATCTATTATAATTTAATTGTTGTATAATAATTATTTTATCTATATATATTATATGCATATTATATATAATTTTTATTTTGTTATAATAAAATATCGTTAAATTTAAATTATTTCTATAAGTATCCAACCCCACGCTTTTGGCGTACCATTTTCAGTGTTTATGAATGGATAACAATAAGCAAAACACATAAATTGAGCCAAAACCGGGTGGTACTACCTGCACTTGATAAAAAGAAAGAATTATTCTATATATATATATATGTACAGGGTGTCCGGATCTAGTTGCAAAAGCAGGTATTTTTAAAGATAGAACCTTGCGGTTTTCACGAACCTGAGCTAATTTTTTGTGAAACTCATGAAGCCGTAAACAAAATTTTCATAGCCTTCTTCGTTTATGAGATACAGGGCGAAATAAAAAATTTTGCATTTTGGGACCCCCCTCGTATCTCGGTTATCCTTTAACTTAGCGCAAAGAGAAAAATTGCTGCTTATGCAGTTTTTTACGCTGGATCCAGTGGCGTAGTAGCATATTTTTCATTTGAGTTGTTATTTTTTAGATATGACCCAAAGTTGTGTTTTTTTAAATGGGACACCCTGTATATTTGTCCGGAAATTGATTTTTCCTTTTAAGAGCTTCTCAAAAATATATAATAGTGTGGGTCTATTTTAATCAACAACAAAAATCCTAATTTTTATAATTATCATCCCAAATTTTGCAGTAGGCCATGCAAAACGATGCCGTTTTCTTTTGTTTTTTTGGAAGCAAATGACATTTCCCAATTTTGTACGCGTATATAAAATATATTTGTATTATTATGGAAGAAAACCAAACTTTCGAACATTATGAAAAGTACGATATGTTAGCTTGTTTTATATTAAGTAATGAAAATGTTGAAGCGGCTTCTGAGATGTATTTTAACAGGTAAATAGTTAATTTTTAGGTATGTTGAAATACTATTGCTTAATTTTTATTTAGATATCCAGAAAGGAGGCAACCTAATATATCCACTTTTTATCGGATAAAAAAGAATTTACTTAATCACGGATCATTTATCAAACCTCGTACGAAAACATATAATAAAGAAAATCAAGATGCTGAGGAAATTACGGTTTTGGCTAATGCAGAAGCTTACCCTGCAAACTCATGTAGGGCCAGTGAAAAGAGCATAGGGATTCCAAAAACTAGCGTTCAAGAAATTCTAAAAAAGCACAAATACCACCCATACAAATTTAGGCTCGTGCAGCACTTACAGCCAGGGGATGCAGAGCGTCGGGTAGTCTTCTGCAATTGGTTTCGAGAAAGATGCGATATGGTTAGAGATTTTGAAAGGAAGGTTATATGGTCAGACGAAGCACATTTCAGTAATTCTGGTATACTCAATAGGCACAATAGTAGATTCTGGTCCCAGGAAAATCAACACCAAATATTTCCCAGAAGACAGCAGGGCAGGTTTGGTCTAAATGTGTCCTGCTTCATATTAGGAACACATATAAAATTTTATATATTTGAGGGAAATCTACAGCCAATCGCCAATACTTGACGATGTTCCTCTAGCGCAAATTAACGAAATTTATTTTCAACAGGACGGTGCTCCTGCACACAATTCTGGAATGACGAGATTATTTCTGGACAATAATTTTACCAATCAATGGATCGGAACAAATGGACCTATAAGATGACCCCCTAGGTCCCCAGACTTGTCGATTTTAGATTTCTTTCTATGGGGATATCTGAAAAATAGAATTTACAAAGACCACTATGATAATGTCCAAGATTTAGGAAATGCAATAAGAGAAAATTTTCGCTATTTACAAAATCATCCCGTTATTTTGCTTAAACTAAAACGAATACGAAAATTGTGGGAAGCATGCATAGAACAAAATGGAAATCAGTTTGAACAGTTCTTTTGATTTCCTTGGTTACTGTAGTTCTTATACGACAGTTGATTTTTCCTGAAAGGCTTGTTACATAATAATTTATTACTGTTTTGTTCTTGTGTTACATAAATCTAGGTAGGTGGTACTTTTTTGGTGCGAAATTCTGCTACATATTTTGATAAATAGATTTAATTACATATTTATTTTGATTTATTGTTAGGATGTAGATATTGTTAACGACTTTAAATAAAAGGCAGCATTGTTTTGCATGGCCTACTGCAAAATTTGGGATGATAATTATAAAAATTAGGATTTTTGTTGTTGTTTATTAAAATAGACCCATACTATTATATATTTTTGAGAAGCTTTTAAAAGGACAAATTTCTGGACAAATATACAGGGTGTCCCATTTAAAAAAACAACTTTGGGTCATATCTAAAAAATAACAACTCAAATGAAAAATATGACTACGCCACTGGATCCAGCGTAAAAAACTGCATAAGCAGCAATTTTTCCCTTTGCGTTAAGTTCAAGGATAACCGAGATACGAGGGGGGTCCCAAAATGCAAAATTTTCTATTTCGCCCTGTATCTCATAAACGAAGAAGGGTATGAAAATTTATCAGTTTTCTCGGTTGTTTTTAAAATTATAGGCATTAGACGTAGGATATTAATAATCAGCAGGAAGACGGATATAAAATGAACAGGGTGTCCCGTTCAAAAAGTATAATTTAAACCAGTGACTTTCGAACTGTATGTCAGTTCAACATACATAGGCATAAACGTCTACAATTTGGTTTTTGAATGAAGGTTCTAGCTTAGAAAGTAAAAATGTTAAATACTTTTTTATATTTGCCCTACACGGAGCTTGCTAGTCTATGGCGGCTTGATGTGCTGAAAAAAGATGAAAGCGCGATCGCCATCTGATTTAAATTGATCATTGCGCCAGTTGCATTGCAGGACATTTTCCAGGCAGGGATCATAGTGTTTTTATGTTGATGTTTGTGAAACGTGAAATAAAAAAAATTCCGCATCCTTTTTTCCCAACGAAAATGGTATTATATAACCCTATGCCTATTTTCAATTGTTTCTGAAATATTCACATATACAAATTGAAAACCATACAAATTGAAAATTTAAATGGCTGTAAAATCTAAACGGTTCCACCTACAGTGGCGGCTCGTGGTGAATTATATTGGGAGGTCAATAACAAATTTAAAAATAGGCATACTTAAAATAAAAATAAATATTTTCAGGCTTTAAATTCTCTTGAAGTTCAGGTATACTCTTCGTTCTCTAGAATTGCAAAAATGCTGAATGACACGTTCGTTAAAATTGCAGGCACATTTCTTTTATAAACGATTTCTCGATACCTAACATTGCTAAAGCGGATAGTCTATCTTAGCCCAACTCCTCAACAAAATTTATAAACCCTCGAAAAACCCTTGATTTTCAGACAAAGCCGTTTCATCATGGCCACGTAGTGCCAGCTCGAATGCCCCACAAAATTTTACACAATCTATAATTTTGTTTAAAATATAACGGTTTTTGGATACATTTTCATTAAAATCTCTAAGGGATTTTCTATAAGCTGTTTTTTTATTTTTTATTTTAAGTGTTTTAAGTCTTAATATCGGTGTTGCACCATAATGAATCCGACGAGTCCTTAGAAAAAACAAACATGACAGTAAACCTCTTTATTTTTGTCTATTAGTTTGTCGTATACTAAGTTCTGGCAAATTGTGACCACTTACCTTGATTCGGTTATTTTCTCAAAATTAAGTTGCTTAGTACTCTTTAATTCTTTAATTTTTTGCACTACCGGCATTTTATTTCATCTACATTCACAACTTAAACATAGACCACCTTGAAATTGTTTATTTTTGCAGAATTAAGTTCGTAAGCACTTTTTAGTTGTTTATTTTTTTGCGGTAGTCACTACTAACATTTTATTTCCTGTATATTTCCAACTCACACGTGCATCATAAAAATAAAAAAATATATATTACAAAAAACAGTATATAAATCAATTTTCATCAATTAAAAACGTCTGAAACATTATAGAGTTAGAATATCGACCCCGCGACCTCTGAACAATTGAACTTCCGCATGCCGACGTGATGCCGCGACCGACCGATCGAATTATGAGAAGAGGCCGGCTGATGACCCAAATCGCGATTTCATATTCCATTTGCTATCACGTTCGGCTGCCGCTCGGTAGCTGTGAAATCTTCGGGTACTTTCGTCAAGCTTTAACGTGATTAGGGCAATTCGGACTGCCCAGCCTAGCTTAGTATAGCGTAATTGATTGTGCCTAAGGAACGCAACGAGACCATTCGAACAGCCGCACAGTGAGTTAAATCGGCCGTCTAGCACGACATAAATCCTAAATGTAATTTTGCAATATTCTTAACATATTCTAAAAATCTATATTTAAGATAGTGTTAATAATAGAAAAATGCAATTGAGAAACAAAATTATAATTACAGTTCTCGGAGGGGAAGCCTTAAAGTTAGTAAATATTTTAAATCTGAAATTAACATGTTTCTATACATCATTTTCAAAACAGAAAATATAATACTAAACATAGCAAATGTTTTTCTAATTTCTTACATGACTACTGTTTATAATTAAACTTTTCTACGGTATCAAAACTTTTTAAATATTAAAGCCCTTACCTCAGAAAATTTGGGTCTTTTTAGGTATTACTATATTTACGTAGTTTTTTTTAACTTGTAGAGCATGCAAAAAAAAGTTTGTTGAAGTTTAGTTTAATTTTTATATAAAAAATAAGAAAAAGGATCCCTTTTAACCAAAAACCAAAAAATTAGCTGCTCATAGATGCCCATTCGGGATTTATATAGCTTTAACTATGGCTCCTTAATTACTACTGACTGCATCAAAAAAAACTGCACGATTTTTATATGACCAGAACTTTACAAATAATCGTCCGAGTGTAATAACGGTAAACATTTTGCAAAGACTAAGGTACAAAATTTCGGAATTTTGTATTACAGCTGTCATCTTTTTAAAATTCAAGATGGCGAACCCATTTTAAAAATATGGATATTTTATCCCTCGGTAGAAGTTTTACATGCCACATCGTGATAAAACTAAATTAACAATTATAATACCACATTATTTCCAAGCAAAATGATAACACTTTTAAAATTCGGTAAATAACTAAGATATAATTTTATAAAACCACACTCCCTTCAATTCTTTTAATATTAGAAATGAAAATTTCAAATAAAAAACTAATCAATTAGGTAAATTTTAACGACTTCTCTACCTTTACAAAAATAAATCTTAAACGAAGATATCTCCTAAGCTACCAGTTCAGTGCCAGCATTTGGCATTTTTGTAAAGATAATTTCATAAAAATATAAAAATATATAAGTGCAATATATAAAATATAAAATAAATACAAAAATAAATATAAAAATATATTAAGTGCAATATCTAAAAAATATCGACTTCATTGTATATGGCAAATAACAAAAACAATTTATTTATCACGAAAAGTATACCTAACTAATTAATTTTTATTTGAATGTTTTATTACCAATATCATAAAAATTAAGGAGTGCTTGGGTGCAGGTGCATACGTAGTGGGCTTTTCTAAAATATTATGTGTTACATATTGTTTAGTCTAAAAGTTCTTCTATTGTTATGTAATGAATAGAATAGAAACTCGATGATATTTTGTACCTATAATTCTACATAACCTAAATAAAGCAATATTTGACAAGACACTTTGTATTCTATCTTTATTTTATATGCGTCACATAGCTATTAGTTAATAAGTTTAAAGCAATGATTCATGCATTTTGACATCAATTGTGTTTTTAAGTTACACAAAACATTACATTTTTATTAAAAACTGAAGCCATTTTAGTGACCCGCATCTTGTTTACATTTTTTTTGCAAAACATTTTGTTACCTATCCTAAAAAAGTATTATATGAAATTTAAAAAACGTTAAAACAATGCTTGAATAATTATGTCGTACTACATGGCCGATTTACCACACTGTGCGCCGCGCCGCACGCTTCTAATAGCTAGTATTTAACTTTTCCCAAGGTTCGCGTTTTATTACAACTATTAGGAGGGACGGTCAAACGAATAATTTATTTTCTGAAATATTTTTGGGGGGTCATTGACCAAATGACCCTATGGAAGATCCGCCACTGTCCACCTATAGGACATAACGAATTACACATTACTAACTTAGTTTTTATTGTGTTTCTTATGACACTCACTTCTGGTCTAAGCAAAAATAAAAGTTTTTTGTCTGCTTTTAAAAGTCACGAGAAAAATCATAAAAAACTAAGGGTAAAAATGTGCTATTCGTTTTGTCCTAGGTTTACTGCTTAAACGTTACAGCTCTTAGAGTTCGAAATGGTTGACATTCAAACGTCAATATCTCGAAAATAATTGAAGATCGGCACTTTAACTTTTCTGCCGTAAAAAGATCGTTACCTGGTTAGTTTTTCTTTGAAAATGGTTGACAATGTATGTTTATGAAAATAACTTATTTGTTGGGTTTGCATTGTCTTTATTGTTGATTTCTTCACACTTGACTAGGTAGTATCTCCAGTCGTAGTATATCGAGCGCAAACTAAAAAGTTAACATTAAGATTGTGTAACAGTGGGCCATATCAACTTTCTTATTTTAAATACAACAGCCAGCAAATTCTAGACATATTTCATGTACAGGGTCTTCCATTGGGGGGGAAACAGATTTTTCTTTGACTTCCCCGTATTTCTCAAGAAATTCAAAATAGTCAATCGATGTATTTTAGCTCGGAGAATTCGAAAATCGTAACAAAAAACCATTGAATGAGAAACATAAGACTTAGACCAAGGATGTTGTGTTTTTTAAGCATCCTATACATTATTACATTGTTGGATTCTATGATCAATTCTAAGTGTTTTCTAATAAAGTTACACGTATATGTCTATCTTCAACTGTTTTTGATTTATTGATGTTTGAAAATTGACATTTTTGTTTCTTCATATTCAATTAAGTAGGTAGCAAAATAATTTCCGTTTTTTTGTTTGACTGGCATCGTAAGATAGCTTATCGAATGTGAAAGTTATTTTGCTCTAGGTCCAACCGTTCAGGCGCTACGACAGCTCAAAGAAGCAAAAATGTCAATTTTCAAACATCAATAAATCAAAAACAGTTGAAGATAGACATATAGTGCCCTCATTAAAAAAACATTTAGAATTGACCATTGAATAAAAAAAATGTAATAATATATAGGGTGTTCCGTTTAAAGAACGCAACATCCTTGGTGTAAGTCTTTTGTTGCTCATTCAATTGTTTTTTGTTACGATTTGCGGATTCTCCGAGCTAAAATACATCGATTGGCTATTTTGAATTTCTTGAGAGGGGGAGTAAGTAAAAAAAATCCGTTTTTCGTCCTCAATGGAAGAACTTCTACAATATCCTATACCTATCTTCAACCCTTTCAGAAATATTAAGTATTTTCAGATTCATTGCAAAAATTGACATTAAAAAATAGAATTATTTAATTACAGAAATTCGCTGCGACACACTCAAAAACTAATAAGTAATACTGTTTATTTCTTGATAATGTAAAAACAAAAAAAAAGTCCGTTTAAGATTCGTTGGATATGCTCGCCGCGAACGTCATCCTAATCTTAAATAGAAAATTCTTCTAACACTACTCAATATCTTAGGCGTGATCGATCTAAATCACAAGCGTTATTCGTCTTCTTAAGTTAAGCTAAGTCGAGGGGTTTACTTTTGTATACAACATTTTTGATATATCCTCATAAAAAAAGTACGTTCTCCTATCAAAATGGTCTTCCATGAACTCTTTAGTTGGTACCACTTTATATGGATGTATTAATATTCGAATAATCGATGAATGGCCTAACATCAAACATTGGGGCTGCTTGTCGACTAGAAGTATGTGAGCTTTTCTCAAACTCAAGCATAATATCCAATTTGGTATCATTACTTCTTACTATTTCACTAATTTTCCATTGAGGTATAGAAATAGGGGGCAAATGTGGAAATTCTTCGTAAAATAAGCGGGCAACTTTTTGTGCCCGTGTGTTATCTCCATAATCAATGATCTATAGAATTGTTATTTTGTGTATTTCTGTTAAACAAACCATTTTTTTGATATGCTGATATGAAATTCAAACGAATATAACACTGACACTGACTACTACTGTTCTGCAGTGAGAAAAGAATTTGCTGAGGCCAAGCGTTTAAAACAAAAGTAAACAAAACTATTTATCGCTTTTTTTATTTCATATTAGTAAATAGAAACGCTGAAATGGTTTTTGCTTACTTTCTATTATCAAGACTTAAATGGGAAATAAGTATTGTGTGTGTTGTAGCGAATTTCTGTAATCAAATAATTTTATTTATTTAATGGTAATTTTTGCAATAAATCTGAAAAAACTTAATATTTCCGAAGCAGTTTAAGATAAGTATAGGACCTTGTACTTGAAATATGTCTAGAATTTTTTGAATCATTTAAAAATTGGATAATATACAGAGTGCTGCATTTAAAATAAGAAAGTTGATATTGGCCACTATTACCTGACACACCCTGTATAAACAAATTTGTTAAAAGAATGCGCAACTAAAAATACCAATCAAGCTGTCCGGTCATTTATTTATTATCGAATTTATACCATTTGGCAGTTTGAAAGAGTCAGCGCTAGGGATGGGCGACATTAGATTTTACCTATCGATATGTAATAGCACAGCACCTATCGATATATTTTATTTATCGATATGTCGATAGTTATCATCCTATCGATAGGTGTTCCTATCTATCGATAATTCCTAGCTATCGATGTTCTCAGATATCTATTGATACGTTTTTATTTACCTGTTGTTTTATATGTCGTTGATCTATCGATATATCGAGCCCTAGTCAGCTAGACTCACAATAAGACCAAAGACGATTCTAGTAAATATAATTCAAAACGATGCAATATGTATATTTTTTAAAATTATTAACTCAACGGTGTGAAAGTGAGGTATGTAAGTTTCTAAACTCCACTAATTGTTATATTATTGTTACTTAAAAATATACATACTTTAATACCAAATACATGCTATTGTGCATATTTAAATTAATTAATAATACTCTAATAAATAATTCAATTAATTAATGATATATTTTTTAATTAAAACGAGAGATGTAAAACACTGTTTTGTCATTATTTTTACGTTTAATTATAATCGGATTCTTCTAATCATAATAAATACATCTAGTATTTATTATGAACTCATCCTCAGAGTAATCGTTATCGCTGGTTAATAACGTTAATTTTTTTAGTTTTCATTTGCTAGACTAGATAGTAGTTCGATTCGCTTTTTATAAACACTTTTTTTTTTCAAAAAGAAGAAATATATTTTGATTGAAAGTTGAAATTTTAGGGCCAACAAAAAAAATATCTTGATACATGGTCACATATTTGCGTCGATGACTCAGTTATAATATTTCTTCATTTTTAAGCTTGAAAGTTTAATGATTATTATCAACTTCTAGATTACGAATTAAAACTATTAATAAAATATCCTTAATTGGATTTTTTATAATTTCTATTTCTTTTTTTTTTGGGAATTGAGTGGTTTCTTCCTCGTAAATTATCTTAACTAGTCGGCAAAGACTTGCCGAAAACGGGCGTGGGTTATTCCACAAAATTTGGTCACTAGTTGTAAATGTTTGCTTATAAGTAGAGTGACCAGATTGATTAGGCCCTTTGATAAGACTTTGACTTTTACTTCAAGATTTCTTATTGAACGTGGACAAGTCTTGTAGATGTATGGTCAACATATCAATTTTCCAAATACGTGGTAAAATTTTTAATTTTTTTGATAAATATGACATTGTCATTATTTAATCATATTTTGATTAAAACATAAGCAAGCATAGCCGATTTTCTATTTCGTTTTTTTTTTCAAAATGTCAAATTTCGAAAAACCCCCTTTTTGATAAGGACATTGTGCATAAAATAATCCTTGCAAAGGACGTCAAACATTAGGTATTTCAATGCTCGGTTTGCTGAAAAAGCTGTGAATCTGCTTCTTTGAATTTCTTCAGTGTTCTTCCTTGCGAATAATTTTGGCCTCGGACTATAGTATTCAATGGTGTTTAGACTAAACATGCGCTCAGTACCCGATTTTGGTGTCTTCTTTCTGTATAAGTTTTCAAGCTTTCAGAAATTCTTACTCCAAGAGGTCTCTTTGTTTCACTAAATAATAATTCACTACTCCCTCATCAAACCAAATGACATTTGGTTTGATTTTAGTAACCAGCTCCTTAGGGTATTTCAGGATTTAAAAGCTGTTTTGATTCCTCCTGTATTGGTCACTAGTTCTCTGAAATTACTGTTACCTACGAAATTGCAATAAGAAAGATTGTTAACTGGTTTTGAATTGTACGTACATCGTTCTCTTCCAGACATTTAGAAATTGTGTTAAGAATTAATCACTCGGTATATAGTAAAAATTAATGTTGAAAAGTTTGCGTAAATGTGGTCAAAGAGATGCTGTCCTAACAGTTCAAAAGATTACAAAAAACTCGTTAAAGAGAGCCGACTGATTCTTAACAGAATTTATAAATGCAAGAGATAACCAGTCACAAACTTTCTTATAACAATTCCGAGTGTATTGTAAGAAGTATGTCAAAGAAGATAAGGGTTTTTTTTTAAATCTGGAAATACTCTAAGGAACTTGTTGACTAAAACCTATATTTTAATGTGAGAATTTTGGAACCTCGAAAACACACTCAGAGAGAAGGTATCCGCTATTGCCGAGCATATTTAAATAGCTTTTAGTTTGTAATTGATGGTCCGACAAGTAAGTTATTTTCGTTATCTGAATATATCTTCTAACCATCTTCCTTTTTTCCTGCCTGTAGGTTGAATCGAAAATTATTCTTTAGCAGCAATGGAAAAGTGGTCACTGCCAAAGAGCATGAAATTTTAATATGATGTCGTTTTTTACCCCTTGAGCAACTTTTATTATTGCCAAAGTTGAGAAAAAAGGCCTTATTTTAAGAAAATGAAATAAAAGGGATTATTTACGTGGATGTTAGGCTTTGAAAAGCCTACGTCCATCCGAGAAATTAATGTGCAATGTTGCAAAGTGTGTTGAAGAAGCCGGAAGACGAGAGTAGCGACCGCAGACCTGTGCCAAAGATAATTTGCAGCTATTCCCCGATGTATGTATTTTTCTATGGCGACTATATTAACCTATATTAACTTTTGGAAATGGAAACGATTTGTCCCAAGCAACGATTCATCCCAAAAGAAAATTGTTTTAGTTACAAAAATAACTATTTAGGTATTTATATTGTTTCCGACAAATTTTGTTTGAAAAACCCGCTTGTGGTATTTACGATGTGTTTAGTAAGAAGAAAGTAT
The DNA here is from genome assembly GCA_030620095.1 of Kuschelorhynchus macadamiae. Lineage (NCBI taxonomy): Eukaryota > Metazoa > Arthropoda > Insecta > Coleoptera > Curculionidae > Kuschelorhynchus > Kuschelorhynchus macadamiae. Next base: position 3,105,891 of record JAUTXW010001817.1, read on the forward strand.
TTAGCTTTTTTTTGATTACATAATTTAAAAAAGTGACAATTACTTTTTGACTTGTTTCAAAAATGTACAGGGTGAGTAGTTATATTTGATACCTACCTACAGGGTTTATTAACGAAGATAGAGAAAAAGTGTAATTATAAAAGCTGTAGGGTTTCTTTTAAACCGCCAGAATCCGTTATGAAAAAAACAAACGACTATCGCATGCCTATCTATATGCCCTAAAATATAACGAAATACTTTTTTTTTAAATGGAACATCCTGTATTTTTATAATTTTTATGAATGTTCTTTTTTTCTGATTTCAAAATTATATAGTTTGAATACTTTGGCGCAATTATGTTTTCAGTTATCTTGGTTTAACTATAACAAGTTTTGCATTATATTATAATATTACCCTAGACTTATATGTTGCAGTTAAACTAAAATAATTAATAAACGCTTTGCGCCAATATGATCAAATTATATATTTTTGAAATCAGTAGAGAATGGCCTTTCGTAAAAATAAAAAATATACAGGGTATTCCATAAAAAAAATGTATTTCGTACTCTACATATTTTGTATTTAAATTTTTTCCCTGTCTTTGTTTAATAAATAACCCTGTAGGTGGGTGTCATAATATAATAACTCACCCCGTACATACAAGTATCTCAAAAAGCAAAAAATGTTCCTCTTCCTTTATAAGTTAATATGTTTAAAACTGTTTTTTGATTTTATTTAGCATTGTTTCTTTGATTTAGTTAATCAGGTTTTTGTAGAATAAGTTTGTTTTCTATTAAAGCGTATGCTTTCTCCTAGAAACTTTATTTCATGTATCAAATTCCAACCCCAAAGATTATCGCCAACTTCAATATTCCTCTTTTAACTAAAAGATCTCTTCTAATATTTTGTGACTGGAAACGTCGCGTCTCGTTCCCGTTCCCGAGTCGAGGGTTACCACACAAAATTATATAGTTTCGGCGATCACTGATGTTTCTGGACCGATTCAAATGAGTTATCTATAGCGTAAGCTTTAATAGATCTTTGGTATTACTAAAATAGTTGGTAAATAACCACAGAGTTGGACTGTAAGGAAAAATGCTGTATTATTTATTAAAGTTTTTGATCAGTTCCTGTATGATTATGAATATTTTCGTGATTTCTCTGTAAGAAGGCAATTCATACATACATTTCTTTTACAACGTAACTTTCAATAAAAAATCCTAGGGAGTTTTTGCAATTTTTTCTTATTACAGTTTGGTTGCCCCCATATATTTACGTTATAACCAGTAAAAGTATCCAATAAAATCATGTAACTCAAAAACCGCTTGTACGTGTTTGTCGCGACAATGATGAGATTTGTCCAGGAGGTGAAAAAACATCATATTAAAATTTAGAACCACTTTTCCGGAGACTTTTGCAAAAGCACACTGTATTCACGTGAAGCCATTTTGTATATAAACATAGACACTGCAATATAGCATATAGTAATAGGCATATTTTTTTTAGTTATGCCAGGTATGCCAGGGTCTCCCTATGTTATCCCAGGCCAAACCCAGATTTATCCTCAAGGTCCTCCACCTACATATGATCAGACTTTGACTCATCCAGCCATCGTGGGTCAACATGTAAGTTAGCGAACAATGGTAATGTATATCTTTACCCAATCTTGCTTAAAAGTACGCAGTTTTTGAAGTGACTAAGATTTTTAAAAATCAAGAGATAAGATAAAAAATAACGTTTTTAGCGTTATAACAATAATTAACATGTAATCATCCATTTTGAAATTATTTTTCTAATTTTATTTCCGCTTAGTACTAGAAAACTTGGATAGCTAAAGGGGTAGTAAGACAAGACCTCCAATGCTCTCCCGCTGGTTACACCACTGAAATAATTCACGTACAAATTCTCAAAAATAAAAATATTTTGCGTTTGCTTGTTAAATGTTTAACAAACTGTAAAGACATCCCAGATAATATAATCTATAGATATTTTTCTTTTAAATAGTCCGACAGGTATCAGTCGGTCATCTTTGGCTAGGTATTTGGGACACGTCCAGACTTTGTCAAGGCGAGTCAAATGCCGAACAAAGGAAATTTACGCCGAATAGGTAAAATTTGGATACACACTGTATTTGCTATGGCATGCATATATAAGGTGCGAACATTTTAAAAATATTTTCACTTATACAGGGTGCGTCAAAGAAGTGAGGCGACTAAGCGTATTTTTTTTTTAAATGGGACACCCTCTATTTTACGTGATTTTTAAATTCTACATGAATTTGTAATACTTTTTTGTATTATTATTTGGCTTTAAAAAAATAGCCAAATTTGATGCACATCTAGGATTAGCATATTACATGTATGTAAGCTGCGCACATTTTAAAAATATTTTTCAAATATACATGGTGATTCACAAAAGTAGGGCAACTAGACGTATTTGTAAATAGTACAGTTAGATCTTATTAATATTACTGTGTTTGTATGTAGTATTTTAGAATAATAATTTCTTTCTTAACTTTAGCGTTATCTACTGGACTTTTTAGGGTTAGGTGGAAGAACAGACCTTCAGTGTCTTGTTTTTCTAGGCTTGAAGGCACTGAATCTCGCCCTTTTCTTTTTTTTATTGGCATTGTTGTCAAGTGTGAAAATTATTTACAAAGACCTTTATTATTATTATTATATCTTCAGTGCAATATCCATTCCTTTTGAGACCTTCGGTCAGTTTCGATGTTTCCGATGTTAGAGAATCTTGGTCAGAAATCGAAATAGCTCTGATTACTAGTGAACGATTTCTTTTGTGCTGGATGGTATGGGAGTTTGCATTTAAGTATCTATTTGTATTCTTCGGTTTTTTCGTCGGATAGTAATTCGAATTTGACACAGTCTAATCCCAAGAACCACGATTTCTTGATTGACCAAAGCCGTGAAAGCTTTCTTCTATGTTTAAAAATAATATTAATATAAGTTTTGGGCTACCTAAATTGAAATATATACGTATTATTATCATTAAAGTCTATTTATTTGCAAAATAGATAGATAGACCCCATTTTTAATACAATTTTGAAATCTTTATATTATATTATGCCTGTTCACGGCTCCATTACTTCGAAATGTAGATTCATCCTAAAACAAAGTGTTCTCCAAAAAGTTTGGCAATGGCCCTATTCGCCTTATCATTAAATTGCAAAACTTAACACGCTTTTCAAATACTTCATCGTGTAACTCTTGGTTTAATGCGATATGAAACGGGTAATATTTATATTTTCTTGTGGTCTTGCTTACTGTAGATTATGATGTTAAAATCTTATTTAGTTTATATGATCATTTCATTGCAGCAATTTTGTTAACAAATTTGAGGTGTATTTTGTTTTATTATCTAAATTTATTTGGATTAATTTCAGGTAATAAACTATTGTTTTCATATTAAATACTTTTGTTTTACTGACAGCTTTTATAGCTACTTTGATCGAGTTTTTCTGAATTATGTAAATTTTAAAATATTCCGAAAAATACATAGGTCCAATTTAAAAGAAACTGAAATAATTTAGTGGCAAATTGGTAAAGTTTGATATTCAAATTTGGAGACCTTGTATATGATATCTTCAATATTACGAAAACAATTTCTTATTTCATGCTTATCAAATTTAAATATTTTTTTAAAGCCAAATATTTAAAATCAACGTTAGGCATATAAGCTAATGTTATTGAAAAAGGTATTAAAATAGGAGAATTTAAAAATCAAGTCAAATACAGGGTGCCCCATTAAAAAAATACACCTTTTAGTTGCTCTTCTTCTTTGACGCACCGCGTATAATTAAAATTATTTTCAAAATGTACGCAACTTACTTTCCTATGTATATCAGAGCAGATACAGTTTATTTTCAAATTTTACATATTTTGCCTAAATTTACTTTTTTCGATAGTTGACCCACCCTGTACAGGGTGTCCGGATTTGGTTGCAAAAGCAGGGTATCTCGCTTATTTTTAAAGATAGAACCTTGCGGTTTTCACGAACCTGAGCTAATTTTTTGTGAAACTCATGAAGCCGTAAACAAAATTTTCATAGCCTTCTTCGTTTATGAGATACAGGGTGAAATAGAAAATTTTGCATTTTGGGACCCCCCTCGTATCTCGGTTATCATTTAACTTAACGCAAAGAGAAAAATTGCTGCTTATGCAGTTTTTTACGCTGGATCCAGTGGCGTAGTCATATTTTTCATTTGAGTTGTTATTTTTTAGATATTACCCAAAGTTGTGTTTTTTTAAATGGGACATCCTGTATATTTGTCCAGAAATTGATTTGTCCTTTTAAAAGCTTCTCAAAAATATATAATAGTATGGGTCTATTTTAATAAACAACAACACAAATCCTAATTTTTATAATTATCATCCCAAATTTTGCAGTAGGCCATGCAAAACAATGCTGCCTTTTATTTAAAGTCGTTAACAATATCTACATCCTAACAATAAATCTAAATAAATATGTAATTAAATCTATTTATCAAAATATGTATTGATAATTTCGCACCAAAAAAGTACCACCTACCTAGATTTATGTAACACAAGAACAAAACAGTAATAAATTATTATGTAACAAGCCTTTCAGCAAAAATCATCTGTCGTATAAGAACTACAGTAACCAAGGAAATCAAAAGAACTGTTCAAACTGATTTGATTTCGATTTTGTTCTATGCATGCTTCGCACAATTTTCGTATTCGTTTTAGGGAATTAAGCAAAATAACGGGATGATTTTGTAAATAGCGAAAATTTTCTCTTATTGCATTTCCTAAATCTTGGACATTATCATAGTGGTCTTTGTAAATTCTATTTTCTAGATATCCCCATAGAAAGAAATCTAAAATCGACAAATCTGGGGACCTAGGGGGCCATCTTATAGGTCCATTTGTTCCGATCCATTGATTGGTAAAATTATTGTCCAGAAATAATCTCCTCATTCCATAATTGTGTGCAGGAGCACCGTCCTGTTGAAACTATATAGGTATAGCTGCCTCTAAAATTTCTATATAGCGATTGGCTGTTAGATTTCCCTCAAATGTATAAAATTTTATATGTGTTCCTAATATGAAGCAGGACACATTTAGACCAAACCTGCCCTGCTGTCTTCTGGGAAATATTTGGTGTTGATTTTCCTGGGACCAGAATCTACTATTGTGCCTATTGAGTATACCAGAATTACTGAAATGTGCTTCGTCTGACCATATAACCTTCCTTTCAAAATCTCTAACCATATAGCATCTTTCTTGAAACCAATTGCAGAAGACTACCCGACGCTCTGCATCCCCTGGCTGTAAGTGCTGCACGAGCCTAAATTTGTATGGGTGGTATTTGTGCTTTTTTAGAATTTCTTGAACTCTAGTTTTTGGAATCCCTATGCTCTTTTCACTGGCCCTACAAGAGTTTGTAGGGTAAGCTTCTGCATTAGCCAAAACCGTAATTTCCTCAGCCTCCCGATTTTCTTTATTATATGTTTTCGTACGAGGTTTGATAAATGATCCGTGATTAAGTAAATTCTTTTTTATCCGATAAAAAGTGGATATATTAGGTTGCCTCCTTTCTGGAGGAAACAAGCTAACATATCGTACTTTTCATAATATTCGAAAGTTTGGTTTTCTTCCATAATAATACAAAAATATTTTTACACAATAAATAAATACAAAAAACTAGCGCTATATTTTATATACGCGTACAAAATTGGGAAATGTCATTTGCTTCCAAGAAAACAAAAGAAAACGGCATCGTTTTGCATGGCCTACTGCAAAATTTGGGATGATAATTATAAAAATTAGGATTTTTGTTGTTGTTTATTAAAATAGACCCATACTATTATATATCTTTGAGAAACTTTTAAAAGGACAAATCAATTTCTGGACAAATATACACACAGCAAGGTTCTATCTTTAAAAATAGGCGAGATACCCTGCTTTTGCAACCAAATCCGGACACCCTGTACAGCGGTACATATATATTACCTGAACAAGTCGCGGACTTGGTTAATGTGTAGCGGCTATTAACGTACTAGTACAGTATTATTGTTAAAAAAACAATTTTTTAATTGAGGAAAAAAATTACTTAAAAAAAAGATAAAATAAAATAATATCACTTTCCGAGAACAATCCATTCTTGATAAAAGCTTCTGCTTAAAAAAAAAACAATAAGATTTACAGTACTCACTTCAATTTTATCATACGGAATGTATAGGTCAAATTTATAATTGAGTTGAATATTCAAAAAAGAAATGAATATTCAACTGATATTTTGACTTTAACTTGTCTGTTGTGTTGAACAAATATAGGGTGTCTCATTGAAAATTTTACGTAACATAAAAGAATTATATTTACAATTTTTTTATATATCAAAGAAATAAGGGCGAAATTGCATGTCAAAATATAAAAAACACCCTGTACATTTTTTAGGATACCCCTGATTTTTCATTTAACTTTGCCTCGTAATAATAACAGGCGGGAAAAGCTTTTGCTAAAAATTAATCAAACTGTTATTAAAACCTCGATTTTTATCAGTGAGTATCAGGTCAGTACGTTATCAGCGTATAAGTCCTTTGGTAATTTTAATTATTTATTTAATAGGGTACTTAATATGATATTAATTTTTCTTGGTACCTCAAAAACATGTTTCATTGGTATGGGTATTCAATGGATAAGTCCACGATTTGGTCAGGTGGTATAATTGTACGAATTTTACCTACCCAAAAATGGCTGACAGCTTTCAGCCTATTATATCAGAGATGTTCCTTGAAATGTCTGTATATCTTGTAATGTCGCTCCAAGATAGGTACTTTATAGGATAATATTGTTTTTTATATTATTGATTTTATGGAATTATTTGTTTAGATGTATCCTCCAGGGACAATGTACGCAACTGGTTATCCTACATACCTAGGTTATCCTACGTACGCTCCGATGCAGTACTATCCTTCATTAGGTGCTTACTCTTATGCCATGCAACCAGCACAACTAAGGCCTACAATTATGATACCAGTAAGTATATAGACTTGGATAAATAAATTTAATTTTAATTTTTATTAACACTGCACATAAAAATAAATCTAACACTGGTTAACAAATACGTAAGAAAAAATTGCGACTAATGTTATAATGGCTGTTACGGGCGAGTGTAAAACATCCTGATTGCGAATTCAACAACCATGCATAGAATGCTTCAGTTATTTTTATTTTGTTCCTAAATTCGTATATAGTTTTTATATATTTTTATATACCAGAACGACCCATTATTTCAAAAGATTCTCTCTATTTCAGTAAGTAAAAATGCCGTGCTATTTCCTTCTTTACTTAATTCTTGCAGAACTTGACTTGAGATGCGAAATTATTATTGTTAAAGACCATCCTAATCTGTTGCTCAGGTAAATACATCTACGTTCGAATATCTTGAAACGCCAATATCTAGGAAACGAATGAATTTAGGCATAACGTATGGTTAATAAAAAAATGTTCCAAATTGACTGGACGATCAAAATAAGTAATATACGGAGTGTTCCATTTAAAAAATATAACTCTAATTCTCCACAACTTCGTGGACGAACCTGTATATTCTAATTTAATAGAGATATGTAGATTTTTAAAAGCCTTACAACTTTTATATGACATTTTTTGATAACTTCTGTATCTTTTGAAATAATCGAACGTTAAATGTTTACCGGAAATCGAAAATTCTTAACTTCTATTCCTAGACAATCTTTAAATGTTTTAACATTTTACCCGACCATCGAATTTTTTTTTCAGAAAATACTCTCAGTAAAATTTAGCCAATTTTACAAAAAAATCATATTTATGGTAGGTTAGACGTTTACGGAAAAAGGGTGGTAGGATTGTTCTGAAAATTTAGTTTCTTGGGAAAACGGTATCGGTCTATCTAAAATATTTTCAGCAGTACAGTGTTGCCCCTTCTAGCAAAAAGTCGTAGCAATTTTGTTATTTTAAATGGAACACCCTGTATATTGTTACTTTTTTGGAATATTCATATACCTATCTCCACCCCTTTTTCGAAATATTAATTAATTTTAACTGACCTTAAACTTTTTTTCGTACTTTTATTTCATATAAAATTGACATTTGGGTAGTGGCTTAAGTAAGTCCTGGGTATTTAACTTTTTAACAGGGTGATCCAAAATTATTGCTAACTCCATTACTTATAAAATAGGACAAAATTGCGTTTTTTGTAATGGAACATCCTGTATATTTAAAAACTGAAAGATAATTAAATTTGCTTTCAAGTGACATGTTACATGTTCCTATACCTAAAGGATCAGGTTTTTCTAAAAAAACACTATTTTTAATGAATTTACGAGATTTGATATGGGCAATGTGATCAAATAATAGCGAGAACTTGGAGAAAATTTAACGCAATCTAACCTTATTTACCACAACTGAACGAAAAGAAGCTTGTGAGAATACCGAATAATTTCAGAAATATGGCTCCAGATTAAATACTTCTTACACTTTAACGAAACGTGTGACTGCCGATGAAATCAATATTATAAATGTCTTGGAATACTTCCATGCAAATCCACAGCCTTCAATTCGGTGTGCAATGTCAGATTTGCGCGTATCGTACTCATCAATCCAGCTAATTTTGACCATGTGCAATATGCATCCACTGAAATTGTCTAAAGTTCAAGCTCTTAAACCGGAAGATTATGTACGGAGAACTTTGTTTTGTAAAATTTGGACTGAGGTGGATAAGTTTTCAATGGAAGGGATTTTTAATAGAAGGAACAGACACCTTTGGGTCGAACAAAACCCATATGCGACCAAAGAAATGGGTTTCAAAATACATTCAGTTTTAACGTTTTTTGTTCGTTGAAAGATGAAAAAATTAGTTTCCAAATATAAGTCCTTTGGCTTTTGCAAAATACCTACAAATATTGAGATCTACTGTCAATGACTTCCTTCAAAATTTAACTCTCGATGAATATTCAATTTCAATTTTTGAAACCAACTTGATAGAACACCGGCTCATTCCACTCAAGAAATATCTCAAGAGCTATTTCAAATGTTCGAACTGTTATGGCTACCTATGACAGAAATGTTAAATATCATAAATTCACTAAAAATCGTGTTTTTTTAGAAAAACCTGACACTTTAGGTGTAGGAACATGCTATATCATTTGAAAGCAAATTTAATTGTCTTTCAGTTTTTAAAATAATATATAGGGTGTTTCGTTAGAAAAAAACGCATTTTTGTCCTATTTTATAAGTAATATAAGCAATAATTTTGGATCAGCCTGTATGATATCGATTTGTTTCGCATATTGAAGCTAAACACCCTGGGCTTACTTAGGACACTACCTAAATCTCAATTTTATATGTATTAAAGCTACAGAAAAATCAAAGTTTAATTAAGGTCGTGTTTTTCATCGTGTAAGTTAAAAATTAATTAACATTTCGAAAACCTGTAGAGATAGGTATAGGAAAGTATGAAAGGAAAATATTTAGAATTTATCAGCCATTCCGAAAAAGTAACTATATACAGGGTGTTCCATTTAAAATAACAAAATTGCTACGAGTTTTAGATAGAAGCGGCAACACTGTATTACTGAAAATATTCTAGATCGATAGAGCAGGTCCGTTTACCAAAGAAACCAAATTTTCAGAACAATCCTACAACCCGTTTTCTGTAAACGTCTAACCCACCATCGACCTTGAATCACCCTGTATATATACGTACTAATATTAATATTATTTCGTTGTGTTGAAAACCTTTGTTCTTCAGCTACACAGTGACGTAGTGATAATATTATCAATGTATTATTTTATTTTATTCTATTCATTTTATTAAACATCATATTAGCATTAAGCGAGTCAGGTTTTCTGTTAATAATTGAAAAATAATCCGTAGAAAATAAAATTTTGAAAATTCCTTAATCTTGCATGACTGATAACACATAATGCACATAAGCACATACAATACCGCTAGACCCAAATAGAATCCCCACCTGTTTCAGAACGGCTACGACGCAGGCGCCCGTTTCGACGGTATCGCACAGCAGGTGATTCCACAACCACCGCCAGGAGTCCCTCCATCTGCTGCTCAGCTAGCCGCGATGGCCGGCCACCAGGTAGCACTCGGCCAGAAGAAGAACACTTTCCTGGCGGGTGGATCAGAGGGCGGGTACACGTTTTGGTAGTTAAGTAATAATTTAGTTCTAGGTGAAAGATAATGTAATGTCTTTTGTTCAAGAGAGTCGATGATTACCGGTTTTACCTGAGTTAATTTTGCCAGGGTGACGCTCGTTGCCATAAAAAAGTTTTTTATGTTTTTTTTACTCATTTGTTGGGCCGTATAAAAAGTGTGGCTATTAGAAGGTTAGTGGGAGGAGTTTATTATAATGTAATGTTTTTGTTAATACTACTTTACGAACAAACGGCCGTTAAGTTATCTTGGCGATTCACTGGATTAACCAATTAGAATATTAAATAAAATCGGGAGAATTAAAAGAAATCATTTGTATGGATAAAATATCTTTGTTTTTCATTTTATTCACCTACATAATGGACATGCAACAGCTATTAACTTCTATGTTATATATTGGTTTCATTAAAGCACATAATATTGATTTATGAATCTGCTGCTTCTAAGTAAGTGATCCTAGCTACTAGCAACATGTAAAAAAGTGCCTGCCAATCTCTAAGTTTTCACATGCTCTCGTCCCGATCGTTGTTTTGTTACTCGTCGTTTTTTACGCTACGAAGTTAAGACGGCACAAAAATGTTTTAAATATTTTTGACCGATTGAAATTAAAAAATGGAGTATAAACGAACGGTAATATGGCAACCGATCACTATATATCGATGGTTGACTAATGACGAATGAATTACGAGTTTTTTTAAATATTTTTATAGCATTCCTAGAAAACAAAATTAATTTCGGTCAAAGGTTATTACTTCATATTTTCAAAAGAGGCATATATAAACACAAATTTTTTTGTAAAGTAATTTTTTTAGACGAGCAATCACCCTGGCATTTTGAATGAGTGCTATTACTTAACACATGCTCCAATAAAATTTACCGATTGTTTGCAACAACTGATCAGTAAAAAGAAATTTAAATTTTTTGTTTTCCAAAACTTTGTAAATTAAAATAACATCTACCCTAGAGATTCACTAAAAAGGTTTAACAGTTAGGCAAGATCTGAGTAGAACATTATGTTTTGTCTGTCATATTTTGTAGTTATGACATTAAAAAAATTGTCTCAGTTTTAGACCTCCATCTTGCATAGCTTTACAAAGAGCTCTGTTACATGCTGGGGTTCTTAAACCATTTTAGGGGGCGTCTGTGGGATATTAAACGCGATGTGAATACAAGGTATGCTGTTAGAAAAGGTCTAAGCTCCATAAACTCGCTATATTTCTTTCGAGATTCTATTCTGTTTGAGCTCATTTTTCTGGTAACACATATAGAAAGGGCCATGCACTTGACTTGTGGACCTGATTAATAGTGGAAGCCATAACGCAGGTCAAAATTTTAAAAATATACTCAGTCTAGTACTTGCGTACTCAGAATATTTAGGATTAGAAAAACTAAGACAATGTATGTGATGTTAACAGCTACGACTGTCAAGTTAGACCTGGTCTAAATTTAAACCTCTTTAGCGAATATGGCTTTTATAATTTAAGTACCATATTATTTCAGTCAATGTTCAATATAAAAAAAAGAAATATCTTTACAGTATACAATCTTTAGTAATTCACCATCAGAACAATTTATTATTTGCATTTGATTATTTATACAATGGTAACCTAAGACTGGTCGTCCACAGAATGGCAAAGGCACGATTTGCCGTTGCGATTTTTTGAGGCACAAAAATATCATCGCGAAACGACACAACCTCAAAACTCCGGGGTTTGACGTTGAGACGTCGTTCCTTTTTGAAAATGCTTAACACTAATAAGCAGATACTGAAAATGTTTTTACAACGAATATCGCATAAACTTAACTTGAACGATATACAGTGAGGACGAGAAGGTTGGACCCGTCGGTTTTTAATTTTAATTACCGTTTTTTTTTGTTTTACTTTCATGTATACACGGTGACCCAAAAGCAAGTTATGACAGTTAACTTAATTTTTTTTAATAGAATGTCCCATTTTTTATTTTATTTTCGGATTCTACGAAAAATTTTGATCACATTTCATGTATCATAATCTACATATGTCTAAATTAAGTTGTATAAAAAATGAATTTCATTAAAAAAAGGCCTAATTTTAAATAATAAATGTCTAGATGGCAAAATTATAGAATATTATTTTAAAAATTGTCGAAATTGATCACCAGCAGGATGTTGCAAAACATTGTGCACTACTTGAACTTCTATCAATCTAATGTGTCTTATTCGGTCTTTAGGGTCATCAATATTGTTGGGTCTGTTAACATAAACTGTAGATTCTAGATAACCCCACAGATAATAATCTAATGGTGTCAAATCAGGGGATCTGGCTGGTTCCATCTTGTTCATACCGTAAAGTGTCGTTGGGAATAACGGGATCTTCTGTATTGTGATGCAATACAACAAGCGCAGGTATCAAATGAAATGTTAAATATTCTAGATATATTTCTCCAGTTTAAGTCTCCTCAAAGAAGAAGGGATCCAAAATTATGTTTCCAAGAATCCCAGCCCATACATTTATTTTTTGGGGGTATTTCGTGTGGCAATTCCTTATCCAGTGCAGGTTTTCTGTAGCCCAATATCGATAATTTTATCTATTCACACTTCCGTTTAGGCAAAACGTTGCATCATCCGAAAACAAAATTCTTCGTGAAAATTGAGGGTCATTGACACATCTCGCCATCATTATGTCTCAAAATTGAATTCTCCTATCCGGGTCGTCCTCATTAAGTTCGTGAACTAACTGAACTTTTTCTCGCTGTTCTCTTCAACTGATAGTAACACATTTAACTGCACATCTTCTGAGGTACTGAGCCGGCCGTTTTCATAATTATCTCTCGCGTGCCCCAAATTCCTATTTTTTTTTTCAATTTTACTTACAGTTGATTGAGATATAGGAGCTCTGTTTGGGTATCTCTTGTTAAACAATTCACAGACTTCGTTTTGGGGGCGCATTCTATCTCCATAGCCAATCATCATTAATATTTCTATGCGTTCTCTTTCACTTAATTGTATCATTTCACAGTTTCAAAAAATTACTTTTAATGGAACAAATGTTTACTTTTGACAGTGAATCAACGTCAAAATTACGTAAAATATGTAACAGGTAACAATGTTATTAATGTTAACGCTTTCAATAGATTTGAGTGTGTTTAATTCTTAATATGAACTGCGTTCGGATATGAGGGGTATCTAGTGCTAAATTTGCAACTTAATTCTTGTGTGACAAGCACAGCATAGTAGGAGAAATTGGTGCAACTGGAACTCTTATTTATTCATATTACTACTTCACTATTAAACAAACATTAAATTACTTTTTATTAATTTTTCTGTGGTCTGTTGTGGCTCATACCTATGTTTACACTTCCCCAAGCGACTCTAAATCCTCAATGAGTTTTACCATTGCATTTGAGGGGGCGTTTTTCAAGACCTCGTGTAGCATATCTCTACCGAATATGAAGAACCTGATCCTGGCAGCTGCCGGACATTCACACAGCACATGGCTGGGTGTCTCGTCATCCTCCATACATAGGCGGCACTCGGATTCGTCTTCAAGCCCCATCCTGTGCATGTGATATCTTAGACCACAATGGTCAGTGTATAGGCCTATTGCTGTTTTGAGCTTAATTCTGTTCATATTTAACAGACTTTTTGTTATCCTCTTCTTCATAGGACGAGGGATAAAGACCTTTGCATGGGACAGACCTGGCAGTCCAAGCCAATAGAAATTAGCTTATTCCTCAACCAAGTCCAAAATTCCGCGCTTGGCCGTTTCGTGGGGTACTCGTAAAGCTGGTTCAGGTCCCACGAATCTTGTCTCTGCTGCTTTCTTTGCTAGAAGGTCCACAGACTCATTTCCCTCCAAACCCTCATGTCCTGGTATCCAGATAAGGGCGATTTTATTGTCGCTTCCCAGGCTAACAAGTGCCAAGTCCTGCGACATTCTAGCACACAGTCCGATAGCGTGAACTTCTGCTTGAAATATTGAGGTGTTATTGCCCAGGCTTACTGACAGAGCAATCTTCGGCCTTACCCCATGGATTCCATCTCCTACACCTTTATTGGTTTTGGAGCCTTCTGTAAATAGGTACAGCTCTCCTTTCAGTAGATCAGATTTATTCTGATCCTACGCCTCTCTCCCTGGGAAGATCACGGAGTGGGGTGCTGTGCACTAGCAGTTTTTGGTAGCATGTCCGATGTCATTCCCAACATGTAGTGGTTTTTTACAACTTTCAGCATGTTGGATGAATTAAACAAACTCAAATCTACTGAAAGCGTTAACATTAATAACATTATTATCTGTTACATATTTTACGTTCGTGAATATTTAGATACTCTTTTCCCTAGTAGGTGGATTGGTAGACGGGATCCGACAGAATGGCCTGCCAGATCCTCTGATTTGACCCCCTTAGATTATTATTTGTGGAATTACCTAAAATCTACAGTGTATGTTAACAGACCCAACAATATTGACGACCTAAGGGCCAAATTATGAATAGGCTGATAATTTTACCAAACAGATATTTACCATAGTTACAATTGTCTCAACAATGGTATCATTGACAGTGATCTGCTTGGTAAAGTTACCAGCCTGCTCATAATTTGACTCTTAAACATCGAATAAGACAGGAAATCAGATTGGTAGAAGCACAATTTTTTGCAAGAATTTGAAGATCGCCTAGGATATTTTCAGGATGTTGCTCAACAATTTTAAAATTAATATTACATAATTTCGTCATCATTTATTATTTAAAGTTAAGCCGTTTTTAATAAAATTGATTTTTTATACAGTTTAATTTAGACATATGCGGATTATGATACATGAAATGGGATCAAAATTTCCGTAGAATCCGAAAAAAAGTGTGACATTCCATTTAAGAAAAAGTAAATTAACTGTCTTAATTGCTTTTGGGTCAAAATTAAAAATCGACGGGTCCGAATGTTTTTTCGAGAAAAAATACCTGATTCTTAAATGAATTTATTCCAATCTTTTCGTCCTCACTGTATACGATGTAAGAACGAGTAATCGGTGAAAACGGCAGGGAATATCGTGCTTGCGATAAATCGTGCCGTTATCTCCTGTGTGCGACCAACCTCAGAAAAGAACAAATTTAAAAATATATGGTCTTTAGTTTTATGTGGTATTGGCTAATATTATAAACAATCGCGAAAATTTTATAAAAGTTTGTTTAAGAAATTTGCGCCATTTTTTGCTTGTGATAAATTGATATTTTGAAAGTTGGTGTTTTTGTTAACCTTGGGACAAATATAACCACTAAAGAAATAAAAAGATTAAGTAGGTTGCTTATTTAACCACTACAATATGATTCTTGGGATATTGCGCCAGTTTTCACAAATAATCATTTTACCCCAAGCAAAATGTTATGAGTGTCTGTTGATTGCCACAAAGTAGATAGCAATTATTATTTTATGTGTAAAACTATTCGTTTTAAGATTTGGACCAAAAGTCTGATGATTATGGAAATGTCATTTTTAATTTTCGTGAATCTCTCTCGTCGTTTCGATTTAAATTGATTTATCTTTATAGTATCTGTTGGTTTTAAAATTGCCAATTGGGTATTTATTTCGGGTGATTTAAACTGATAGTCTTTTGTTTCGGGACATTTAAGCAGTGATGTTACGTTTCTCACTTAGTTTATGTAGATTGAAAACCAAAATTACTTGTTTATGTATTTATACATACATGGTGATTCATTAAGAATGGTGTCCGCCTTAACTGGGAAACTGTTGATTATGGAGAAAAAATATTTGTGGGTAAATGGGCCAAGAGAAATAACTGGAAATTATTTTCAAATACGAAAAATGGCCGCTAGGGCGTACCAGTAAATCAGAAATGGAAAAGCCGATTTTATCTTGAATTTTCTCAATTAAAGTTTGTCGATAATATAGGCATTGTATTCTTCAACTGCAACTTTTTGTTATTAATCAGTATTTTCTATTTTCAATAATAATGTGGTAGGGAAAGGCAAACTTTTTTTCTTTGAAACGTTTATATCTCCGTTATGGATGAATGGATTACATTGAACTTGGTGTCAGAAAAAAGGGCTATTTTTTGCTCTTCACGTAGGGATATTACTGCACCGTAATGATTCTATTATTAGTCACTAGATGGCGTTTTTTCGCAATTTTTCAAAAAATACGGATTTTCTCAAAAAAATCAAATGGTGTGATTTAATTTAGGGTTATAAATGATATCGAATAGCGGAATAAAAAATCCAGGTCGTTGTAATGGTCGCCCGAATCCGAAACGTCGGATTGAAAAACTAACCTCACCAATTTATAGAAGAGAGAGTGACAGTGATGAAATGAAAATTGTTTTCATCTGTCATTTCAACTAAGCCTACAATTTTAGAAAAAAAACAAAAATAACTTTTATCGTTTTTCTATAATTGTAGGCTTAGTTGAAATGACAGCCGAAAAAAAATTTCACTTCAACAATGTCACTTTATCTCTTACAAACTGGTGAGTTTAGTTTTTCAATCCGACGTTTCGGATTCGGTCGACCATCAACAACTTTTTTAATTCAAATACGGACCTGGATTTTTTATTTGACTATTCGATATCTTTTATAACCTTAGAATAAATCTGATATTTTCGACAAACCTTAATTTGGAAAATTCAAGAGAAAATCGGCCTTTCCAGTTTTGAGTTGTTGTTACGCCCCCTAGCGGCCATTTTTCGAACTTGAAAATTATTTCCAGTTATATGTTACATTGTTGTGTGATCAAGGGTTACCGAGTTTTGGCCGGAGACCATTCTTAATGCATCATCCCGTATATAAAATGTTTTAAAAAATAATCTCTTTCAAAACTATGACATGCTATAAATTTTAGATACGCGTATTATCTATCTTTTTATAATTTGTCATCTACTCACCATTCTACACAGAAAAAATATATACAGTCGTATCGGTAGTCTCTGTGGTAGAATTTCTGACAGTAATTTAATGGTTCGATAAATAAGATAATAAAAGCCAGGTTATAAAGGCGGGAATTATCGTATACTTTCTTTTCGTAGACTGTAGTGTGGGGGGGCAAATGAATAATGTGGGTTTAATATCTGGTCCTAAAAAATCCACCCCCAGTAATATGAATAGCGTATTTTGACAACGGGTTTATTAGTTGGGTTTGCTAGGAGTTGTAAGTGCCCCCTATAGAATACGTCATTGATAGAATGTAATGGTATTCGTTCATTTGCACGTGAAGAAGAGTTAATCATTTTGTTTGTTATTGGCGTATTCGAATACACAATTCTGTTACTAAAATTATCCTCTTTACCGCTTTTATCTTAAAATAAAAAATACACTTAAAAGTCGACTTTTGTGTTAATATAGATGTTTAATTATGATATTATATTTTTTATAAACTTGTCTATCTGTGATAAAAACTCGGCATATTCTAGTATTATCTGTTCAGTGTAATATTATACCGGGTGTTTTTTTATCTTTGATATCAGTTTGATGAGAACTTTTTTGTTTTTGAAGATATCAAAATGAAACAAAAATCATTTTGCATAGTTATCAAGCAAGTTTCTTTCTGTTTTAAAAATAATACAAAACCCTAACGTTTTTTCAAGATATTGGCGTAACCTATATTTTTTTTAAATGGAAAGCCGTATATAGTTTCGGATATTTTGATTCTACATAAAATTTCGAGTATAAGGCATACCTATCTTCAATTATTTGCAAGAAAATGACGTTAAAACATGCAACAAAGACACATTTTGTATCTGTTACTTTTCTGCTTTAAGAATCATTTTGCATAGATATTAAGGAAGTTTTATCTTTTTTAAAACTGAAACAGAAGACTAACCATTATCAAAATAACACATTATTTAAAAACACTTTTACAAACATTAAATTATTCTAAAAATGGCTCTATGTGTCTGACATTTTTCTCAGCACATTTTTCGTACACTCTAATAGTTTAATTTTGTTGTATTCACTAACATTTCCGGATTTTCTTTTAACTCATTTATAGTATTTATAATTCTTCGTCTCAGCTCTTCAGCATTATCGCATGGTTTTTTATATATTATATTCTTAATATGCCCCCAAAATAAAAAATTCATTACAGCCAAGTCCGGACTGTTTGGAGGCCAAGCAATTATTCCTCGCTTTCCAATCCAGCCATTTGCATATTCCAAATTAAGATAGTTTCTAACTTGTATTACTCCATGACATGGAGCACCATCTTACTGCCACATTATCCTATTTGAAATGTTCACCTGTAAATTTTCAATCTGTTGTGCTATCTCATTTTGTAACAAATACAAATAATATTCTTTAGTCAATTTTTGATCAAGAAATATCGGACCTAATATATTTCCGTTTATCACACCACACTTTTTTGAGGATTATTTGTAGACCAGTGTCGGGTGTTCTGACGATTACAGCCATGTTTGGTTGTAAAAGAACTTTTATCAGACCAAGAAATGTATTTTAAAAAATTAGGATTTTGTCGGCATCTATTTAGGAAGACAAAATAGAACTCTTATCTGGCACTGCTGGTCGGTAAGTTTCTGGGTTTTCCGAAATGTAAAGGTTTTATATTTGTATTTTTTCAAAACTTTTTAAATTGAGCTGCGTGAGAGCAGTATTTCCCAAGAACATTTATTAAGGGATGTTGATGAATATGCTTAATAAAACCCGAGTATGTTGGTTTCCGTTTCTTTGTCTATGACTCTAAGAGGTCTAGGACTTTTAACATCTTACATTTTTTTAAATAATCTTGCAAATATTTTTTTGACGGGATTCGACGCTCTGGATAACGTCTAGCATAATATACTCTTCGCGCTGCGACTGGGCTTTTTTGGTTAAGTAAGTATATGGCATATCACTCCTTTTTCGATTACTAAATTGTATCATTTTTAGAATGCTAAATAATTACAACCGATATAAACGACTAAAAATGTAATGTGTTAAACTATTTTGAAAAGGATATGTCAAAATGTAAACAATTTTGTTTCATCATGACACATATCTTTTAAACGACAATAATAGAGAAAATATGATTGTGTCAGCCGATACTCGGTGGAAATCCATAATAATATGATGTAAAATGTAAAAAATAAACACTATTTTTTACAAACACTTCCACTATATTTTATTTAACAACGTGACATGTTTCACTACACAGTAGCTTCTTCAGTAGCATTCGAGATGTAACGTCCGAAGAAGCTACTGTGTAGTGAAACATGTCACGTTGTTAAATTAAATATAGTGGAAGTGTTTGTAAAAAATAGTGTTTGTTTTTTACATTTTACATCATATTATAGAGAAAATGGTAAAATATCGTTTAATTGTTGCATGATTTGATTCCATTTTCTCACAAACAGTTCAAACATAGGTATATTGTAGGCTTTATAAAATATACTTAAAATTTCATGTAGAATTAAAATATACGAAAATATTTAAAAAAATATAAGGTTAATATCTTGAAAAAACGTTAATTCATTCATTTTTGTATCTATAAAGACAAAAAAGTTACAGCTCATTAAAATGATATAAAATATAAAAGACACCCGGTACAAGGTCTGAAACTTTTATGGTAAATTTCAAACTAACATCACTGTTTTTTTTCCTTGACTTTATCCTATAATAATTATTACCAAGTAGCATATCAAACTCACTAAAATCATAGGACTTGCATAAGCCAAATCCGAAAACAAATATCGCGATTTTGCCTTGTGGCAAATAAATACTAAAATACAATACATAATAACGAAAAGTAATATTATTTAAAGGTGAGACTACACTTTTACCAGAATTATTTATTAGTATAAAAGTAACATAAACTAGTCAGAATTTGACGTTCATCCCTACTTATTTAATACTCTCACCAATATCTTTTCCCCAGATGTGCCGTTTTCGCATGTTATATGAGGTCTGGGTAAAACTATTAAGACTGTAACTAGTTATGTTCAGGATGAAATCAATTTGCTGTTTAGTTTATTATATGAATATAATACTATATACATGACAGTCGTCTACCTTTTTAGAACGACTCAATCTTTATATTTGAGGTTATTATTTATTATTATTTTTGGATTGTTGATTTTTAGCGATTGTAGAGAAATAAAGCTGTTTTTTGTTACGTGGATGGTACAAAAAGAACTGGAACACAGTGTTGTTTATTTATTTATTTACCTAAGTTTTCGTATATATATATCCTTGTAAATTCAAAGTTGTGTAACCTAATCAAATATTACGATGTGATGGCGGAATTGTGTTATATCTTAATGACTTTTCTAAAAATGCACATTATCGTAATAAAGTGCTTGTTAGTATTAAAATATACACTCAAAATGATACTGTGTACGTATTTTCATTGGAAAAGTCATTATTTGTTATCTACATTTCCTTTTTCGTTTTGTTAAAACATTAAATTTTTTGATATATTTAACTTATTTGAATATATAAGATGATATACTAGAGCAATCATTGATAAACATGTGTTGATATTAATATGCTTGGCGTTGATGCTAATTCAAGACATTAAAGTTACTTTCAATGCCAATAGAGTGTACATCACAATCGATCTCTCATTATTTTGAATAGAAAGGTATACAGTATGTTTGTTAAATAATAATAATAATAAAAATCAAAATATTTTGGCTCAAACCAAACAATCTTATGACATTAGTATTAAGTGGATAAAGGTGTTTTAGGTAAATTTTATTCAAAATGTTCAACGCAAATTAAAAATATTTAAAATTTGGAAGAGTTGTATTCTTGTTTGTGTGTGTATGTATATCTTTTTTACATCTTGGTCTACTAAACGTTTAATGAGATCACTACTTGAAGTAAAGCTGCTGTTATTGGCCATCCCGTATAGGAAGCAAAAAGATGTTAATAATTTTTTGCCCAAAATAAAATATGAATTAGTGAAACGGATATAGGTTTAAAAATTGTTTTTATCTATGGTACAATGGGATTACGTATAACTGACTATTTTTTTTATTTGTAATCATTTAAAATAATATGTAAACCGAAACGTGATTTGGGAAGCCAAGTATTATATTAAAATTTCAGTAATTTGAAATCTTAAGAATTCATGATAAATTTATCTTACAAGAATGGTGATTTTTTCGTTTGAAAACCAAACACCCTGTATATTTTTGGTTTTTCGTATTCTACAGATCGTTTTACGTCCGAGTGCACTATTTTTATATCAAATTTTGTCCAAATTTTATTTTTAAATTAAATTTTCCTTTTCAATCTAGAGTGCCATGACCATCCTAAAATGACTTTACTTACTTTACCCTATTTTAGAAAAATACTAACTTTATTTTATCTTTGCAAACTTTTTTGATAGAGATACTCTCAGAATAATTTGTTATGGGTGGTAAATATCTAAAGGACAGGGGTTACTTTAATAAGTTTAATGGGACACGTGATTTTATTACTTTGCGGCAAAAACTAAACAAGAAACTTTAATTTTAAATGATGTTTTTATATTAGCAACGTATTTCATAAATTAGGCAAATTAGGTATATGAAGAGTCTTCTATTAATGCGAAAGTTGGTTTACCAGTTTGTTTAAATACCTACCTATTTATTGATATTTCTTGTTAAAGTTATTTTTCTCTAAATATCCTAAAATTCAATTGTTTTATTTTCGGTCGTCATTCCATGGCTTAGCGGGATCCAATATCCGCTTAATTCTATTTGGCTTTCATGGCTTGCTAGACCTAAAAAAATCTCTTACCCACCTAATGAAACAAAAATGTTTAGCTATGTGATGAAAGTGATATGCTTCCATTTCAGTTTTTCCAGCTAGGGCAAAAATACTAAAATAATGTAGTTTAGAGCCCTCTATCAAAAAAGTTTGCAGAGATAAAATTAAGTTGGTATTTTTCTAAAAGAGGGTAAAGTACGTATAGTCATTTTAGAATGATCATGGCACGTTAGATGGAAAAGAAAAATTTAATTTATATATATATATATATATATATATATATATATATATATATATATATATATATATATATAATATGTGGTCCGACAACTGTGCAACATACAGGAAACGTTTTTATTTTTCATTTCTTAAGAAAATTTTACTCCTGATAAAAGTGAGTGCATTAAAAAATACTGTATTACCAGTGGTTAGTTTTAGGAAAAGCCGAAAGGTATACAGAGTAGGCAAAAAAATTTGAAAACTGAGCAAAGTTGCCTTAATTTTTTAAAATATGGCAAAATATTTTTGAAAAAAGTTGTTAAACCTGAAAACCTGTGTTCAGATATGAAATTATAGCCTTTCATTTTTTCTCAGCCTACTACCATCAAAGCGTAATAACAAGAATAAGTTCATACAGTATGTTAGAGCTATTTTGAACATTAAAATACTCACATTTTGGACTGACAAGTTTTGGTGTATGCATTCTAAATTGATTAAACATTTAACTTTCTATAAAAAAAATACATTCAAAATTCTGAAGCTTAATTAAATGGCTTAGCAACAGACAAATATATTTGTTATTATTAAAAATAATAATTAAATTAAATTTAGGCACAGCTTACTTGATCTTGTTTCGATTTAATGCATGTGTTCGTTTATTGGGCAAAAGTAAAGTAATACAGGGAATATTCAAAATTTACAGGATTTTTTTTAGATAGGAGGCTATGATTCCAGATCTGAACACAAGTTTTGATTCTAAACAACTTGTCTCAACAACATTTTGCCATATTTTTAAAATTAAGAGTTGTTAATGAGTTCACATTTTTTTTTGCTTACCCTGTATACTTTTTGACTTACTAAAACGAACTACTGCTAATACAGTAGAATAGAATAAAAATTTCTGAGAAATCCAAACTAAAAGAGTTTACCATATGTTGCACACTTCTTGAATCACCCTGTATATGTCTACTTTCGTAAGGCGCTTGGTTACTTAGTTATAAATAATTTTTCTTTAATATTTCTAAAATTCTAAATATTTTGTTCAATTGTCCTAATATGACATTAAAAGAATTTAGGGGCAAAAAATATAACCTAAAGGAAACAAAAATAAAAGTTCAACTAAAGTTTTCTTATTAACACGGGATATTATTTTTAATGCACAATTACTATTGTCATGTTTATGCTGACTCCATGAAAACCCAAAATTGTTCTTGACAGAACAATTTTTGTGATAGGTTCTCATCTGATGGTTGTGCAATGTTTCGACTTTTATGTTAATATACATTTTTAATTATGTATTGTATTGCTTACGTACTCAGAGCCTCTGTGGATTGTGGATCCGGCGCCTATGGTCTCGCATATACCTATATTATGTGTTGTGCCCCTTAGATTTTGATAATATAAGTAGTTGAAAACACCTTGGCAAGACAAAACGACTCCTGTAGAAAGTAAAGTAGAGATAAGTTACTTTTCGCCTTTTGGTATATTATTTGCTTTAAATTGCTCTATAAGTTGACAATACTTGAAGGGGGAAAATTTGAAAGGTACTTGTTTTCTCCATTTTAAACATTTATTAGTGAAACTGAAGCAATAATTTATGTTGTAGTTAAACAGAAATCATTGCTACATGTAAGGTAGAACTTGTATACTTACCGATCTTTAGTTTCCTCTACAAATATTACCGAATTTGTAACAGTTTTTAGAGCGCCCCCGAACAATTAGATAGAATCCGAACTTTTCCAGTTCTAAATATTCTGTAGTTTATTAGCGAAATTTTAGCCATTAAATCTCTAAAATATTTTAAAAGCCTATCCACGTTTCCGGTTACTTCATTCATTCATTCAAAAATTAATAAAATAATACATATTTCACCAAATTGGAATACAGCAGAAAAGTCGTAACATCATTATTTTCGGTCAGTGTAACTGGTTTGTTTCCAAAAATGTGTTTCATGTAAATCTTAATTAAGAATATTTAGTAAGTTTTCACCATACACTGAAAATAAGGAGTAAAAATAAACAGACAATAAGGCTTGGATTATTAAAAGGACGTTAAATTTAACAGGTTGGACACAGTTGTTTCTACATTGGTATCTAATGGTAAAGTAATAAGCATGTTAATAGTCCCAGTCTTAGGCTGGAATTATTAAAATACTTGTAACTTTACGGATAACTGTCTGGGATACCATTGTTTTCATGACAGCTATCTTCTTGGTAAAGCTAACAGCAGTTTAATAATTCCAGTCTTAATGCGATATAATTGAAATAATTATTAATTTAATGCAAGCGAGGTTATGAGAGCCCATTGTTTTGGATCGGGAGTCAGGTGCACCAACCTCAACAAAATGACGGCTTTTTCGATATATTGAAGTTAGGCGTGCTAGATTCGATCTTATCAGTATTCTTGTTACATTTTAGCTTTGTTTTCTAGCCACCAGTGTTTTATGATGAACGATTAAAATAGAAATATGTATATAACACTTTGAAATCAACCGGTGTAGCTAACTGTTTAAAGATACCATGTTAATTGGTCGATATTTAAAAAAATTGAAAAGTGTTCGCAAATATACATGGACGTAAATATCCATGGAAGATACTAGTTTTCAAAACTTTTCATTGAATGAATAACGCAGTAACGGCGTATCTACAATTTTTTTATAAATTAATTTTAAGATTGTGTTCAGGAGTGCGCCGAAAAACTTCATGATGGAGGAGGGGTTTGACAAGGTTGTTAAAATTAACCCTACTTTTAAAAACCATAATTTTTTAACTCCAGTCTTATGTCATAAATGTTTCATTCAGTTATACATAATTTTTTTAATTTACTTTCTTTTTTCGTCCGTCCTTTTATCTGGTTGGAAAATTTTTCATAAATTAGTAGAAACTCAAATAGTGGATATATATATATATATATATATATATATATATATATATATATATATATATATATATATATATATATATATATATATATATATATATATATATATATATATATATATATATATATATATATATATATATATATATATATATATATATATATATATATATATATATATATATATATATATATATATATATATATATATATATATATATATATATATATATATATATATATATATATATATATATATATATATATATATATATATGTATATATATGTATATATATATATATATATATATATATATATATAAATAACTTATAATCCGACCATAGGGCTTCCAGTTAATAATAGTCATCATTATAACACCTAAACTATATTTAATCGAGAAAAAAATCTTACAATGCTCCTGAGCACAGTAAAGTGAATATTAATTAAGAAACCAAAAATGACGTATATTACTGAAGCGAATTATGTTTACGTAGTAGAAAGCCTTTCACGTTTTTAGAACATTTCTATCGGTCTTGATTTGGGTATATGTAGACTAAAATTGAAACTCACCGTTTGTAACCAAGTATCCTGTTAATAGGAAGAAGTGATAATAAGTAGAGTGGTTTTATTCGTTTGGTCCGAAATATTCAAGTTAACGAACTAGCAGATCAGTTAATCATTTTAAAAGTGTCAATTTTTTTTTAACTTTGAAAGAAAACTATACATTTCGTCTTCTAATAAATCATTTTATCACAGAATTGTTTGTCTAGTAAATACCTTTTCTTAATACTATTTTGTGCTATGTTTACTTAAAAAAATTTTTAAAGAAGATAAAGTAGATAAATAAAAACACTAGTGCAATAAATTTAATAAATAAGTTTCTGTTGTTAGATATAGATGGATTGGTTTGAAAAGAAAGGATGGCCATACGATAAGATTAATGTTAATATCTGTGTAAAGATCTTGGTTATGTAATATACATCTGTGGCCGTTTTTTCGTTTGATTACGATTTTATATAATTGGTGTATTACTGTATGTTTCCTTCCCTGAGATTTTAACGGCTTAAACTTCAACAAAATATGAACTTGCAGAACTTGTTTTCTCTACAGATGGTCGTAATAGTATGGTTTAAGTCGCTAAAATAACCTATTTTTTTTTCTAACGCAACAAATCTCGTTCATTAATAAATTAAATATGTTTTTAGTAATTCGCTGCGAATTTATAAAACAAAAACTCATTTGGAATAAACAATCCAGTCTTTTTTTTTTAATTCTTAACCAGAAAATGCTTCTATTGGTTTCGTATTATTGTATTTTTAGATTTATGTTTGATAAGGAACATTGAGTTTTAAGCAGTATTATCAAGACTTAAAATTTGTTTACTGCTCAAAAACCAACATTTTTTTTTTTTGGAAAATGTATTGTTAATCTAAGAAAAAAATATGAAGTAGTGACCATTTACATGTTTATATCGTTTGCTAAAACATTTAATGATTACATAGATACATGGTGTCAGTATGTTTGGAATATTGACTTTGTACCTAAATATTGTTTTCTTTCTAACTGCTTTGCAATTGCTTGCTGTCCTCTTTAAAAAAAAAAAAAAATATATATATATATATATATATATATATATAAAGATTCCCTCAGGGCATTCTCAAACAGCTAGGAAAATTATTTTATAGAAATTATGATGTGATAAATGACTAAACTGGACTGAAATCGGAATTTCACATTTTATTTTAACCAACCGATTTAATCGAGAGAAATTAGGGAATTAAGATTTCAAATGAAATCCGAAAAAAAAATCTAAAAACATATTTAGTGCGTTATATATGTTACCGAAGTAATAGCGAGGCAGCTTTACGTATTACTTTTGTTTTATAAAAATAAGTTTTTGTTTCACAAATTTATTTTTTTATTTTACTTTCCTTGTGACTCGCCAGCATATATTGCTGATATTTTGTTATATTGTAAAGTGAGACAGTTCTATAATGAGAATAAAAAAGTACCTTATTAACGATTTGTTTTATTTGTTCTTATATATTGAAGTATTTTATTATTTAATCTAATAAACGTGATTCCCTTTCTTGGCGTGGACTGTATCCTTTAGTTTCAATGGCCTTTAAGTTACAGTAAAACGAACGCCATTTTTGTAGGATACGTATATACAAAATACAACCTTTATAACTAGTTACAAAATCCACCTATAGTAATGGCGTATTTGGGGTGGGGTTCAACTTTTGATACCTTACCGACGGCGACGTCCTAATCAAAAGTTCTCGTGGACACAAGCTAGCATATGAACAGTTTTTAAGATACGGGATATTATTAAACTTTGCTCAAGTCCCATATAAAATCCACAGGGAAAACAGGATGACACCAGTTTAAGTTCAAAATATTTAACTTCTTCCCAAACTAAAAAATCGGTAATTGCTTTTACCCGAAACTTCCCTCTTATCATTTTCCTTCCGCTTGTTAGGAATAATGAAGTGTGACCCAATTTAGTTTAGTAAATAGTAACAATATATGTTTCAAACATTTTTATTGAGTACCATTTTGTTCCACCCTATTGGATTCCTGCCAGTATTTTACCCGTTTCTTCCTATGCCACCCTTGTCTTTTGGGCATAATTAAAAATAAATTCAATAAGTAGTTTTTACCTTTATTTTGTTGTCATGTTGAATTAGTACCAGTTTATCCATATTTTATTTTTTCTGCAAAATTTAAAGTCAATTGAACCTGATTTTTTTGCGTTGATTTTTTAAAATTTTATTTGAGCGCCATTTTGTTCGTTCCTCTTAAACGGGTACAACAGGTTTACCAAGCATCTCTACATCACACAAAAATTGAAATTGTGGTATTTTATTCAGGCTGATTTTTTAAATATTTTATTAGGCCGCTAGTTTTTTTGCTATCTTGTATTCATATCAAAATGTCACCAATTCATTCCTATGTAACACTTAATTTTGTACAGAACTTGAGGTAAATGGGATAATTAGTTTTTTTAGCAGTACATTTTTAACGTTAATCTTGTTCCATCAAAATGGATTTTATCCAAAATGTTACGAGGTCATCCTTAATTTTTTACTATAATTTCAAAATTCAATCTGGTAAGAAGTTTTCAGGCTGTGCCGCGAACTGAGCTAAATTAGTAACATAGTTTTACTAGTTGATGCTTACACCACAATTAATTATGGCACACAATTTGAAATCAATCCATTAAGTAGTTTTATTCAGGCTGAATTTTCAAATATTCTATTATGCCGCCTTCTTGGATTTGTTCCAAAATTTTACCGGTTGATTCCAATATAATACTTGATGTCTGTGCAAAATTTGATAGGTAATTGTGTACGTAGTTTTTTATTAATTTCCCTAGGCCGTCATTTTTTTTTTGCCATATTGGATTTTCACCAAAATATTACCAGATTATCCCCATGTGACCCTTAATGTTTTATCAAAATTTGAAGTCAATCGGGTAAGTAGTTTTTCAGTTATGCTGAGAACTGACAAACCGATGCACAGTGGTTTATAATTGATATTTACGGGGACATTAGTCCCAAAACTGAAAACATGAAAAGTCAGCTATATCATCATAAAATGGTAGCTAGACAGTTATTATGCTTATTTGCTTTCTATCGCAGCACAATATGGAGTTGGCTTAGAGAAATAATCCTTTTGACACCAGTCAATCGCGCGATCATTGTGCTCGATTTTACTCTTATTTATTAACTCGAAGAATACAATTTTATTGTTATTTATTAATTCAAAGAATACAAAGTTTGTGTTTAGTCATGTCAAATAATGTAATTGGCGACTTTATAATATCTTTTCATTATTAAAACTACTATATTTTAAACGTAATTTCAATAAATTGAAGGCAAGTTCCAAATTTTTTTCGTTCTATTTTTGATTTTGAAGCATGTCATAAAAAAAGTACCCTTTGTATCAAAACGGAAATATGCTTAAATGAACACACACTAATCTACGAAATTATTTCGTGCTAGTTTAAGGTGCGTAAATATATATATATATATATATATATATATATATATATATATATATATATATTTTTTTTTTTTTTCAATGGTCGAGTGTGTTAAGAACAAGTTGCCTAAAACTTGAGAAGATGTATTAAAACGAAAATAAGTTTCTTTTCAATCAATGTTATTAGTAGGTGGAGGTTTTGTCAAAGAAATAAACAAAGCTTTCTCAATAAAAATTCAGCTTGGCTAAATCAGACAATTCATAGTCGAAAGCAACCTATACCAATAAAATGTAAAAGTCAAACACTAACTAGAAAAAGTTTTAATAGGGTTAGCACCCGTACTAAAAGAAAACGTTGCTTAAAATTGTTAACCTTTCGCAGCCCGGAAGAATTAGCATTTGCTGCTCGTATGAGCTACGTGAAAGCTGGAAAAAGAAATATAGCCGAGGCAATCAAAAATGTAACTATCGGAAGTGGTATATTCGTAAAGAAAGTAAATCAAAAATTAAGCAATATAAGCCGGAAGAAGCGTTAGTTTTAATAGTGGATACTAAAATGACAAAAGCGCAGTATCTGATGGTTCGAAATGGAGGTATTGAAAGAAATTGTAACATATATCTAGCATATGAAAAAATCCTCAAAGCAAAAAAAGAGTGTTACCCCTCAGATATTTTAATTTCCGAAAATATAGGTTGTGTTAGCCTTCTTGATCACATTGCCGATGGACTAAGTATTGTACAAAAAGAAGCGCTTGAAGTTTTCCTTAATACAAAGTTTTTGTCTCTTGAACTCATTTATAAATGGGGCATCGATGGGAGTTCCTGTCACTCAATGTATAACCAAAAATTCTTGAATCAAGATTCAGATTTATTATTGACATCTATAGTACCTCTACAGATGAAGAGTAAATCAAACATAGTAATGTGGCAGAATCCCCGTTGTTCTTCTACTCGTTATTGTATACAAATAAAAATAGAATTTATAAAGAGAATCGTGATGTAGTTCCTCAAGAAGACTAATACATAGAGAATCAAATTTCATCCTTCATGGCCAACGTGGTCTTAGTACATCATATATTAATGAAAACTATGATAGATGGAAAAATAGGTAATAATTTATTAAACAATATGTCATCCCAAACCTGCTACATACTGGGTGGTGCAACCAAGATGGGGTGGACGATTGTGGGCAAACGGAGAGGAATTTGAAAAAAAAAATTGGGATATGATTGACAGTCAAGAACGCTGTGTTTTAAAATTATACCCATTATACAGGGTGGTCTGAAAAGTTCGTGGTGAACCAAACTTGTGTTTTTTTAAATGGGACACCCGGTATAGTATTATTTTAGTTGATTCTCCTATTCGTTACGATCATTTTGATGAGGTTTGTTGGGTCTAAAATTTATACCAAGGGAATGGAACTAGGTTAAAGTGGAAAAAAGGGTTATACTCCGGCCATTTTTTGAAAACAATTGAAGCAGGTATGGAAAAACCAAATATTCTATAAAATGTATTGTATCTAGGATTACAATAACCGCTTGTAAGTCGTTCAAAATTATTCACTGTTATACAGGGTGGTCAAGTTTTGCAAATTTACCTTGGATTGAATTTTTTTAAATGGAATGCCCTGTATATTTTACTTTCATGTTAAAGATAACATTACTAGCTTTCAGAAAATACCATATTTGATACCTTTCTGACCAACAGTTTTTCAGTAAATTAGCTGTGAAATCAAAATTTCTTCATTTTAACACGAATTACTCTGAATTCACGTTGTTAAAATTGACAATTTAATATTAGGCCATGATATCATCATAAATTGAACAAAAGATTGACAGTCCTGTCAAAACAGCAGTGTCAGAATATTGTCATCAGTAAATAAATAAGTATTGTGCTTTGATGATGCGATACCGAAATAAAAACAAGATAGAAGCTTTTGCGAGTTTATCATAGAGATTTCAAGAAACAGGAAATGTTGCTTTCAAAAAAACGTAAAGTAATTAATAAACCAGTTACCAATGAAGATAATGCTTTGACAGTATTAATAACAGATCTTTTTTACAAAAAAAATAAATTTAATATAAATCAACAAAAACAATGTAATTAAAACTTATAAAAGATGTTCAACTAAACCACCGTTTTGCTGAAGGCACATTTCGAGTCTATCCATAAACGAAAGTTTCACTTTTCTCAAAGTCAGGTCTGAAATGTTGCGAAAACTGCTTATTATTCTCAACTTCATATCTTCCACTGTGGTTGGAACCTCTTTATAAACTTCTTCTTTAACATGTCCCCATAAAAAGAAATCTAGTGGCGTTAAATCGGGTGACCTCGCAGGCCACTTAACTGGTCCACCTCGCCCAATCCAATGCTCTCCTTTCCAATTATTGAGAAAATGTCTTACATGCCTATGGTAATGCGGGGGTGCTCCATCATGTTGGAACCATAAGGAATTTCTTAACATTAAAGGTAAGTCTTCGAGCAATACGGGCAACTCATTTCTCAAAAAATTTAAATAGACTTCTGCCGTTAAATGCTCTTCAAAGAAATATGGTCCTATAACATGAGAGCCAATTATACCTCCCCAAACATTAATTGACCATTTATTTTGATGGTCCACCTGACGAATCCAATGTGGATTTTCGGTTGAATAATAGTGCATATTATGTTTGTTAACCAAGCCGTTGCTTTTAAAAGTTGCTTCATCTGAAAACAGCACCTTATCTACAAAACCTGGATTATCCCAAATTGTATTTAAAAACCAAATTGAAAACTCTTGTCGTTGGACGTAATCGCGATCATACAGTTCTTGGTGTAATTCAATGTGGTAGGCATGATATTTATGTTGTTTCAGAATCCGTTTAATACAAGTGCGTTCAATATCAGTAGCTCTCTCAATTTCCATGGTACTTGTGTGTGGATTTTCTTGCACTGTTAATAACACTGTCAAAGCATTATCTTCATTGGTAACTGGTTTATTAATTACTTTACGTTTCTTAAAAGCAACATTGCCTGTTTCTTGAAACCTTTCTAATAAACTTGCAAAAGCTTCAGGTCTTGGTTTTTTTTCGGCATCGGGATATCGTACCGCATAAACCCTGCTTGCTAGAGTAAAGGGTTTTTTTGACACTCGCCCAACATAAAAGTCATGTTTATCAACTCTGGAGTACTCAAACTCATTGTTACTTAACAATTTCTCGGCTTATCGTCAAAAAACAATGGTAATTGATGCCAATTCTCTGACACTTTGCGGTTTTGACAAGAATGTCAATCTTTCTTTTCATTTATGATTATATCATGGCCTCCTTATATTATAGGTAGTCAATTTAAGCAACGTAAATAATACCATTTCTGTTAGAATGAGTAAATTTTGGTTTCACGGTTAATTTACTAAAAAAGTGTTGGTTAGAAAGATTTCAAATAGGGTATTTTCTGAAAGCTGGCGATGTTATCTTTAATATGACAGTAAAATATATAGGGTGTTCCATTTAAAAAAATTCAATCCAAGGTAAATTTGCAAAACTTGACCACCATGTATAACAGTGAGTAATTTTGAACGACTTACAAGCGATTATTGTAATCCTAGATACAATACATTTTATAGAATATTTGGTTTTTCCATATCTTTTTTCCACTTTAACCTCGTCCCATTCCCTTGGTATAAATTTTAGACCCAACAAAACTCATATCAAAATGATCGTAACGAATAGGAGAATCAACTAAAAAAATAATATACCGGGTGTCCCATTTAAAAAAACACAAGTTTGGTTCACCACGAATTTTTCAGACCACCCTGTATAATGGGTATAATTTTAAAACACAGCGTTCTTGACTATCAATCATATCCCAAAAATGTTTTTTCAAATTCCTCTCCGTTTGCCCACAATCGTCCACCCCATCTTGGTTGCACCACCCTGTATATATGTAAAGCTACGCCAAAAGATGAACAACTTGGACAAGATACTAAAGATGTCCGTCAATAATACAACGTTTCAATATGGACTTTCCATATTACATGCAAATATAAGATTTTTTTAATGTATTCTTATAGGCTAGACTTGAAAACCTGGAGAATCCAAGGCGTCGAAAATAAAGAAATTTTTCAAAGGAGGAAATACTATGTAATAAAAAAATTTAGATCGGAGATGGGTCTTCTGGTTGACACTGTAAAGCAAGGCAGCGGTAACACAAATGATGAGAACAATGCTCGTGGTTTTTTCAAAAATCCAAAACAATCATCTGACATCACAGGGGTGGACGAACAGCCAATTTACAAATTTTCACTGATCCTCCAAGCTTTATCGTGTGGTTTCAAACTTGATCCAGTCAAATTCAAAAAGTACGCTCTAGATACCGCAGAACTGTTTATTGCTTTATATGGATGGTATAAAATGCCAGCAAGTGTCCACAAAATCTTGATTCATGAAGCCGATGTTATGGATTCCCTCATATTTCCAATTGGCAAGTAATTTGATACCTATTTTATACGTTACCTATCTGATAATTTGTATACCTTATTATATTTACTGATATTTTCTTGAAAGACAATAAAGTAGAAGTTGCTTTTAGGCGAATTAAGTGAAGAAGCTTTGGAGGCGCGACATAAAGAATGTCGTTTTTTTAGGCAACATAATACTAGAAAGCCGAAAAGGCAATATAGATCTGTTACATGCACTGCTACTAGCATCTGATCCTGTAATTTCTGACATTAGACCTATGCCCAAAAGAAAATTAACAAACATATCCAACCAAATCATCAACCTTCTAAAAACTTCTCGCTTTGTTCCCAACTCAGGAGATATCGATTCTTCATCTGAGAACGAAGACAGCGAGTGATTCAGATTTTAGTTATTAGTCATTAGTGTGGATAAAATCATTGCCATTTTACATTTTACAAGCGTGTTTATGTTAAATGCAAAAAACACAAAGTCTTATCGTTTTCAAAAAAAAGCCTAGAAGGCCATGCCTTAGTATTCGGGCATAACTTGTAATTCTGAACAACTTTTCTTAATAACATTTTGCCATATCTTTCGAAATAAGGGTACCTACTTTACTCTTGTGCAATTTTTATATTTTATGACCTACCCCGTATACCGTTTGACTTAGAACCATTTAAGTCCACCTAAAATGGTAATTGAACAAGGACCAACTTTCAACAATAATTGTGTTTTGGTCAAGTAATAATTAATAAAAAAATCCTATATATCTAATATATTAATATACATATAGGTTGGTAATAATATACCTACACCCTCTTGAAGGTATATTACTACCAAGTAAATCTACCTTTCACATCATCATAAATACCTTAAAAACCTTTCTACCTTAATAGTAAATGAGTTAGAAAATATAATTAGCCTGCCCGCATGTCCCCCTAATATTGCAAAATAAACCACTGTGCGATGGAACAACCGACAGAATAAATAAAATATATTATTTAGCATCTAAACACGTTAAAACGTGAAGATAAGTAAATCCTGTGACGGTGATTTTTTTATGATTACAAACACTTTATTTGGTCGCCATTTTGTTGAGCTACAATTTTTCTAGTTAACCACTATACCACAATAAATAAGGCACTTGGATTCGTACCAAAATGTTACCAGTTGGTACAGGCATACTTCTTACTAATTTTCCTGAGGTTTGACCATTTGAACCCCACCCCCGGAAATGAATTTCCGGTTTGGACCTCCCCTCCGCACTGAATTTCTGGCTGGTATTCAATACTTGCCCGCAGGAAAACGCAGATGTATGTTCTTTTAGACGTTTTAATAAAAACAAAAACTTCAATTACAGCAAAGATAAAACCAATGATAATAACTCTAAAATACAAAAATGGTATATCTAGTTAAAATACTAACAATAAACTACCATTTATTAGATTGAACAGGTTCAGTGAAAAAAGTGTAAAATAACTATATGTACAAGTATACAGTTAAAAATATAAAAATAAATTGATGCCTATATGATCTTAAGTGGTTAATTCAACACTGTCGATAATAACGTAACATGGGTTTTTTGGTTTGTTTAGACTAAAATAAAAAAATATGGCACTATGTTAATGATCGGAATTTTTTATCCTTTTGATAGCAGTTAATTGCATAGCTGAGGTGTATAATTAAATTTACATGAAAAACATACACGGTTTTAGTAATAAACCCTTACGAAGGGCCTTTCTTAGTAGTGCAACAAATAAACAAAATAGTAAATTTAAGGCCGCACTATAGCAGGATTTGATTGCCGAGACTTTATTTTAGTGTTATAAAGGTGGGGATATTAAGGTCGTAAATTACTAAAACATACTGTTTGCACATGTGACGATCCTTATTATTAATAAAATTTGTCATTTTGAAATAAAATTTATGTTCAAAACCCAAAATTTCAAACGAACAACCTGATTTACCGGGTGTTATACTATAAAATACCACCCCTTTAACTTTGTTATTTTTTATCGTATAGAAATTAAAAAAAACACGGTCATCTAGAGGAATTTTTTTCCTCTCCGATTCTGTATTGTGATTTTCAGTACCTTTAAAAATATAGGGGACGACGAAAAGTGCATTCTTTTTAACAATTTTACTCTAAACATGGTATTTTCTATTGAAGAAAACCAAGAACTTATTGAGAATAATTATAACGCATCTGCCTTTTTATAGAGTAACATTGTTAAGTGGGAGCGAATGAGTAATTTTGCATATTTTCAACCATTTGAAAAGAATTTCAAAATACCATTTCGAAAATACTATAACTGTTATGGTTGAAGTTAACATTTTCTATAATTTTTTTACATGATAAGATTTGGAATTATATTATACATAGAAATAGGCAATGATGTCAATAATTGCAAACGAAGGCAAAAGAATTACAAGTAGGTGTAAGCCTAGAGCACCTAATATATATTTTAACGAAACTAAACCAACACAAGAACTAAAGTTTTGTTTATTAACTAAATAGAAATAACAAAACAAATAGAAAAAAATGTAAATTAGTCATAACTAATATTGCAATAGTTCAATTCGTGAGTCGTGTTCAAAAAAATTCGAACTTCTTGTGTAACATGTTATCATATATACAGGTATTGCGTCAACGGTACATTTCTTCCATTCTTTCCAAAAACTGATGCTACAACGAACCAGTCACTGCGTCTTCTCAGAAGTGTGGTCCTAGTATTTGGTTTTTCAGCAGTTCACACAACGCATTAATCGTCTTTTAATCCTGAAATCTAACTTCTCTCACATACTGAGGATTTTCTGATGCCCAGTGCCTCGAATTTTGGCGATTTGGCAAAACACTTGTTGAAAAACTTTGCTCCGCTATGAATGGAGAAAAAGAAAATGCACTGGCGATTGGAAAAAGTAACAAACCCCGGTGTTTTAAAGGATCAAGCGTGGAAAAATTGCCACTTGAATGGTACTATAACAAGAAAGCATGGATGACAAGGGATATAATATCGGATTGGTTGATGAAATTTGACCGAAAAATGCAAAGGCAAAACCGAAATGTACTTTTATTTTTGGATAATGCTGCATCTCACCCAAAAGTGGAGTTAAAAAATGTTAAAATAATTTTTTACCGCCAAATACGATATCACATCGCCAGCCATTGGACCAAGGCGTGATTCAAAATTTTAAAAACCACTACAGCGTTTTTAATCAAGCGACTTTTGTCATCCATGGAGTATTCTGAATCTACCGAACAATTGTTGGAGAAATCCATAAATGTTGTAAGTGCCTCGATTTAGATTGTTGCTGCCTGGAAAAAAGTCGAATCCAAGACCATTCATAACTGCTGCCGCAAAGCTGGATTCGACGAAATTCTAGGAAAAACGAACGTTGACTACGATAGTGAAGATGATGTGCCATTATCGGAATTATGTAGAAACATCAATGTATTCTCTTCTGACTTAACTTAAATTGGTGAAAGTTTATTCACAGAAAATCCTAACATAAGTGTACGTGAGTGCATCAGTGAATTTCAAAATAGTGAAATGTTTTAGGGGAAAAAAACTCAGAAGTTGCGTCTAAAATGGAATCTCAAATTATTAAAGAGTATATTTATATTAGGTAGTAGATTTTTATTGTATGCATATATGTATGTAAAAGATGTTGGTGTATACGTAATAACAATTGTATTAATAATTTGTACTAAACATTTTATTCTTTTACTTAAAAATAAAATATTTTTTTAAATAAAATTACATTGGTATTTAATTTGTTCACTCCCCATAACTGACACCTCTATATAACGGACAGTTTATGTGGCACGGCTTCTATCCGTTGTTGAGAGGTTTCACTGTATAAGTAAAATTGTTAAAAAGAAGCGAATGACAACTATATGACCCAATGTCATTAATTGCAATTATTAATATCATGATCTACTTTACACGTTGTTTTAAAACGACTATATTTTAGAATAAGTAATTTAAATTATAATAAGCGGGGTATTTCTTGGATGGTATTTTTTATATATTTCCAAAGGGTTAAAAATATACAGGACATCCCATTAAAAAAATCAGTTTTTGTCGCTACCTGTATATTTTCAAAGACATTGAATATCACAATATTTTCTGTACAATTAAAAATGAGGAAGTTAAAGGGGGTGGTAATTTAAAACTTGTTACCCGGTACAGGGATATTTAAACCAAAGTCAACAGTTCTTATAACTCTTTCTTTATAAAAGATGGAATAAAATGTTACATATAACAGTTTTGTGGATTTTTATTGGATCACTCATAAATATTAACGAAACAGCTGAGCATCGAATAAAAAAATATAGTATATATGGTATGCGTTTTATAGAATTTTTGGATTCTACGAAAAGTACCAGATTTATCTTGTATAACATACCCGATACGGTTTTACAGCCGTTTTTGAAATATTTGAATTTAAAATTTATTTCACACATATACTCAGTAGTGGTGTAATAATAGTGGCGATTTGGCGATCGCTACCCACGCCCCCAAGCTAAAAATTTTTTTATTTGAAAAATAATGCAAAACGACATTAAAAAAGTTAGTTAGAGATTTATCTTGTCTGTCAAATTTGATATTTTTTCAAAAAATACAAAAAACTGCCTTCTGTTAAAATTTTTAAAAATGATAAAGAAAAATATGTTTCTTTTTTGATTTTATACCTTTTGACTAAATTTCGACTTTTTTCAGTAATTTTCTTTTTTAACCTGATGCTTTTCACCTGAGTAATCAAATGCAAAATTAAGAAAACCTTACTTAACTGTAATGACACTTTTATAAATATAATCAATATATAAAAAATATTCTCTTTATTTAAAGAAAAAGTGATAAAAATGGAAATAGAGGTTCTCTCAGTTTTCTTTCTGCAAAAATGAGCATTTATATATATATATATATATATATATATATATATATATATATATATATATATATATATCTCATGATAAAGGCAAAAAAGTCGGAACATTTGACATAAAATTAAAAAAAAGGTAATAAAATGCTGCCTACAAACTAATATACAATTTCTTAAAGACAATTGAATCATAATACCCAAAAAAATGTACTACTGAATATATACTTAGGAGCCAGAAAACCATTTTCAAAGTATGTATATATATATATATATATATATATATTTTGTTAAACCATACTTTATACTAAAAGTTTTTATTTTTCTTGGGTATAGGTTTAATTAATGAATTGTTTGAAGCATTTTCAAGAGCATTTTATTGCATGTCTTGGAAACGATAATATTATTTACAGTAATAATTTTGATGTTCTATTGTCGTTTCCAAGACAACAAGAAGCGAAACGTCGAGCTAGTTACAGAAAAAAAAGTGTCAATAATTAAACCTTTATCAAAGAAAAATAAAAAAATTTAGTATATATACATAAAAATATATATATATATATATATATATATATATATATATATATATCAAACGTTTCGGCTACTTTTGCCTTCATGAGTGAGTTGCTATATTCTGTGAGTCTCCGCATATATATCTATTTATAAATAAATATATATATATATATATATATATATATATATATTTGCCTTCATGAGTGAGTCAATGTTATATATATATTTTTTATTTTTTATATTTTGTTATCAGTTTATATATTTAATGTGTTTATCTTCATTTAAATAATATAATATAGCTCACGTTGCACGTATATATATATCTATTTATAAATCCAATATCTCTATATATACGGCGTCGTCCTGTGCAACCACAAACTTTGCAAGACTTACGACTGGCGCTGGCCGAAGAATATAGGCTATTCCTCAGGAAAGAATAAGTAACCTTATTCAATCGATGCCACGAAGATGCAAGCTGTAATTGCCGCGAGAGGAGGAAATAAATATATATATATATATATATATATATATATATATATATATATATATATATATATATATATTTATATATATGTATATATATATATATATATATATATATATATATATATATATATATATATATATATATATATATATATATATATATATATATATATAGAAGCTCAAAATAGGCTTAGATGATTTGACCCAGACAAAGCGACAGCCAGAGACAAATATAGTTATATCTTAAAAGGGAATTGTCTGACAGAAGAAAGTTTTTTTACAAAAAAAAAATGTAACCCAAATATAATTGTGGATATACAAGACCACATAATTAGATGTGGGATATCCTATAAACTATAAGACAATTCTATATGCCTGTTCAAAGAGATTTAGAGGAGTACTTGGAAAAAACAAGCAAAAAGTTATATTACAAAAAAACCACAAACCGGTTGTGATTATAATATTGATGTAAATATTCACTGAAAAAAATTATTTGTTTGTTAGAATCTTGTAACATTTAACTATAATCATATGAGGTATCGTATTTAGAAAATGGAATATACTAGTTAGCCTAAATATCAAATCACAGCTTTCCCATCACTGAAGCATTAGACAAGATTACCACGAACCAAGCTTACCAGTCCTACATAATAAAACTTGAACATTGGCTTCAAAATACTTATTTTTCATTCATTAGTCATATGTATTAACAAACAGACAGTACTCCAGTAATTCTAAAAAGAACCTCTTAAGAAAGCAATACTAAAACCTAAACTATGAAATCTTTACCAAAACTAAATATGTTTTTTATTTGTCAACAATGTTCAATAAGGCTTGACAATTTTCGAACTCCCATAAATTTAATATATCCCAAGAAAACTAGCATTTTTAAATATTAGATATAAATCAAGTTGTTTAAAAATTTTCATCAAAAAAAAAACAAATATTTTTGAGAACTGAGCAAGTTCTAAAATCAGTGATTGAATATATCTTTACAGTATTTATTCGCAATATATGAAAAAGAAATACTTTATTGATGTGTTATTGCTATAAAATTCTGTCCCTTAACGTCGATTTAACTTCATTTGTAAATTGTAATAAAAATATTTCCTTACCGTTTTGTATATTTTTTGACAATGACTTATTTACATGTTACCAGAACAAGTCTCTCAATTAATCAACCACCTGGGTTAAGCTTAATATTAATTAAAATGTTTTATTAAAAATATACCACTTTCAAATGCTGCCTTAAGGTATAATTTCTATTTACATGAATATAATAACATTTTGTAATAAACAAGTGAATCGGTGAAAATGAGTGAAAATGCCGAATATGAAACGAAATAAAATTAACGTAAACAAAACAATTTTGCCTGATATTTCTTTTAAATTATACTAAAGACTTGTGGATACATTTTTTTTATATCTGGTTGGTCATCAATTCTTATTAAATTAACAACAGGGGAAAATAATTTCAATTTACATTCATTCACATGATGTTGAGTAACTGCTAAACTTTTAAATTTCTTTTTACAAAACTGACACTGCATATGCATTTTATTATGTGAAAAGATTTCTCGCCTATAAAGAATTTTATCGCATATTTTACATATTTTGACGGACTCAGATTTATTTTTTTTTACTTGTAATAAATCTGATGAATTTGGTGATAGGGAATCAGATTTCATACAACCAATAGCTGTAGTTAAACCTTCTAGCGGTGAAAGGTGTTCTGGTTTAAAACATGTTTTTATATTCATTTTCGAGTCAACTTCTCTCGAATATTGATGAGATGGTGATAACATGTAGGGATCATTCCCAGAAAAGTCGGTAAGCAAACTGAAAAATTCATACTGAGTACCGACTGTGGTCATTTTGGGTGGAGTGATTTGAATATTTGAATCTAAAAAATTATTAATATGGTGACTATCATTAGTTAAATCTAGACTGCTTTTATAACCATTTTTAGGAACTTCTCTTAACAAATTACACTGCAAACCCCGGTGGAAAACGGCTATTGGGTCTGTTTGAATGTATTTGCCACTAATTGAGACTTCAGGAACCATGAAAGAGTTTTTATATTTTGCTAATGAACGCTTATAGCTCTTACTTTTTGCATTAGAATCAACTTTCCTTGTGCCCAAATCAACTGTCGATGTTGATTTGGTAAATGTTAATACTTCTGAACTTGTATGTTTAGTATTATTTGTTTGCGAGGCTTTTGAATCCATTTTCAGCTCGTACTGAGTGAAGGCGTTAATACAATCTTGAGATGTTTGTAGACCTTTATTTGCAATCATCTTTGGCTTAAGTTTGGGCTCTATTAAACTAACACGTTTTGATCTTAACCAATCCAATATTTCTTGAGTAGATTCAATAGTTGGGCTGCTTACATCTCTTAAATAAACAACATCGAGCTTCATTTTTTTTGCTCTAGGTGATACTGCCTTTACATCCTAAAAAAAAGTAGTATATAAAACAAATCTTGTTATATACCGGATGCCTCAACAAAACATTTTTCTTTGCCTAGATAATAAACTGAAATTTGGTTGATTAAAAAGACCATTTTTCTACTATGACAACGTTGCCATAATTTCTTTTATTTCAGAATTTCTGCTACTAATTTCCTATTTTTAAATGGAACATCTATATATGTTTACATACTTGTGACACCCTAAGTCAACTAGAGTGCTGCAGTTTAGGAAAACGATTAATTTATGTCCAAGTAGCCATTCAAAAATTCACTTAAACATGTTTTTTTTTAAGTGCTCATTTTTCTAACAGGAAAAAGGTTGCTCATCAGATGAGCCAAAATGATATTTGCTTTCCATGTAATGGTTGAACTCTAGATGTCATAGTAAATCATAATAAGCAAACAAATGTAGGGTGTCCTATTAAAAACAATCAAAATTTAGTAGAAGAAATTTAGAAATAAAAAATTTGGCAACGCTGTCATGGTAAAAAGAATTTAAGATTATGTCCGATTTAAGCACCGAAAACTTCATTTTAATATATTAACAAAGAAAAAAGTATACAGTGCACTCGGCTAATTGTGACTGACGGCTAAATGTGACACATCGCCATTTCTCTATAAATAAGTTAAACATTGAGGATCCGGCAACGCCGCCTTTGAATCCTGTCGGGTACGTATTTCCTGTTAAACATTTGTCGATGGCGGGTGCAACGTCGAATGTCATTTGCAAATAAGGTAAATCTTATATTTTCAATAATTTAAGTTAGAAGACTGTTAAGTTGTCTATGTACAAAACAATAGTGATTGGGGGATAGTTATTTTCAGTATTATGGAGTATAAGGATGAAATTGTTAAAATTTTATACTACCCAACTTCTAAATATTATTAGACCTATGTTTTGGTAGGTGCCAGCGAAAATATTGTATAGTTTCAATTGTGATTTTTTGCGGTGGTTAATTGTGACACTGCCGAACTTTTTTTTTTCAATGCGCCGTTTATCAACATTTCTTTTTTTCAGAATTTTACAATGAAGCGCCAAAAGCCGCAAACAAAAATCAAATCTTACAGTACTGACGACCTGAATAATGCAATAACAGCAGTTAAAAATGGCGATATGTCTTATAGAAAAGCTTCACAAGCGTATCATGTTCCTCGAAACACGTTGATTGGTAGATGCGAAGGATGGAAAAACAGGCCAGTTTCAAGAAGAGATCGTCCTGGAAGAGTGCCAGATCTATCGCAAAAGACAGAAACAGAGTAAGCTCAACACTTAGAGACGTTAAATAACTGAGGATTCGTGCTCACGCGAAAGGAAGTGTTGAATACCGTAGGTGTTTTCGCGCAGCAAAACAATATAAAGACAAGATTTAAAAACGGAGTACCAAAGAAAGATTGGTTTATTGGGTTTTGCAAGAGACATCACTTTTCATGTAAAAAACCCATCAAGACGCAAAGTATTCGTACGGAACAGACTACTCCTGATGTTATAAATGTATTTTTCGATCTATATAAAGAAATCTCAAGGATTTAAATTTGCTGACCGCCCACAAATAATTTTCAACCTAGACGAAACATCTTTATGCAGTGATCCTTCAAACACAAAAGTGGTTGCGCAAAGAAACAAGCCAGTTTTTAGACATACTCATGGCACGGGAAGAAGCAATACCTCAATACTATTCTGTGTATCAGCTTGTGGTGATAAATTATTACCATTTATATTGTACAAGGCCAAAAATCTCTGGGATGCATGGATGCCAGAAGAAGCATTTCCGCACACCGGATACGCTGCAACACCACACGGTTGGATGACAGAAAATGCATTTTACTCCTGGTTCAAAAATCATTTTTTTAAATTCTGCCCAAAAGAAAGTCCGCTCTTGCTTTTGTTTGATGGGCATACATCACATGTATTCATTGATCTCATAAAGTTGGCAAAAGAAGGGAATATTTGTTTGCTAAAACTCCCACCACATACTACACATGTATTGCAGCCACTTAAAGCAATAACATTCGGAACTTTTAAGAAAAAGTGGGATGAGAAAGTAGCACTAAGGCAAAGAGCACATTATGGTATAGCAATGACAAAGGCAGATTTTTCTATTCTAGTAGGAAAAAAGAGCAATATGCCAGAAAATTTAATAAAAAGATCTTTTCAGGTCACTGGCCTTTATGACGAGAGCATGCCTAATGAAAGTCCTATTAACCAGAAAGCGATTAAGACTTTTAACTTTACGTCAATTAATACAGATCAGTCCAAAAATAACGAATTTCAACAGCAACAGATAGAGAAGATAAATGAAGCAAGTTCCACAAAACCCGCTCGCGCATCCACATCTGAAGATACTACTGAATTCAGTAAGCAGAGTGATGAAAGAAATGTTTCTTTTGAAGAACTGTTATTGACAAAAATAGCAAGACCAACAAGCGACCCAGTAAAAAAGAAAAAAGTTTCAAATAGTAACCTCACAGATGTTATTACTAGAGACGATTATCTTAAGCAACTTGAAGAATCGGTGGGGGCTAGGAAACAGAAAAAAGTCGGTGTAAGTGTAAGTCTCAGATGAAAGCGTCAAAGCAACTAAGAAAGAAAGGTGAATATTTTATTTGGCCCAATGTTCAAGACCTAGATAATATCAGAATAGAGGATGTATTGCGAGTAATACCTCCTCCCACCGAAGACCGCCGCGGGAGATTCCGTTTCTGTGTTCAGTTCGATTGACTTTCTGTTCAATAAATTTTGACTTTTTTACTTTTCAGTTTATATTTATATTCGTTGTAGTGTAAACAGTTGTTTATTTTGGAATACATAACTCGAAATACTCTTGTAACGTTTACTCTATGTTTATTTATACATATGTATGTTCTATCATCTAAGTTAAAATAAAAGTTTATTTGTGACAGGGTAAAAAAAAATTCGTTTTATTGTGACTTCTAATATATCAAAATTAAAATAAATCAGGATAATACATCCAAAGACGTAATTTAGCGCACTGCCACAATTAAACCCAAAAGGTGTCACATTTAGAATTTTACATAGTTTAATTGTGACACCTCACAAGTTTAAAAAAAATATATTAAAAATAATTTAAAAAAATGAGAATAACACACATTTGTCATTTTAAGATATTCTCATAATATTTTAGCCTAGAAAGG
Source organism: Kuschelorhynchus macadamiae (assembly GCA_030620095.1). Taxonomy (NCBI): domain Eukaryota; kingdom Metazoa; phylum Arthropoda; class Insecta; order Coleoptera; family Curculionidae; genus Kuschelorhynchus; species Kuschelorhynchus macadamiae. Next base: position 3,150,761 of record JAUTXW010001817.1, read on the forward strand.
CTCTAAAGATGTGTTACAGTAGGAGCGTGTCAGTAAAATTGTATGAAACGACGAAAAGTACGTCACAATTAACAGAAACAGTATATATATATATATATATATATATATATATATATATATATATATATATATATATACAGCATGTTTCTTAATTAAGGAGGTGATTTTTGGGTCCATTTTAAGAAGAAAACTTCATATAAACATATGTCCTAAACGGTATAAATTTTGAGATACAGGGTGTTAAACTTTCAATAATTTCATAAGTTTTCGATAATATCTCGAATACCACTCTAGATATTGTAATGAAATTTGGTATAGAGGTACTATGCATCTAGTGGAATTTTTTGATGTAGAACATTTTTTTTTCACCAGTAGCGTCCGTACGGAATCCGACCTGCATATTTTCCCAGACATTAATTGTACGCCACTGATTTTTTTTAAATTAAAATTATTTTTGAAATTCTCATTTATTTTTGAGCAAGTTTGATCTCTTGGTAATTTTGAGTTGAACGCACGGTTTTCGTTTTAAAAAATAAAAACCGTTTCTCTGCAGAGTTTTAACAATATCGCTAATATGACAACACTAATCGCCATGGCATGTTCAAGACCTAGATAATATCATAATTGTATTATATATATAATACCTCCTACCGCCGCGGGAGATTCCGTTTCTGTGTTCAGTTCGATTGACTTTCTGTTTTTTTACTTTTCAGTTTATATTTATATTCGTTGTAGTGTAAACAGTTGTTTATTTTGGAATACATAACTCGAAATACTCTTGTAACGTTTACTCTATGTTTATTTATACATATGTATGTTCTATCATCTAAGTTAAAATAAAAGTTTATTTGTGACAGGGTAAAAAAAAATTCGTTTTATTGTGACTTCTAATATATCAAAATTAAAATAAATCAGGATAATACATCCAAAGACGTAATTTAGCGCACTGCCACAATTAAACCCAAAAGGTGTCACATTTAGAATTTTACATAGTTTAATTGTGACACCTCACAAGTTTAAAAAAAATATATTAAAAATAATTTAAAAAAATGAGAATAACAACACACATTTGTCATTTTAAGATATTCTCATAATATTTTAGCCTATAAAGGCTCTAAAGATGTGTTACAGTAGGAGCGTGTCAGTAAAATTGTATGAAACGACGAAAAGTACGTCACAATTAACAGAATACAGTGTATATATATATATATATATATATATATATATATACAGCATGTTTCTTAATTAAGGAGGTGATTTTTGGGTCCATTTTAAGAAGAAAACTTCATATAAACATATGTCCTAAACGGTATAAATTTTGAGATACAGGGTGTTAAACTTTCAATAATTTCATAAGTTTTCGATAATATCTCGAATACCACTCTAGATATTGTAATGAAATTTGGTATAGAGGTACTATGCATCTAGTGGAATTTTTTGATGTAGAACATTTTTTTTTTCACCAGTAGCGTCCGTACGGAATCCGACCTGCATATTTTCCCAGACATTAATTGTACGCCACTGATTTTTTTTAAATTAAAATTATTTTTGAAATTCTCATTTATTTTTGAGCAAGTTTGATCTCTTGGTAATTTTGAGTTGAACGCACGGTTTTCGTTTTAAAAAATAAAAACCGTTTCTCTGCAGAGTTTTAACAATATCGCTAATATGACAACACTAATCGCCATGGCATGCAAGGAAATTTTTTTTTTGACTAAAATTCAAGATATCAAATTTGCTTATGAATAACTAATACCCAAAGATTTCAAAATTATTATTTGAGCTTATAGTTTTTTAACACGAAACCATAAAATACTATTAGTTCATCACTAAAAAAAGATTACTAATAATTATTATTATTGTAGTAGGCTTTGGCTGTCAGAATTAATACTTCTCTTGTAACTTAATTTGACAGTTCAGCTTTCAGATTCAGTCGGGTTTAATTAATTTTGTGTTCTAAATATCTGATATATCTGAGAAAAGAAATGGTCGAGTTTACCAATGAAGAGTTGGCAGACATGCATTACATGTATGGTTTGGCTGATGGCAGTTCACCGGAAGCTAGGCGATTATATCAAGAGCGCTTTCTTGGTAGAGTCATACCAGATAGGCGAATATTTGCAAATGTGCATAGAAGGTTGACTGAAACAGGTACATTCAAGCCAAATAATGAATTAAAAGGGGCCCATCGGACTGTAAGAACTACAGAAATTGAAGAGGCAGTATTAAATTCCATAGATGAAAATCCTGAACTGAGTACTAGGAAAATTGGAATTAACCTAAATTATATTAAATATTTGCTTCAATTAATTTAAAGTTAAATATTTTTATTCAGTTGCGAAAAAGCCAAAAAGATTTTTGTTTGTCAATCTATACGCAACAAATAATCTGAACACATTTAAAAATAACCTAAATATTTCGCACATCCTAGTTTGGAGAATTCTACATGATTTTTTTTTATACCCATATCACATTCAACGAGTGCAAGCCTTACTTCCCCGAGATCTTCCTTTCCGAGTTAATTTTTGTGAATAGTTTTTGGAAAAAATTGCGCGTAATCCCTTATTTGATCGCGAAATAATGTTCACAGATCAAGCGAACTTCTCCAGGAACGCTATCAGAAACTTCCACAATAATCATATCTGGGCCGACGAGAACCCCCATGCCATTGTAGAACATCATCAAGATCAATTCTCTGTAAATGTTTGGGCTATCACCTAATTCGACCTTTTTTCCTCCCAGAAAGACTCAATGGCCGTAATTATCGCCGGTTTCTTGAGAACGATTTGCCGATATTGTTAGAAGATATACCAATTCTGATTAGAAACAGAATGTGGTTGGTTCATGCACCATGGCGCGCCCGCTCACTTTAGTATTGAAGCCAGAGAATATTTGAACCGCACATTTAACAACAGATGGGTAGGTCGTGGCGGACCCCAACCATGGCCCCCTAGGTCCCCAGACCTAAATAGTTTGGATTTTTTTCTATGGAGACATCCATAATCTTTAGTTTACCGCACCCCAGTAAACACTGTAGCGGAGCTGAAGGATCGTATAAGAGATTCTTGCGATATTATCAGAAACACCAAGGGTATCCTTCAAAGAGTTCGCGACAACATGAGGAAAAGGGCTGAAGCGTGTATTCTCCAAGGTGGTGGGCATTTTCAACAACTTATCTAATTTTTTTCTTCTATTTTGTTTCACAAAGTGTGCTGTCAATTTGTTAAAACCTAACTATTTTTGTTGAAATTATTAATTATGTACCTAGTTGTATTAGTATAGTTTTGTAAATAACTTGTTATTGTTGAAGAATGTCATATTATTTTAATAAAATTTATAAAAAGTATTTATGAAGGAACAGACTTCTGAAAAACATTGACATGGTAGTCCTAGATTGGTGGCTGAAGACTACATCTATTATTATCTACAAATATCTCTCACTAAGATAAAGCGATTTCTGATTTTAATAAGAATGGACATAGTAATTACTTTCACGCCACTGATTTTTCTAATATAAAGAATTTTTATTGTTTCATTTGTTTGTTTTTGAAAACTTTTAGTATTTATTTTCGACAAGATTTGATTTCTCGAGTTTAATACAATAATATTCCTCTGCATGCATGGTGATATCCGTCTTATGACCAGGATTGTTTGGACCATGCAGAGAAACGGTTTTTATTTTTTAAAACGAAAACCGTGCGTCCAACACAAAATTACCAAGGGATCAAACTTGCTCAAAAATGAATGGGAATTTCAAAAATAATTTTTATTTAAAAAAAATCATATGCAGGTCGAATTCCGTACGGACGCCACTGGTGGAAATTAAAAAAATGTTCTACATCAAAAAATTCCACTAGATGCATAGTACCTCTATACCAAATTTCATTACAATATCTAGAGTGGTATTCGAGATATTATCGAAAAATTATGATATTATTGAAAGTTTCACACCCTGTATCTCAAAATTTACACCGTTTAAGACATATGTTTATATGAAGTTTTCTTCTTAAAATGGACCCAACAATCACCTCCTTAAATATTGACACTCAATTAAGAAACACCCTGTATATATATATATATATATATATATATATATATATATATATATATATATATATATATATATATTTGTATACTTCCTCATTTTTTGTGCCCATTAGACCATCCCTTTTGACAGCAGACACAAAGTCAAAACAAGGAGAACTACTTATTTGTATGTCAAGTTCATTTTATTACTGATAAAACGAAGAAAATATAATTGAATAATTGGGACAACATACAAATTAAGCTTAAACCAGCAACTTACCTACTATACAAATAAATAAAAAGTAGCTGATTAATGTTATTGGACAAAGTATTTAGAAATAAAAAAAGAACAAAAAAAATGAAAAAAATACCAAACACACCAAGCAGTGAGATGTGACCACCTATTCAATTCAGCAACCACACAGCATGCACGATTTATACAATTAAAATAGGTAAAATAGAATAATAAGCTTCAAGAAAATAAACATTCATTTATTCAAATTTAAGATTAAAGCTGTTAAATGATCAGTTACCTGTATATGATTATAGTCTGTAATTTGTTATGTTTTGGAAATAAAAAGAAAAACTGAAACCTCCTCAAAATTGTAAGTTGAAAATCATCTGGATGCCCAGAGAAGGTACATTTCTTAAAATGTGAAACACTATTTGTAATTTTAGTTAAAAAATTAGGTATTGGTACTAAAATTAAGCTATTGGTACTAAAATTAAGCTATGAAAAGGTACTTACCTTTAGTTTATCTTGATTTTGAATACAGTGCAGCTTAAAAAAATAAAAATTTGATATGTCCACTATACAGTTAAAGCAAACTGTCGACACAGGGTCACTTCGTTCTATCTGCAAAGATAAGTTTTTCTCTTATATTTATAAAATACATATTTCTAATGTCAATAGAATTTCTTTAAACGAAAAGTGAAATTAAAAAATATTCGGGAGCACCTTCTGTAGATATGAAGTATAGTTTTATGTACTTAAATTCGGGTTAAAGTTAACATATTTAAAAACAGTATATGTAATGATAGAAAACTATTTTAATTTAAATCTAAAGGTGTTAAAATAATGATGACAATACAAAATTTCATTTAGGATATAGAAATACTTTAAATAATATAGACATTTAAAACAATATAAAAAAAACTTCTTATCAACTAATAACATTTTTAGCAAGGCCAAAAAATGTTCTCATTTATGACTAGTAATATTTTGTTGTTATTTTTAATTATCTGAAGGATTAACTAACACCAGCCCTGTAGTCCATACCATCCACTGCTGTTACTGCATGGGGTTGCAATTTTACAACACTGTCAGTTTTGGTGCATATCCCAAGTTAGAAGTGCATAACTGTGTTTCTCAAAGAAAATATATATATTCTATCATAGCCATATTTGCCCATTTCTTAGCCATATTTGCGTTTATTTGCGCTGAACCTGGGATATAGACTCACCGCAGCACTAGCTGGTTGTGTCACTTGCAAAAACAAATCAGGTTAGCTCTTTTAAGCTTGGAATACCAATTGAACAAAAGGCAAAAGTAATGGATCCAGAAATTTGGCCAGAAGGAATCAGAATTAACCATTTTCGGAACCTGCAACGCCGGCACAAAATGAGCACCTCGCCTCAGTGATCAGGGTACCATCTAAGAACAATATTAATAATATTGACCATGTGACAACCATACTGCATACTAACATTCAAAGTATTAGAAATAAGTTCTGTGATATTGAAATGATTCTCAAAGATAATTATTTTAATTGTTTATGTATAAACGAGCATTGGCTGAATGCCGATGAATTTTCTGTTTTGACTCTGGAGGGTTACTGTACTGCTTCTGGGTTTTGCAGGTCTGCAAAGGGTCATGGAGGTGTGGCTATTTATTTGAGAAATGGTATTTTATATCATGATTTAAATGTAACAGAATATTCTGAGGAAGTGAATTGTGAGGTGACGGGTGTATTCCTTGAGAAATCTGAAATTCAGTTGATAACTATCTACAGATCTCCCAGTGGAGATTTGAATAGATTTTATGAAATTCTGTGCATGGTTTTAGATGGTTTAAACTTTGCTCTAAATGTTGTAGTCACAGGTGATTTCAATGTTCACTTTCATACAGAAGACGGTAGGGCATTGGAACTGTCATTTGTTTCAGACCTACGGCTTGCAAAGTACGGTTGATTTTCCTACTAGAGGTAATGCATGTCTGGACAATATCTTTACTAATATAGAATGTGATAGTTCATTTCCACAACCCTTTTCCTTGTGTGGTTTGTCGGATCACATTGGTATCGTTTTCGAATTCATGAGTATCTGTGAGAGCAAAAGCAAGACAAGAATAAACTATAGGCCAATTACAGATGAAGGATTATTTCCCTTATACAACCGTATCGAGGCGGTAAGTTGGGATTTTGTTGATGACCCAAGGGTAAGTGTGGAGGTAAGGTTCCAGAATTTTGTGGAGGTTATCACTGACACAGTTGAACAGTGCTTTCCTTTAAAATCAAAATTGGTTGGTGCTGGACAAGAACCACTTCAGGTAAATTGGTTCAACAAAGAGCTTAGGGCTATGAGAGAGAGACTGCATACCTTAGTCTCAATCAGTAAATGCCATCTCATCTGATTACCAAAGCGGACGTTAATGCTTACAAATATAAATACCGTGATGAAATTTGTAAAGCAAAAAAATGGCATACGATGTTTACATAGGTGGCTCTGTAAATCGACCAGCTGCTATGTGGGACGTTATTCGAAGTAAACAATCTTCATCAACCTCTACAATGTCTCAAATGCTTAATGCTCAAATCCTTAACAACTTTTTTACTAGCACGGCTGAAAAAATCATAGGAGAGCTTCCAGCATCGGATAAGACCTTTCAAAATTATTTGTTGGGGCCCTCACCACCTGAGGAATTTCACTTTAAGCCGACAACTTACAACATTGTTAGACAAAAACTTTCAGATCTGAAAAATTCAAAGAGCAAGGACTGTTATAATCTTAATACAAAAATTATTAAAACTCTCAAAAATATTATAGTGTACCCATTGACCAAACTTATCAACTATTGTATTATCAATGGCATTTTTCCAGCTGTTCTAAAGGAGGCAAAAGTAATCCCAATTTTTAAGAACAAAGGCTCTACTGATGATCCTAACAACTACTGTCCAATATCACTATTGCCAATTTTCTCAAAGACCTTTGAATCTATTTTAAAAGATCAAATTAATAGTTTCTTTGAAAGGCTGAACCTTTTCTTGCAGAATCAGTTTGGCTTCCGAAACAGAAGATCTACAACCCTTGCCATAAACACTCTTACCGAATGGGTAGCAGAAGCAATGGAGGAAGAGTCATGTGTCTATGCTTCATTCTATGACTTGACCAAGGCCTTTGACTGTATGTCACATGATATTCTACTACAAAAACTTACCTTTTACCGCTTTACTGATGGTAGTATTTCCTTGGTACGGTCATATCTTTCTGGACGCACACAGTATATCACATATGGACATGCCAATTCTCAGAGGCAGTTAGTTAGGCATGGCGTACCACAGGGGTCAGTTTTGGGACCTCTGCTGTTCCTAATATATATATGACCTTGCTAATTTTCAGAGTGATCCTAACCTGATACTATTTGCAGATGATACGACCAACACCATAAAATACATTTCCAATGATGACCTAAAGGACATGATCAATGACACACAGGAAAATTTGGCCAACTGGTTCTTGGCAAATCGGCTGAGTATGAACCAGTCAAAAACTCAAAATTTAAATTTCTCTCTTCGTCTGGGCAACCCGGATGTTCCCTGTGATCCTCATGTGAAATTTCTTGGGGTGTTTCTGGATCCCAAACTCACCTGGGAGGAACATATTAAACAGCTTTGCCAGGGATTGTCAAGGAAGGTTTATTTGATTCGGATGCTCTCGAGGAATGTATCTATCTCCACACTGCTATTAGCTTACCATGGATACTTTGCATCACACATGTCCTATTCAATTTTAAATTGGGGGCACAGTTCTCATACTAACAAGGTTTTTAAACTTCAGCGTAGATGTATACGTGTCATGGCTGGTCTGAAGTGGCGTGACTGTTGCAGGCAGAATTTTAGAGATCTAAAAATACTTACTCTTCCCTCTATTTATATACTAAACTGCCTTAACTATATCAAGTTGAACACCAGTCATTTTGCAGCTCACTCTGATATTCATGGTTACAACACTCGCAATTGTCATAACATAATCACTAATTTTCATAGACTTGCCCGCACCAGAAGAGGTACAGACTACTATTGTGTAAAGTTTTATAATGTGCTTCCTGAGCACATAAAGAGTCTAGACAACAAACAATTTAGCTGTAAAATTAAAAATTATCTTATCAAAAAATCATTTTATTCTTATGAGGATTATTTCAACAATGATTTTGGTGACTTTATGTAGCAGTTTAAACATTTTAAAATTTAATTTTCTTGTAAAATGTATCTTATTTGTATGTTTGTAATTTTAAATATGTAATGGTTTTCTTTTTAAACTTATTTTTTATTGTGTATATTTGTAATTTTAAATATGTAATGGTTTTCCTTTTAAACTTATTTTTTTATTGTGACATGTAAAAGCACATTTGTGTAAATTTTACTAATAAAACTATCTATCTATCTATCTATCTATCTATCTAAAAAACACAAACTAGTTATCAACAGACTCCCGAATGTCATTGGTGTAGAAAATAAATAGAAGTGATTCCAATATCGAGCCTTGTGAGGCGCTCCATGTTAAAAGATTTCCTTCTCTGAGAAGGGCCCCCCTAATATAAGTGAGATATATAGCCTGGAGTTATATACGAGGAGCAAACTTTAAACTAATCATTCTCGGGGGGCTACAATTTACCTAACTGAACCTGTGGGACTGCTTATGTTTTAACAATCTTAAACAGTTTTTATAATCGTAATAACGTGATCTTGGATCTGATGCTCTTCAATTATGCCAACTTATTCATTAAAAAATGTGGCTTACCGTTATCAAGAGCTGATAACCATCGTCCAACCTTTATTGTGACAATGTTGCTGCACAATTCAATACGTAAGCCTATTGAAGATACTACAACTTTTTCAAAGCTGACTATGGTGGACTAAATGACTTTTTTGAGATAACAAACTCGACACCACTTTAGAACTGAGCCTAGATTATAAAGTTTCTATCATTGAAACTGGTATTAAGCAATTTGTGCCAAAAATTCAGCAAAAGAATCTTAATTTTCCTGTTTATTTTTCTAAAGGAAGTATTAAGCTGATAAAGGAAAAAACAAGCTAATAAATAAAATCAATAAAAAAGAAGAATGAGGTAAATAAGCAATATAAAGAAATAAGAGCAGAATCCAAGAAAAGTATTCAAAAGGATTACCTAGAATTTGTTGCTTGATCTCAGCATAATATAATCAATAATCCTAAACATTTTTGGAAGTACTTAAAATCTAAACAATATTTGCATATTGAATATCCTATCCATGTGCACTGGATGTTAATAACAGTCCTGGCTATGATTGTGATGGGTATTTGCAAAAAAATGCAGTCCAACATTAATTTTACCATTTAGTCTAATTGACTAAAATTGCAAGCAAATTTCCCACTACTTGGAAAAAACAACAGCCACTTCAATATTTAAGAGTGGTGGCAGATCCAATGTTACAAACTACTGGCCAATCTCAGGGTTAACATGTTATGGCAAAATCTTGGAATCATTGGTGACTGATGATTTGTCTGCTTTTATGCATGCACCAAATTAGTATGGGTTTCTGCATCAGAGGTCGTCTGAGGTGAATATTTCAGTTTATTGTAGTGAACTGTCCTTATTGGACAGCAATATACAGATGGATTCAATATAGATCAATCCTAGAAAAGCATTTGATGTGGTCGACCCCTTGATACTACTGGCAAGTTGCTTCATCATGGCATTCAGGATCCCTTGCTGTGTTGGCTTTAAGGCTATCTGAGAATGTGTCCAAAAATGAAATCTAGAAATACACTATCCAAAAATATTGATGTACATTCTGGCGCCCCACGGGGCTCTCTTTTATAAAAGATTTTTCTTTCATGTTCCAACAGTGCTCATTCATATTCTTTGTGAATGACCTGAAAATATAAAAACCAATAGCTTCTGCTGCAGATGTTATAAGTCTTCAGGAAATTATCAATAACCTAATAAACTGGTGCAGACATAATAGAATGAGCCTTAATGTTTTAAATGGCAGAACAATAACCTTAACTCAGAAAAAACAGCCCATCTTGAATGTACGAATGTATTGAAAATACACCACTTCTAGGTGCCAACTTAGTAAATGACTTGTGAGTTATATTCAAATTCTAAGCTGAGATTTTCTCACCACACTGAAAATGTAGTATCCAAAGCATTCAGGATGGCTGGATTTATTATGAAGCACTGCTGGGATTTCATTGACATAGACGTCTTAAAATCTACGTTTTACAATTTCAGTTTTCAAATAGTCAGGTGTCATTTGGAGTATGCCTGCATAGTATAGTCACCAGCTAAAAAAGTTCGTGTTAAGCTCCTAGACAGAATCCAGTCAAAGTTTATGAACTTTTTGCTGTTCAAACTAAAAATTACTACGGAATCAATCCAATATTATGAGCAACTTAGGATTCTTGGAATGGACACTTGAGACATACCGAATAAAACTAAATATGTCTTTTGGATATGAAATTCTTAATAACCAAATTAATTTCTCTAGTTTGCTTGGACTAATAAGATTTCATGCTCCTACCAGACCAACCAGGCTGATCGAAAAATTTTTTCTGTGTCCATTTAAAACTGATATAGGTAGAATTGAACCAATAAATAGAATTATGTCCTTGTTCAATTGATTTCTACTGATTAATTTCGATATTAATTAAAGGTTATTAAAATATGTTTCTAACAGTACTTTCCACCTTTGTTTGTTTTTCCTGTTGCAGTACAATAAAGATTACTTTATTATTCTTTTTTAAAATTCGAATTGTAATTGTTTGCTTTTAATTTTTTTAATGTATATTTAGGATTTTTTATTATGTATTATTTAGGTTTATGCCCTTAATGTACTTTATTTAAATAAATTAAAATTAAAATTGATGGCAAAATCTCAAAAAAGCTTTCCTAGTTTTAGTGTCAGATTGCTTTATTTATCTTTTAAAAAAAGAAAATAAAGCACTCATTTCGGTATTTATGTCTTCATTTATCACTTGTACTTGACGCCTGCCCCTGGACACATGAGTTATTAATATGGCTAATCACAAGTGTAGTGTTTCCCTGCAGTGGTGTGGAAAATAAAGGAGTTAAAGCTCATTTTGGAAGTTCAGTCTGGGAAGAGTAAGACACTGCCAGAGGTATAATAGCCGATATTGTAGATTTCTGGATCATATTTTTATGGGTGGTGTTCAAGTAAATATGCTCAATTCTGGAGTCACGTTAATAGAATCAGTTTCCTGTAGCAGCAAGAGTACAACTAATTTTGGTAGAATTAGCAAATGAGATGAGATCTCTGTTGATCTGAGAAATTTTTGAAGTCATTTCCAGCTGTAAGATAGGTATGATAGGTATATCAGAAGCCAGAGGTTACAAAATTCAGGATGCTGAAAAATAACTGAAGCTATCATAGAGCGCTTCCAGAGAACACGCAAAGCCACCCATGAACTGTGCCTCAGAAGAGAGCTGAGGAGTCTTTACTTGGTGGTGAATAGTCGCAAAAGTAAAATATTAGTTTCTTTCTCTACCCAGGGGAGATCCCTCAATATTTCTCTCAGTAAACTTGACATTTCTGACATAAAGTTAATATAACAGTTTTCTAACTTAAAACTTACAATTTTCGACTTTAAAGTTGAAATTATGTTTTTCTGACTTGCAACAAAAATTCTAACTTTCTGACTCAAAAATTTGAAAAATAAAAAATATTATATATAATGGCCATTCATATATTTACAATTACTTTTGCCATTTTTTATCAATAGAACAGACATCTTAAGAAACCAAACCAGTACAAGCAGCTCAGGCTCAAATTTTAACTTGAGTACTTTAGTCTCACTGAAATATCTGAAATCATATCAGTTTTACATGCAATAAAAATGCATATAAAGGCATTGATGATATTCTTATGTGTCCATTAACATCTACGCAGGATTACATCAAATTTCCTTTATTATAATCAGGGTCTGTTTAAAATTATATGCCAACAACAGGTCCGGCAACGAGTCTAACTGTAAGATCTCTCTAAACTTTCTGAAAAAAATTATAACTGAACGCTCGAGGTATTTTATGGGTTGGAGGGATTTATTGAGTTCTGCTCAACATTAATTCAATAGAAGTATTATATTTTTAAGAATTTTACCTCGATATTAACAGTTTCTTGGATCATTTTACGAATCGAATTCCGAATGGTTCGTGATTTCCCGCTAAACATAGAAATCAAATTTATTGCAGAAGAACACAACCTGCAAATATCTGGGTCAGACATTTTGCGCTAATACATATATAAATCATTTCAAGCGAACTATTTCAGATGCAATAGTTTAAATCGGACTATCCGACTTTAATTTGCAAAAATTTGTAAACAGTGGTAAACATTAACATAACCAAAAATCATGACGTTAAAGACCCTAAAGCGCGGAACACAATGAAAGTTTTAAGGTACGTAATTCGTTTCCGTCCATTTCCCTAAAACTTAATTTTTCTTTCTGTATTTTTTGAAGTTTTGTTATAAATCGTTATATAGTTCTATCGTTAATATTATCTCCCATTTTGTACCACAAATATGTATCTACTTTTTAGGTTTCGTTTTGTAAGTACGAATACGGTAGCTTTCGATTGTTCTTCACGTAATCCTCGCGTTACGCTTGAAACACAATGAAGTTTCTATTCATGTTTAATTTAAAAACTAACCTACAAAAATGAAACTTAAAAAGGAAGTACACATTTTCATCTTTTTAGTCTTCCGGTTCGTCTCGTCGAAGGCAGACTTTTGTGTTATTAACATCATAAGTGGTTCCACGTGTTCGGTTCTGCTGCTTTATTTCGGGGAGAAACGGGAGACTCAACCGCTCAGCGTGGAAACTAACGACCCAGCTAGAAAGGGAGCAGACGCTGTGAACGTGTGAGGCCTAGTTGTTCCTGCATTCTATCCCGTTCGTCTGTCGCAGTTCTACAAAGAATATTAGCGTAATGGCCGCTATGTGGCGGGAGTGGGAGGGGAAAGGGTGATATCAGTAGTACTCTCAAGGGGCACCTAGTGGAAGCCGAGATGCATTTCATAAATTAAAGGAGGAAAAATCAAGAAGTATTTTAACAATGTATTTTTACACAAAGTAAAATAAAATTTGACGTAATCGAAACACGTCAATCTATTGTGTTCCGCGCTTCACGCCGACCCTAACGCCCGGAACACAATAGAAATTGCGTGCACGCAATCGGTAATAATTTTTAAAGTTGGAACTAAAAATACCCGTTGTTAACCTACATTTAAAAAAGTATCTAACAAAACACAGGAAAACAGATAAAGAAAAATAATGTTAGAGGAAAACGATATACGTTATTTACATTGTGTTCCTTGCTTAAACGCTCTCGAAACTAGCCAATCACAACTCGGATTGTTACATATGCTTCACATTGGTTTTTCGTTTATTCCGGCATAGTATAAACAAGTTTTGTTGAATCTTCAATGTGTGCTTCCTAGCTCAGTGGTAGCTTTTTTGACTTCCGAGGCAATAGATGGGTCTTCGATTCTTGGTTCAGGTGACGACTTTTTTTCAAATTTTTTTACAAAATTTAATAATAATAGTGCGTATTATGTATTTTTTAAAGTTATTTTTGATTTGATTTGCTGTAAAAATGCACACAGGCCCTGAAGAGTGATTTTAAAGTCATGGTTTATAGCTTTAATGATGATTTTATTGACGAACCTGGAATAACCTAATACTAACTAGACACAGATGTACTTAACAGTGTACGTTTTGTTAAAAAAATTCCGTGTTTTATATAAACCCGTATTTTTTGAGGCGCGTTTTCTTTACAACCTAACCTAACCTAATTACGCAGAAATAAACAAAGAATCATTTTAAACTATCTATGATGTGATTGGTGAACGACACATAGGATTCAAGGTTCTGTAGAGAGCGCGCGGTAAAATACCTTCAATTGGAGACGAATCATATTAAAGATTGTTCAACGTGCTTCCTATTGATTCGTCGTTTATTTCCGCGCAGTATAAACAAGTTTTATGGAACATTCAGCATAGGCTTCTTAGCCCGGTGGTAAGTCACTCGACTTTGAATGCGGAGCATACGTGTTCAAGTCCCCGTTCAGGCGTATGATTTTCCAAAGTTCTTTTTAACAAAACTTATAATTAATAGAAATGCGGATTATGATAGGATTGGTTAGGGCCGCTGTAAGGAAAGCGCGCGGAAGCGCCCTAACCGAATTCCGAGTCTATACTAAAGGAAACGTTCATTTTTAACAAAACCTTTACTGTTAGGTGGATTTGTTCCGTTAGCATTAGGTTAGCCGATGTCATTAAAGCCGTACACCATCATTAAAGGCATAAAATTCCATAGTAAGCTTATCTCAAATCATCTAAAATCACATTTGACAACAGTCATAATCGTTGGTGATTGACGTGTTCCGAGGGCGATTTAGTGTCTTGTCTAGTTGTCGTTTTTTTGTAATGTTACGTATTGGCTTCATCAACTGAAAATATTTAAGCAAAATGTTTACCGTGATGCTCGGACGATGTCATATATTTTGATCGTTTCTTAATTATTAAAGTTTTCATTTGTTTTAAATCTTATATTAGTCCAATAAATAGAGACAAATAAATGGCCTTACCTTGAAAAATTGATCTATTATTAACTAATATCGTAAAAATTGAGAGAAAATAACTTTCATAACAGGCTAATACTCAAATGCTTCCGTGACTTTTTTAATATAAATTAAGTTTACCATTCTTTTTGCATGTACACGCTCCAGCTCGGTAACAGTAAGTCGGAGAAAAAATCATATTATTGGGCAAACGTAGAGGATAAATGGCCGCTTCTTCTGACGAGATCTATAATAAGTCGTCAGTGGCGTCCGATATGAGCATTTTTCCGAAATCCTGATGAATCAAAATCTATGGTTAATATTTCGTGGTGCATTTTTTCCAATTTTTGGTAAAAATTGGGTAATTTTAAAAGCATTTTGCCACTTTGACCACTTTAAGGTAAGTAAAGGGGTTTGATAGGAAATATAAAGGAAACTCAAAATCTATATAGGTTGCCTATATCTCAAATGCCTAGAATGCGATTAAAATTTAAAAAAAAATGTTTTTACCCATACAATTTTTACACATTTCTCCATTGTTTTTCGAAATGAAGGGCAAAAATAGTTTACATTGCCTCAAAGTAATAGAAAAACCACGTGGCCAAAATTATTGAGGTTGTACAGAACAAAACATTTAAAAATAAAAATGCATTTTTCCATACATTCCACTAGTGTTTTGCATTCGGCCCTTTAGCATCTGAAAGGTTGATCCTAGGCGAATCAAGTAAATAGATAAAGAAACGCCAACATTTCCTCCAGAGACTGGTGAAAAATTTAGCTGAATGAGTGTTAATGGTGAATTTTGATATATTTTTGAATTGTAGAATGCACAAATTCTGTTCAATTTTTGACTCTTCACAGAATCGTATCGATACCCCCTGCGACAGAAGCGATTAAATATATCAACATTTTTACCTTTTTGCTACAAGGCATAGATATATAATTTTAACCGACTTTAAAAAAAATGAAGTTATCAATTTGACTCTATGTATTTTTTTATGTACGTACATCCATTACTCCGCGATGGTTTGGATTATTCGGGATATTATCCTAGTGGTTCCATAGCAAGCAATTTCAAAAATGACGGAATGCCGCCATTTTCAATTATTTATGTGAGCGACGGAATCAATATATTTTACGTTCACCATGTCATTAGGAAAACAGTAAGCCTGTTAATACAGTTCAGAAGTTCAATTTTACTGATCTTTTTAATTTTCGATAATTTTTATAATACTAATATAGTGACCCAGCATCTACATATTTATTTTAGTAAGCATCTTTAAGTAGTAAGCAATTTTAACCTAAGTCTAGGCCTCAAACTTTCAAACCTTATATAAATAGAACTAAAAGAATGAAATACAAACTTTTATAAAAAATAGAACCGACTATATTAATTTATTCCACATTAAAAATTTGATTTATGAAGTCGGTGTCAAATTAATAATGACCATGTCTATTTAATGTGGCATGTATGTAGACACTCAATATATAAATAACTATTTGTGATTAAGTAAGTTTGGCGCCGACTTCATAAATCAAATTTACAATGTTAAATAGAAAATTAGTTTTTACTTTTTAGTGTTTTAAAACCTGGGTTAAATCTGGTAATGAAAGTAAGTAATTAACTAATTAAATATATTCTAAATGTAAAACTTAATACTCATACTCAGGAATCAAGACTAATATCTGCTAATTAAAATATACATACATATACTTTCGTATATACATACATGCTCTCTAATGACAGAGAGCACTGCTTTGAAGCTGACAAATACAGGAAAAGCATTTAAAATTTTTAAACAACCAACGTCACACATAACTTTTAACAAGGAATGTTGTTTCATACTATTTGGCAAAATACACTCTGAATGTAAAGCTTGATACTTATACTAAGAAATCAAACCTAGTTTATCTTTTCTTTAACCGAAATAAAATCTGTCTGACCCAACTTATTGACCCAAATAAATCTGGTTTAGCCCACTTGTGGGACACAAATAAATCATCTCTAGTTCAGTTATGTGACATTTTTAAACCTAATAATTATTCATTTAACCCAAGTTGTCGCTCAGATATGTTTTTTAAATAGATGATTTAAGGCATTGAATAATTGAGTGAAAAAGGATCAGATGGATATTTATTAATTTTAACAATGTTACATAGCTGAATTAGAGAGAATTTACTTAGTTCCCACAGTTGGGATAGATAAGAGTTTTCGACAGTGTTTCATTAAAAGGTAAATTCAAAATTGAACAGCTGGACAGGCCTTTGCCAGCTCTGATGTAAAATTAACTTTTACTGACATTATAAAGAATATTCTTGTACCTGCCCTTTGAAAGTTGAAGTTCATGTTAAGGTAGGTGTGATTATGTTTATAATGTACAGGGTGTTCCAGCGAGGACTGAACAGGGACCTATTTTCGACCTTCCTCGTATTTTGGAAAAATTCAAAATAGACAATCGATGTATTTTTTTTTTCAAAAATATCAGAAAAAAAACCAGAAAAAAAAAAAATATCATCGTTTTTAAAAAATATCGTTTTTTATACGAGAAAAAAATTTTTTTTATGTCCGTTCTGATTAAAAGATTTGATTTTGCGATAGCTGTTTATATTACATTTTAATGTTTTACAAACTAAAATTTTAGCTTCACCTGTTTAAAATATACGATAGGTTGGTATAGGTGATCAAGGTAAAATGACGTTTGAATGCTTTGTCAATAAAAATTGACATTATTTTAATTATTGTCGAAGTCTTCACCTAAAAAATATATATTTGACTCTGATCGAAATGAAATACTGTTTGGACGAGAGATTACAGATTGTTATGCTATTTTACAAGTGCCAAGAAAATGCAAGAGAAGCAAGAAGAAGATTTATTGCAAATTTTCATAGAAATATATCCATCAATACAATTCTAAGGATAAAAAACCTATTTGAGGAAAATAAAACTTTACATGATAGAAAAAGAAATATACAAAGAAGAAGAAATCGAGACCAGGCCATTATAAATTATTTTCAAGTTAATCCAACCAAATCTATTTCGGATGCAGTTCGGGAAGTTCAGTACGGTGGCGGTGTAAGGCGCAAAAGAGTTACCCGAGGGACTGTTCACAGGACTCTGAAAATTCATAAATTTAGGCCTTTTCGTATCCTTCCACTTCAGCACCTAACACCGGCACAAAAAGAACTTCGCTTCCAATTTGTTTCTCAAATGGCAATTCGGCAAGAAAACGAAGACCCTGATTTATTCAAAAATATTGTGTGGACCGACGAAGCTACTTTCACAACATCGGGAGTATTCAACAGACATAATAGTCACCACTGGGCCGTTGAAAATCCAAAAAAGTTCCAGACTATTAAATTTCAAGGGAGGAATTCTATTCATGTTTGGTGTGGGATAAAAAACAATAAAATTTTGGGACCAATATTTTTTAACGGGACTTTAAATGGGCACAGATATTATGAGTTTTTAGAAAACGAAATTGAAAATTTTTTGGAAGACTTACCATTGGCAGAATATCAGAATTTAATTTGGCAACATGATGGGGCGCCTCCTCATGCCGTGCATGATGTGGTTCAATTTTTAAATCGGCGCCATAACGAATGGATAGGGCGAAATGGAACATATGCTTGGCCGCCCAATAGCCCCGACCTCTCAGTTTTGGATACATTTCTTTGGGGCCATTTGAAGAACGTCGTATACAGACAACGAAACGAAGATATTCAAGAGATCATGGGAAAAATTGTCGATGAAATAAACCGCCTTAACCAGGAAAATCATATTGTAACAGCAAGTTTAGAAAGGCTACAAAGGGGCTATCGATGTTGTTTCGAGAAAAACGGCGGTCACATTGAAAACGTATGTTATTGGTAGTTTTATTTTATTATTTAATAATTATTTTTTATTGAATTTCTTTTTCTATCATGTAAAGTTTTATTTTCCTCAAATAGGTTTTTTATCCTTAGAATTGTATTGATGGATATATTTCTATGAAAATTTGCAATAAATCTTCTTCTTGCTTCTCTTGCATTTTCTTGGCACTTGTAAAATAGCATAACAATCTGTAGTTTCTCGTCCAAAGAGTATTTCATTTCGATCAGAGTCAAATATATATTTTTTAGGTGAAGACTTCGACAAAAATTAAAATAATTTCAATTTTTATTGACAAAGCATTCAAACGTCATTTTACCTTGATCACCTATACCAACCTATCGTATATTTTAAACAGGTGAAGCTAAAATTTTAGTTTGTAAAACATTAAAATGTAATATAAACAGCTATCGCAAAATCAAATCTTTTAATCAGAACGGACATAAAAAAAATCACTCTTTCCAAAAATCGTATAAAAAACGATACATTCCATTTAAAAAACACCTGATGCATAGCGTAACTCTTTTGTTTCTGGTTCAAATATTTTTTCGATGACATTTTTGGATTCTACAAGAAAAAATACATCGATTGGCTATTTTGAATTTTTCCAAAATACAAGGAAGGTCGAAAATAGGTCCCTGTTCAGTCTTCGCTGGAACACCCTGTACCAATTTTTATCATCTTGATTTACATTAGTATAGTTACAATTTTTAAATATCTATAGTTTTTATATATAAATACCTCAAATATCCCGCTCCATCCATGCAGCGAAATTCTTCTAATTATAAATCAGTTTACAAGCAGACCACTGGCGGCTCCAGTAAAAAAAATATGGTGAGACATTGTTTTGCGATGCGGTAGGTTTTGATTGGCCAGTGGGTATTGCCCAGGCTCTCTCTTTATCTCGCTACCACATAGGTATCGCCCATAGCGTATTCTTTTTCTCTCCCGCTGGCTTGTTAAGATAACTTTACTGCGTTATGACGATCGCTATCTAATTCTCGGATATTGCTCGGTTTTGCCCAGACCTGTGTGTATTCCGGGTTGAAAAGTAATAGATGCATGATTACAAAATAAGATATAATGTATAACCGGATTTTGTTTCATTTAAAATATACATTTGGCAATTGTTTTTGCTAATTTATAATGTGTATTTTTTGAAGGGGCATTGCCCCTATAATAAAACCGCCACTGACACAGTGGCTTTCTTTTTAGAAGAAATCTTATCTAACCTAACTTAGCCAAAAAATTATAGGCTAAATTAACTCAGCCAATATTTCCTCTAAAAGGAAAATCACTATACTGTAGTTCAAAGTTTTACAATACTTCCTAACTTTTAAACATCCGTAAATTAACAACTTAATAACAAAATAAACTTACCTGTAAGTTAAATCTCCACTTTTCTTTAAAACAAACTACGGTTTCGGTAAACTATGTTGACACTCTTAAATCTCGTTTATTTTTGTTTCTTTTAGTTTTTATCCACCATTCTAGCAGTTCAAATTGAGGAAATGTGTGGAATACTCTCATCGGCACTCAAAATTTACTTTAAGATGTAATTATTACACAAATCAATAGGTAATTTTGATTTCAAACATCTTTCCGACTGTTCCCACCGCCATGCTTGTTTTTAATTTGATGTGCGACGTTGCCATATTCATAATTAAAGAAATACCTATACACGTTATGATACACGTAAAACTCAATTTTTTTATAACAAAACTTATAATTAATAAAAATGCGGATTAGATTGGGTTAGGATTGGTTATGGAGTCTATATTGTAAGGGAGATGTTTCTGTAACAGAAACTATACTGTTAGGTGAATCTGTCCCGCTAACGTTAGGTTAGCCCAGGTTAGTCAATAAAACCTTCATTAAAACTATAATAATAACAATAAATAATTACAATTTTGTTGTCCAAATAATTTTCAATTGGTCATTTCATTTCCTTTAACAAATTGGTAAATCTAAAATCTGCTAAATTTTTCATTTTAAGGCTATTGCATAATATTGCAAATGGGTACTTCTAGAAAAAAAATTAAATATGCAAAAATCGTCTGTCAGGATAGTTTACCGGACCCAAAAAATTGTATACTCTACTTTTTTTGGTTAGATTTGATTCGATTTTCTTCATTGAAAATGTTTTGAAAAGCCATTAGGAAAAAACATTTGATTACATTGGTTTGAAGATGAACAACAATATGTGGCAACGCTGTATAACAGACGTAACTTGTCAAAAATTAAAGCCACTGCGATGTTATTAGATTTACATTCGGATTTGTAGCTTGGACTTTTTAAATGACAGTCTTTTAAAACTATTGGACTTAAAAATGGAAATTTATATCATAAATGATATTTATGAAATTACCAATAAATCGGATGCCGAATTAGTGCAATATCTTCAAGAAATTGGTCTTTTAAAGAATAATTCTAGGTGCAAAAATAGAAATTGCCGTCGGATCGGACTTGTGTTGTAAGGCAGAAAAATCTTACAAATTCCGTAAATTCCTGTTTTTATTGCAAGAATTGTAAAAAGGATTATGGCCTTTTTGCTGATACGTTTTTTTCAAAAATGTCTATCCCATTAAGACAAATTTTACAAATAATGTGGCTATGGTGTTGTGAAGTAAGAGCGGGTTCGGCAGCGACCATAATGGGGATTTCTAAATTGACAATTATTCAACAATATCGTTATTTTAGGGATATTCTAAGTTGGAAATTATTACAAAATGAGGAGAGGTTTTTACTTGGTAAGTCGTAATATTTACGTTTAATGACGAAGAGAGGATATTCAAAAATATTATCTTTTATTTTAGGAGGTGAGGGTCATTTAGTGCAAATAGATGAGTCAGTTGTAACCAAAAGAAAATATCATCGGGGTCGCATCGTCCGCGAAAAATGGGTACTAGGGATTTATGATTGTACTTTAAAACGTGGATATGTAAAATATATACCAGATAGGTCCGCTGGTACATTTATTCGTGTTATCCAGGATATTGTAAGACCAGGATCTGAAATCTGGACCGACGAATAGAGGGTATATAATAACATTCAACATTTGGGCTACAAACATCAAACAGTAAACCACAGCCGTTTTTTTCGAGATCCGCAAACTGGTGTCTGTACTAATCAAATTGAAGGTTATTGGTCCACCCTTAAACAGTATCTTAGGAGACTGGGTGTGATCGGTTCAAAATTTTTGCCTGAATATGTAGATCAGTTCATGTGGAACGGCTTTTTTGGAAAAACGGCATATCAAAGAATACACAATTTTACCCGACAAATTGCCGAAAAATATTAATTTTGTTTTTTTTTAATTGTTAAATTTGTTGAAATATTTAGAAAATGTTTTTTTTTTAATTTTTTGTGCAATTACTTTGTAAAAGTATGAAATTTTAAGTTTATTTTATTAATCAGTTATTACATTATATTTGGTAAGGTTTGTTATTGTTTTATTTGGTTTTGATTAAACTTTCTTTTTTAAACTTATTTTCAATTCAGTGATTTCATTTCCTTTAACCAATTGGTAAATTTGAAATCTGGCTAAATTTTAGTTTTTAAGGCTGTCAAATGTGATCAAAGTGTGATATTTAATTTATTTTTTTTAGGAAAACTGTTGCATATTTCGCAATTTTTATTTTTGAAATATACTATTACAAATAGGTACTTTCCGAAAAAAAAATAAAATATGAAAAAATCGACTGTCAGGATTGTTTACCGGACCCCAAACTACTAATTAGTCAACGGCTTCGTGAGGTTTTCCTCATGATATCTTTGCGTATTCATCGCAAACGATTTGCAAAGCTTCAAATTCAAGCAGTATTGTTGTTGTTGTCGAATTATGTTTTGTTAATTACATCGATAATAAGCAAAAAATAATCCGTAGATATATATAGAATAGAGTCGTAAAAACATACTTTAAACTACCCATTAGGGG
Source organism: Kuschelorhynchus macadamiae (assembly GCA_030620095.1). Taxonomy (NCBI): domain Eukaryota; kingdom Metazoa; phylum Arthropoda; class Insecta; order Coleoptera; family Curculionidae; genus Kuschelorhynchus; species Kuschelorhynchus macadamiae. The sequence goes on from JAUTXW010001817.1 coordinate 3,173,434, forward strand.
GAGCTGCAGCATAATGAAGTAATGGGCGAATCAACGGATGGGTTTTAGTCAATAACACTGTCTTTTTATTTATGCTTAATTCGCCTGCAATGTCCCTAATGAGAACCTCATCCCTTAATCGAGTAAATATGATCGATTTTTGCTCTGCTGTTAATGGGATCCTTTTTTCAAATTACGTGACATTGACTTTTCAGGTAAAAATTACTTGACATTAAGATTTCAGGTTAACAGAAAATATTGTGTGAAAATATTGTATAATAGACCAGGAGATTTTTGTTTGGTACCATCGCGCGTCGCCAAATGTAACTGAGACAGTATCATATTAGCTCTTGAACTGTTATATGATTTTTCCTGTCAAATATTTCTCAAAGTATGAATTTTAGGTTAAAGATAATGAGTTTATGCAGAATTGAATAGCTGGCAAAAAGTAGGTTTGGCCCCAGCAGTTGTTCTTATTTCTTATTTAATTTTTATTTTATTTTACCTGCTGTATAAACCCACCTTTAGTATCACTCATGAAAAGTAATCCAATCACACATTCTTATGCTTTTCGATCAACAAAATTTTTAAAATTAAAATTGAAATAAAACTCATGATTACCAATATTTTTGCCGTAAAATTAACCTAACCATAAACTTTCATAAATAATTAGACCTAGTTCTCTAGTCTCTTGTATATTCAAGGGTTATTTCGTTTCAAGCTCGAACGATTAATTGCCAAAGATCATCTTGATTACGAGGTAGAAATCCTTCCTTATTTGTTTGCCCCCAGACGTTTTGAAGTAGATTCAAATCAGAGTTTTTTTAAATCCAGGACGTTTCGATATTATGATTTCGCAATATATTTTGCACTACTCTAGCTCTATGTATAGGGCAATTATCATGTTGAAATACAAAGTTGTCTCTAAAAACTGGCCTTACAGAAGGTAACATAATGTTTTCTAGCATATTGCAGTAAACATCTGCATTAAGCTCTTCTTCAACCACTGCACACACTCCTGCATCCCTGATACTTATACAACCCCAAACGTTTACGGAAAAACGACCACTCTGGTTTATTTTCCATGTATATCTCTCCTTATACCTCCTCCCAATAGGTCTATACACGCCAGTGGCGGCTCGTGAGTATATTGAAGGGTGAGGCTACATGAGGTTAATTTTGTTTAAATGTGAATAAATTTCCACGTCAACCATGAGGTATTATTCTGCGACGCGTTGACCTTTTTTTTTTTAATGCAGGTCATCGCCAATAGCCCTACTAAACCATTAAAAACTAAAAAAATAAACTCTAAAAAAAGTAAATAAAAAGTAAACAAAACAAGTAAAATATGTACACCTATCACTAAAATATAGCGGTGATTGCGATAATAAAAACATAATTTAGTTTATTAAAACTTAAAATAAATAGTTGTATGAAATAAGATAAAAAAAAACTACTTTTTGTACATTAAATCTATACGTCTGTCTTTTAAGGTTGCAAATTTATCTATAATTTGGTCGTAAAAGTTTTGGTCTTCACTAAGTTCTGACAGTAATTCTTGCTCTATTCTTGTGTCATTGTGTTTCTTAGGTAGGTTTTGATCCGTTTAAGACATGAAAAATTTCGTTCGGCCGATACACTTGTTGCGTGGAATAGTTAAAACTAAATTAAAAAGCTTATATGCTTCCGCAAAAATTGCTTTAAAATCTTTAAATAACAAAGCTAGACTTTTTTCGACATCTAAATTTGAAAATTGTTCATCCCTATATAATACAGAAAGCTAATTCTTTAATCTATCTCTGCCAAAAATGTTTGGATAATTTTTTAATAAATTATTTAATAAGTCGTCTGGAAAGCATTTAACATATTCCGAATATTTTGTGCAATCGACTAAAGCAAAGAAATTTAAATTATTTAAATTTTCAAACCGCGTCCCTAATTGAAGAATTATACAATCTACTATTTCGAAATATAATATTTTATATTTAGTAAAAATATCAAAGTCGCTAGAACATTGCCCTCGACGTGTGTTAGTTGGCAGAATAGTGGCTTTTTTAGCAATATTGAAAAGTTCTTTGAAATGGCCCTCGTTTCTAAATTCAATAATTCGTTGCTTGGCAAGGTTTATTTGCGAAATGCAGTAATTTATATCTAAATGTTTTAACTGTAATATTTGAAACAGTACATCAGTGCAACTAAAAATTTGTTTATAAATATGCGTTAAAAGGCAAAATTCGAAATCATTAAAATGCTTTAGAAATCCTTTTGCACCATTAATAGATTCTGTTCCAGAACTTAAGTCATTAATAATAGTTTCAAATACTATAATTAAATTGTCCCATTCATTAGCCACTAAGTTTAAAATTTTAGACCGTGTATACCATCGCGTTTCTACAGCTCGCGGAATTCTTTTACCTACTATCTGATTAAGCACAAAAGACCGTTTTGGTGATTGGTGGAAATAATTTGGTATTCCTAATAAAGTGGCAAAAAATATACGACTTTGGGTAATCAGTTTTGTTCCCTGTTGTAAAACTAGATTTAATCTGTGGGCGCAACAATGAGTAAACATAGCTAAAGGAGCAATAGATCTAACTTTTGTTTGAAGCCCATTTATTTCACCTGCCATAACACTAGCCCCATCGTAACACTGCGCGACCAATTTATTTTTAAAGTCATAAGGCTCTAAGCTGTTTTGTATTAAATGAAAAAGGCTCTCTGCTGTTCTATTATCGCTAACGTCAAAATTCCTAAAAATCTTTCTTTTAAAGATCCGTTGGTCACATACCTAACTGTTATCGAACACTGTGATTTTTCTGTTATATCAGTACTATCATCCGCAATTACGCCAAAAAAACAACAATCGGTGTCATTGATTTCTTTTTTTATATAAACTTGAATATAGTCATGTATGCAACCAATTAGTTCATTTTGTATAGTCTTAGATTGTCCCGTAAAAATATTACTAAATTTAGCACAATGTTCAGTAAGTTCGGCATTTCTTTTTATTAAGCATGCAAATTATTAAGACTTGCATTTTCTTGTAGTGCATCCGCAATAGTCGCCCTATTTTGCTCCAGTCTTGTAAGTGCTACCGAATTTTTAATATGCTCTCTTGAACTTTCATGAGATTTTACTGCTCGTGAAAAAATTTTTTAAATCCGAATATCCGCCCCCTGAACTCCAATTATTTTTGACGCAACCTAATAAAATACAAGGCCAACAATATAAGCTTTCTTTATAAATACTTCCGCATAGCCACCTATAAGTTTCGTACCAAGATATTTGAAAAGTTCTTGAATATTTTTTACCTTGCCTCTTATCGTTAAATATTGCTAAAATTTTCGGCGTCGGACGGCTACCTAATATCTGTTTCTTTTCAGTTTCGCTTCTTCTTAAAAAAGGCGTTTCAATTAATGAAGCAATAATGTCGTGAAAACAAAACAAAAACTTACTCACGCGTATTTATTCACCTTAAAAGACAGAACGCCCTCAATCAGCGATTATCGCAATCTATTTCCTATTTCTTTCTCAGCCGCACGCACCACGTAAAAAGAAGCCGTTGGAATATTTCGCTAGTCATGTGATTTAAATAACCAATAAAAGCATATCCAAGCTACAGATTTATCGCCTCAAGAATGCAATAGAAAACGCATGAGTTATGAGTTCCATAACCTCGACCATATGGTGTAACTTTACAGAACTAGAACGCCGACATCAGCAATTATTATAATATAAATAGTTTTTGCAAAACAATGTTAAGTTAGTTATAAGATTGTATTCATGTAGCTCGGTTCTTGAAAAAATAAATTGTTTTTTAAAAAGTCAATTTCGGGGTTGTAAAACTTAACTGGCGCAGTCGGGCACGGATTTTGATCGAACGGAAAAGACAAACATCGCTTATCCGGTCTGTTTCAACAGTTCGTCGATCTAAAACCAGAAAAAAGAAAAAAAAGAAGTTTGCAGCCCCCAAGAACCTACCAGGGAGAAGTCCAACATCGACCGAACCTCTGGGAACCTAGAATTAAGACGCCTGGGACACCTCGCATCGGATCCTCTAGGCAGTAGTTTAGAAAAAGCAGCCAAGAAGAACATGCAGTTAATCTTCGCTGGAATATTATTGTAAGTGCTCATTTTCCTATACAAAATTTCCCACTTTTCCTAGTTTTAAATAGGCATTTTTATTTCTATAAAGTAGTATTTTTTAATTTATGTCTGATATTGACGATATAATTGCAAATTTATCTCAATTAAGCGTAAGCTCGAACGACGATACTTTTTTAACAGTTCTTGATAATAATTTAAATCTCGAAACATCTACACCAACCGAAAATATGAGTCGCGATATTCCGCTTATGAGATACCAAGCCGATAACATTCCTCCTTTTGACGGTAATACTAAATTGCTTCAAAGATTTATCTGTTCATGTGAAAACTTATTAAAAAATTTTCAAAATTCTACTAATCTTGAAGACCCTATAAATGTAATACTTTTAGATACCATATTAACTAAGTTACGAGGTAGGGCAGCTGATTTAATTGGGTCAAGATCAGAGCTCAACTCTTGGGTTTTAATAAAAAATACATTAAATTTAACATTTTCCGATCAAAGAGGCATTGATTGCCTTATACAAGATTTGATTTCTATAAAGCCACAAAAAAATGAATCACCTTTAAATTTCGGCATGCGAATACAAGATGCCAGAAGCCTTTTATTTGCAAAATTAAGTACTCTCATAGTCGATAACACAGAAAAAAGAATTAAAATAGCACATTATGATGATTTTGCCTTAAAAACATTTTTAGCAGGTCTTCCTTATCACATGCAATTAGTAGTCAGGCTTAAAAACCCGCAAAATCTCGAAGAAGCGTTAGCATATACAACTGAAGAAGAAAATTTTATTCAGTTTAGTTCAGGTAGAAATTATACAACAAATTCTAATTTTAAAAATCAATATAACACAAATTTGCCTAATATAAGAAACCAAAACTCAAATATTCAATCTAGACTGCAAAATACATATCCCCATCCAAATTTTTCATTTTTACCTAGACCCATATTACCACCTACTAATTTCGCCCCTAGGCCTTTTCAAACAATGCCCATGATCAATAATTTCGCTCCTAGACCATTTCAGCCAATACAAACAGCAAACAATTTTCCACCCAGACCTTTCCAACAGGGACAACCATTTCAAAATCAAAATTTCAGATTCCCATTTTCTAATAACAGGCAACCACAAAACCAACCCCCTTCATTTCCAAAATCAAGCGCAATAATTCGAAATCAAAGACAAACTGAATTAAATAAAGTAACGCCTATGGACACTAGTTCAGGCAACACTGTGCTAAACAAACCAAAACCAAAATTTTCCTTTCAGGAATTATACGCCCAGCAAATAACTAACCCTTCAGCCCTTATTGAAAACCCTGAAGAAAATACCAAAATTATAGATTTCCCGACATATGAAGATAATCAAAATTATTCTTCAAATAATTATGAAATAAATCAAAATTACTATGGTGCGGACAATACCTATCCATACCCATATGACCCCACATATTATGCTGACACATACTCGACGGAATATTCACCTGCGGTTACTTGTAATAATAACAATTACGAGGAAAATTTTTCGCTCGCTCATCAGGACAACAACCAGACATAATATTTCTCAATAATATGAGATCAGACCTCCGGTATATTTTTATTCCCGAAATCAACGCTTATTTTTTAATAGATACAGGTAGTTCTGGAAGTTTGATAAGTCCTGACATCGCGCATAAATTTTATAAACAATTTATAAAAAAAGAAACATTTAATATTCAAACGGCACATGCCATGTCAAACCACGATGAAGTTGCTAATATACCATTTTTTACTATTTTTAATACAAACAAATATTACTTATTCGACTTTTCTCAAAAATATGATGGCTTAATAGGCGCAGATATTTTGAGTCAATTAAACGCCAGCATTAACATAAAAGAGGGAAAATTAAAAACCCCATTTGCTGAAATTTGTATTATTTACGAAAAATCTAATAAGAAAACCGAAAATAAATTTCAAAATTTCTATATAAATATACCCGCGAGAACGCAACAAATTGTAAAAGTACCAGTAAAGATGGAAAACGGTATAGGTATTTTAGATTATACAAAATTTGAAAATAATCTCGAAATGCCTAAAGCTCTTGTAAATGTTTCAAATTACTGTGCTATAACATCTGTTACCAACTCTTGCGATTTTCCTGTTAAAATAAACTTTACCGAACCATTTGATATCGTAAAAGTTATCGTTACCCCGAAATCCACAGAACAGAAGTAAAACAACAAATTTCGAAGATGCTTGAACAAGGTATTATACAAAATTCAGTCTCCCCTTGGTCCAGCCCCATCTGGATCGTTCCAAAGAAGTTAGATGCTTCTGGAAAACGTAAATGGAGGCTTGTCATCGACTATAGGCGCCTTAATGAACGCTCTATTGATGATAAATACCCCCTCCCTAATATTTCAGACATCTTAGACAAATTAGGCAGAAGTCAATACTTCACAACTTTAGATTTGGCAAACGGATTTCATCAAATCGAGATGGATCCTGAGGACGTTCAGAAAACAGCTTTCTCTACCGAAAATGGACATTACGAATTCAAAAGAATGCCATTCGGTCTAAAAAACGCACCATCAACATTCCAACGGGTGATGGACAATATATTGCGTGGTCTTCAAAACGAAATTTGTCTTGTATATCTAGACGACATCGTAATTTCTAGTACCTCACTTCAGGAACATATTACTCGATTAAGACAAGTTTTCAGCAGACTTCGTGAGTCAAACTTTAAGATTCAAATGGACAAGTCCGAATTTCTAAGAAAAGAAGTCCAATATTTAGGTCACGTAGTTACCACAGAAGGAGTCAAACCCAACCCTGACAAAATTTCTGCTATAAAAAATGTCCCGATTCCAAAAACCCAAAAAGAAATAAAATCATTTTTAGGTTTATTAGGCTACTACAGACGCTTTGTTAAGGACTTTGCAACCTAACCCTTTGCCTGAAAAAAGATTCAAAAATAGTTCATAACCCTGATTTTGTCAATTCATTCAATCACTGTAAACAATTGCTTATCAATGCACCGATCCTTCAATATCCTGACTTCGAAAAGCCCTTTATTCTCACGACCGACGCTAGCAACTTCGCTGTAGGCGCAGTATTATCACAAGGCAATGTACCTAACGACAAACCGGTAGCTTACGCCTCTAGAACATTAAATGATTCTGAAACAAAATATTCTACCATCGAGAAAGAATTGCTCGCTATAGTATGGGCATGTAAATATTTTCGCCCTTATTTATTTGGTCGAAGATTCCAAATTTTCACTGATCATCGCCCCTTAGTCTGGCTCTTTAACTTAAAAGAACCAAACAGTAAACTTGTAAGATGGAGGTTAAAACTCGAAGAATATGACTACGAAATAATTTATAAAAAGGACAAGCAAAATACAAACGCAGACACACTCTCGCGAATCTGTATCAATGCGATTGAAAATGAAAGCGTAATAAATAACCCCGGTGATATAGACCTAGATATAGACACCTTTTTAGACCAGTTTGACCCAAACAGCTTAGAACTAACCGACATTACTTCAACTTTACAAAATTTAGAACCAGCAAAAACTAAAGAAAATAAAATTAAAATTTTACAAGACATACAAATAGGTCCACCTCAAATATCTCAAATACCTCAAACACTTCAAATACCTCAAACACTTCAAATACCACAAACATCTCAAACACCTCACATACATCTAACATCTCGAATACCTCAAACATCTCAAAAACCACAGACACCTCAAATACCAGAGTGTAGTTTACAAACACCTCACTCTAGCAGTAATCGAAAAACAATTAACGAAGGTATTTCAATCTTAGATGAAATTGTAAATAATAAACCTAATCAAATAATAATTTCAAAAAATCCCTATGACAAAATAGAAGTTACTTGGGACCCTTTTGAAAAACACAATATTTGGAACGTAAAAATCGGAAAAGGTAATCCTAAACTTATACTAGAATTCCTAAAAACGTACACATCAGACAACAAAACTTTCCACTTATATTTCTATGACGATTCCATGTATCTCGAATTTAACGACATATACATGAGACACTTTTATGCAACAGCCTTAAAGTTAATAAAATGTACCAAATTAGTAAATTCAATAAAAGACGTCGAAGAGCGCACTCTTCTTATTAAATACCAACACGAAGGCAAGTGTAACCACCGTGGTATTTCTGAAACCTTCGAAAAACTTAAAAGAAATTATTACTGGCCTTCCATGAAAACAGATGTGACTAAATATATTAACGAATGCGAAATATGCCAAACATCAAAATATTCACGTAAACCACCCTATGTACCTTTGGTTCTTACTGAAACAGTAGGCAAACCATTCCAATTATTACACATTGACGTTTTTAAATTCGATAACAAAGAGTTTCTCACCATTATAGATACTTTTTCAAAATTAGGACAAACTTTGCCTATCTCCGGCAAAACCTCTATAGAAATTTGTACAGCCCTAATACATTATTTCTTCTTTTACGGTATACCCGAAAGGATAATAATGGACAATGGCCCTGAATTCAAAAACAACACAGTACAAGAACTTTTAAAAGCTCATAAAATATATGTTCATTTTACTACACCCTTTCACCATGAATCTAATTCACCCGTAGAACGTTTCCACTCTACAATCATAGAACACCTACGTATTTTAAGAGAAAGGTTTAAAAAGGAAGACTCAAAAACACTAATGAAATATGCCTTAATAGCCTACAAGAATTCTATACATTCGTCGACTAAATACACCCCTTTCGACATAACATTCGGACACACTAATTCTAGAGATCCATGCGACTTAATAAAAACAACATTTTATGCAGATTATGTATCTAACCATAACGATAAACTAAAACACCTTTATGACGACATAAAAAATACCTTACAAACTCAAAAAGAAAAAGTTATAGAAAAACGTAACACTCTAGGACCAAAGCAACATCAGTTTAAAGTAGGACAGACTGTTTACAAAAACAGTAACAGACGAGACAAAAAGGAAAAGAAATTTCTCGGTCCTTTCGAAATTTTAGAATTATTAGAAAACAATAAAGTTTCAATGAAAAATAAATTAAACAATAAGATCGAAAGTATTCACATAAAGGAATTAAAAACCCCTGTTGTTGCAGGCTCTTCGAAAGCACAAGCACAGAAGTGACCTTCCACAACCTCGACAAGAATCCCGGACTATTACCACTCAAACTTGGCAACTCCCAAAATATAATCGATTTTTGGTCCTTCGTACAAATTTATGATATCACCCCTATAATAGACGAATATATTTTGCTACAATCTAGTTTTAAGAAAATAATAACTTCTTTGAAAAACACAACATATAAAAAAGAATTCTACAACTCCTATAATTTAGCTTCTATCCTCGAAAATAAAATTAAAACACAAATAGTGCAGATAAATCCTTTGGCATTTAAAAACAGAACAAAAAGAGGACTCGTAAATGGCTTAGGTTCAATAATAAAATCTTTAACAGGCAATCTTGATCAAGAAGATGCCGAAAAATACGACAAAATTATCTCTTCAATATTCGCCAACGAAAATAACTTAAAATCGGCAATGCAAGAACAAATAACCATAGTACAAAAATCTAATAAACTATTTCAAGAAATCTCTAAAAACCTAACACACAACCATCTTATCTTAGAATCACGCACATTACAAATTGAAGAAGTTCTAAAAAATTTAAAAACAAAAGAGATGGAAAATAACCATTATTTTCTAATACATATGCTAATTTCACAAATAACAACATCTTTTCAAGAAATTTATGATATCTTAGAAAAAATACAAATAGCAATAACATTTTCCAAATTAAACACATTTCATAACTCAATTTTAGACCCCAACGATCTTCTTAACGAAATACAAATTGTAACAACCGAAATAAAACCTGGTAAACTTCCGTTTTTTCCAAATTTCGAAAATATTCTAATTTTTGAAAAAATACTACAAATCAAAAGTTATTCTAAAAGGAATCAAATTATTTTTATAATAGAAATGCCTATTGTGGAAAATAACAACTATATACTGTACCACCTTTATCCTTTACCAACCCCTTCGTCAAATCACTTTAAAATGATTCTCCCTCAATCAAAATACCTCATCCTAAATGAGCTGAAGTTTGCCTCATTCAATCAACAATGCCAAGAAGTCAGTACAGAAGAATACCTTTGCCATGAAATAAACCCAGCGCCCATCGACAAAGAACCTCCCTGTGAAGTACAGATGCTGAAGTTTAGCCAAAATATATCCCAGTGCCATCAGATGAAAATTGAAGTCCAAGAAATCAAAATTGAAAAATTAGAAAGGCAAGAATGGATGTTAGTAATACCAAACCAAGTAGTAGCAGTAAAACAATGTGGTACAAATAAAGACAACATTCCTTTAAAAGGAACCTACATTCTTGAGATGAACCCAAGTTGCGAAATATACATTAACAACGTATTGTTAAAACCTATCAAGACCCCAAAATACACTTTAAAAATATCGAACTTCCCCAAATAAACTTGAAATATGCAAATGAAGAATCCAACCCGATGAAGTTCAATAACTTTGAATTGAGTTCTTTAAATCTGAATGAAGCAAGAAGGATCCAAACGGCCCTTGATGCTCAAAACAAGAAACTAAATGAAGCCCTTCATCAGCCAGTATACTTCCACAAATTCAGTTTTTGGACGCTATTACTGTATATGATAATATTTACAGTAATCAGTTACTTTGTCTACAAGAGGATTATCAGCCCAAGATTTAAGAAGCCCAAACCTACCCCGAGATACCAAGAAGCTAACACTCAAGCCAGTTCAGAGGTAGTCATCTGAAGCTCGCTACCTCCGTAAGCTCGTCTCTAGGTCGGGAGGAGTTATGAGTTCCATAACCTCGACCATATGGTGTAACTTTACAAAACTAGAACGCCGACATCAGCAATTATTATAATATAAATAGTGTTTGCAAAACAATGTTAAGTTAGTTATAAGATTGTATTCATGTAGCTCGGTTCTTGAAAAAATAAATTGTTTTTTAAAAAGTCAATTTCGGATTTGTAAAACTTAACTCGTGCATCGGCAATCGCCGTCCCGCTTTGTCGTAATCAGGTGACTCGCCGGCATCGGCATCGGCCGTTGATAAATAGGTCAGAAGTCGAAACTTTCCAAGCTAAAATTATTTCGCCTCATTCGAGAGCACTTTCTTTAGGAATGGGTTTGCACGGATTGCACGGTCGGTTTTTTGATGTGGTCAGAATTTATTTTCTAAAATATTTATTATGGGATTATATTTTGTTTTTTTTTAATGTTATTATGTTGTAAAACTGTTAAAAAGTATATTTCTAATTGGTAATAGATAAAAAGTTATATAAAAAAATTATCTTTTCCTTTATTTTGGGGGTGAGGCGCGGCCTCAGAGGCCTACCCTGACGAGCCGCCACTGATACACGCGCAGTGTTCCATTATGGCATGATTGAAAAAAGTTTTTTCGTCAGAAAATACCACATTCTCCCAGAAATTATCTCGGAAACTGAATCGATTCGGCCGATACTTGGTGGAAATCCATAACTTAGATTTATGATACTAAGTAAAAACAAAACAATTTCATCATCTGAAGAAGCTACAGTGTTGGCCAAAACATGTCATGAAAGGTATTTTCTTTTTAATATAGTAAAAGTTTGAAGTAAAAATTCTTTTGTTTTTCAGTGGCGGCTCGTAGTGAATTATATTGGGAGGTCAATAACAAATTTAAAAATAGGCATACTTAAAAAAAAATAAATATCTTATCTTTAAATTGAGCTTTAAATTCTGTTGAAGTTCAGGTCTACTCTTCGTTCTTTAGAATTGGAAAAATGCTGAATGACACGTTCGTTAAAATTGCAAGCACATTCCTTTTATAAACGATTTCCCGATACTTAACATTACTAAAGCGGATAGTCTATACAGATGTGTCGTTCTCGACTGATCCGGATCTTTATACTGACCCACGGGAGCCGGGTCTTAAAAATATTGCGACCCGGATCACGCATCTTTGAATTAGAGACAAAGCAAAATGAAGCCTTCAGGTGCGTTTGTCTATGGTTCAGTCAGTTCTCGGTTCGTTCAATGCATCATCATTGTTTGTAGGTCTCGAGTCGGGAGCTCTACCGCGGAGTCGACGACCGATATAACGCGATTTTCGAGCCGGTCTGATTGATAAGAAGAGCAGGATGATGGGGTGGATCGGTCATCAGCTTGTTGAATTCTGATTGCCATGAAATATGAATTTCTGTGTAGCCAGAATCTCGTTAAAAAATTTAATTTGGGGTTAATTAGCTTTTAAAACTTAGATTTTAATTGTGTGGATTAGATAATAGATTTATATCTCTACTTTTTTTGTGCGAGGTGTATATTGAAGTTCAGATGGTTTTATAATTAGTGATGATAATAGGATGATAGTCAATAAAAAGCAATATAAAAATCTATATTTCACAATAAAAAAAAACAGTCAAAAGATAGTTCATCTACGTAGAATTGATTTTCTGAGAAATAAATTAATATATTAGTATAAAAATAAAAATGGAAACATAAAAAACTTCGACTTCAAAATCACTGTAGCAAAACTCTTAAGCCTTGTAAGTTAAAAGTATAATATCTTTAAAAAGTATTATTTCACTTAAAACTCATCCCTGTAAATCGCGTACAAGTTTTTAAACAATAAACTAGACAGGTGAGGTCGCCACTCATTTTAATCGTCGCGAAAAAGTAAAAAAATGTTCGGACAGTACTGTCTATAAAACCGATGTTGCATGCTTACAAAGTTTTCAGATGGATGAAGGTACGCATACATACCTACCCAATGCCCAATATGACGAATATGACCCGCCTATTTTAATGAATTTAAAGAGATCTGAGATCCGGATCGCTGAACCGAGTTTTTAAAGAGACCCAGAACCGTTGACCCGGATCTTTAAAAAGATCCAGATTTCTCATCATTAATAGTTTATCTTAGCCCAACTCCTCAACAAAATTTATAAGCCTTCGAAAAAACCCTGGATTTTCAGACAAAGCCGTTTCATCATGGCCACGCAGTGCCAGCTCGAATGCCTCACAAAATTTTACACAATCTATAATTTTGTTTAAAATGTAACGATTTTTGCATACATTTTCATTAAAATCTCTAAGGAATTTTCTATAAGCTGTGTCTAGCTAAGTGCGAATATCAACACTTCCGACCGTAGCATAGTTCATCGAACATTTCATGTGATCTGCAGAAAAAGCAGGTTTTTTTATTTTATTTTTTCTTTTAAGTCTTTAACACCAGTTTTGCACCATAATAAGTTAGAGACTTAACAACCACATATCCAGTTAGCTAAATCGTACATACTTTTGCGAAAGTTTCGATGAACCTCTTTATTTTTGTCTTTATTAGTTTGTCGTATACTAAGTTCTGGGAAATTACGACCACTTACCTTGAATTCGGTTATTTTCTCAAAATTAAGTTCGTTAGCACTCTTTAGTTTAATTTTTTGAACTACCGACATTTTATTTCATCTACATTCACAACTCAAATATAGACCACCTTGAAATTGGTTATTTTTGCAAAATTAAGTTCGTAAGCACTTTTTAGTTGTTTATTTTTTTGCGCTAGTCACTACCAACATTTTATTTCCTGTATATCTCCAACTCACACATGGATCATAAAAATAAAAAATTATATTATAAAAACAGTATATAAATCAATTTTCAACGATTAGAATATCGACCGCGCGACCTCTGAACAATTGAACTTCCGCATGCCGACGTGATGCCGCGACCGATCGATCGAATTATGAGAAGAGACAAGCTGATGACCCAAATCTCGATTTTTATTTCAGTTGCTATCACGTTGAGCTGCTGCTCGGTAGCTGTGAAATCTTCGGGTACTTTCGTCAAGCTTTAAGGTAATCAGGGCAATTCGGACTGCCCAGCCTAGCTTAGTATAGCGTATTTTATTACGCCTAAGGAACGCAACGAGACCATTCGAACCGCCGCGCGCGGCTAATAGTGTAGCGTATTTGACTTTTCTCAAGGGTCGCGTTTTATTACAACTATTAGGAGGGATGATCAAACGAATAATTTATTTTCTGAAATATTTTTTGGGGGGTCATTGACCAAATGACAGAATGGAAGAGAGGCCACTGATAGATTTTAATTAGTACCATAAATCTAAAAAATTATCTTGATTTTCATATTCACTTGCAAATTATGAAATTCTGTAAGGAATATTTTTATTAGAAGCAGCACGATTCCTTAGGTTTGATAACCGTATCCTTCTTCTTGCAGTATTTGCAGAACCTGGAAAATTGATTTCTTCTTTAGCCTTTACTGCTGTTTGAAAAGGATTGTTTCTAAGGAACTGCACCAATTCATGGTCTTGATTTGGTGTTGAAAGTTTTGGACATCCCGCCTTTGGTCTCTCAATGATACTACCATATTCTGCTATTTTTTGCTTGGCTAACAAAACGGTGTTTTTGCTTACATGGCTGCAATTTCTCTAATTTTTTTTCTGCCCCGAAGTCGAGTGAAAATTATTGACTTATGTTCCTCCGTTACTTCAGCATGATGTATAAAATGTGCCCAAATTAGGTATTTGCTTTCAAACAAAGACCCAGATAATACTACACCAGATGCGAAACAAGTAGCGCGTCCATTTTTTTTAGCCTCGGTGCGAGAGGCATGTATGATCCGCACCAAAAATTTTGTTGGATATTAAAAATTATTAATAAATTAAAAATAGCATTACCCGCACCAATTCAATTTTTTTGGAAACAAAATTCTAGGAATATTTACGTATTATATGTGAATTACTGGTTTTGTAAGGTCCTTATTTTTGCTTTTACTGTGATATAAATTTTATTTAATCTTATTTCATTAAAATGAAAAACTAATTCTATTGGCATTTTAAAAAAATGCCAAATGCCCAGTTTTCTGCACTATTCAGAAAATGGTGTTTAAATTAGAAAAAAAACACATTTTTAACTTTCCGAGAAATATTGATTTATACACAAAATTATAAAAAATATCTGAGCATTAATTATGTAACTAGTTGATTAAGAATATTTTGTCTTTATTAAGGAATTACATTGTAAAATGTTATCATTTCATGATTTTTTTTAAATAAAACCAATATTATCGGCATTAACAAATAAAGTCTTAGGGGTAATACCTAAAACAAAGATAAAATAAATAATCTAATGACAATTAGATTATTACGTAATTTGTGTATACCGTAGCTGCTCCTCCAACACAAACGTGTTATATAAACTGTTTTATTACTTCTTCTATTTTTTCAATTATTGTATTATTTATCTAATATTTGCTTTACCTTAACACGAAATTTTTAGACTAGATTATAGTAGGTAGTTGCGTTACAGTATTTTAAAATTACTTTTTATTGTTGGTAAAAATCAATTATTTTCATGTCTTTAAAGACCATTACTCTAAAGCATGATTAAACATTTTAGCGGTTCAAGATTGGTTTATGTAACATTTGCATTTTCTTTAATTTTATCCGTAACTATAGTAATAAACTTTTTGGGTAATGGATGACCGTGTTCACCTTCATAATGTCTAAGATTTGATTTTCTCTGTCCCTGAGCCACGGCAATTGAGTTATATCAATCTTACCGGGATTAATATGATTATCGGTACCGGTATGTTAATAATTTTGTCCTTAACAATAAAATTACCTACCTGATAAAATTAATTATGGCATTTTTCGGAGGATCTTCCAGAAAAAAATGTCAGTATAGCGGAATCATAAAGGCGCTTTACAGAGGTTGTAGATACAGCAAAACATTTACTTTCAAAGTGATCTTCCCATAACTTGTAATTACAATATTTTTTTCTAAAAGACGTTCCCTTCCAACGCTTTAAGCCAACTGTTAAATCTAAAATTATTATATTTTTACACTATAAAAAATATATATAAATTAGGCTACTTATGAAGTACCTACTTGTTAAAACATATTTTGCGTGAACCTATTAAACTTACGTAAAAAATTATAAATGTTAATAAAAACACCAACATACCTTACGGGATCTTGAGGTAATTTAAACAGTGATTTATTGCTTTCACTTCTATTTGAACAACGTAAATAAAGGTACTTATAACCAGGCATTTTTACAACCACAAAAATAAAACTGTATAAAAAATAAATGTTTGAAAAATTAAATAATAATATAAGCTCTCGCACTATTGATATCGCTGCTCGAGCAAGCACTCTTTCTTGCGGATTTAAAATATTAATTAAACCTCTTACTATGTCTCAGATGGCTGGTCATCCGTAGGAGGCGGAGTTTCACATAAATTCGTTATGCATGCGTTAGATAGGCACTTTCGCCTCTGGTGTAGGTTTATCTGGGACGAAGATAAATATTGCTTTCAAATCAAAAGCAAAAGACAGTGTCAAAACAAAAAAAAATGACTAACAGCTGGTTGCACAAAACTTAATTGCTGTTTAGAATATTTAACCGAGCTTTCCGATTTGACAAGCTGCTTAAAGAAATCTAAGAACTCGCTGTCAAATTTGACATTCCGTTAAATATTCTAAACTTTAACTGAGCTTTCTGCAACCGGCCGTTGGACATTCCAATCGTAGGTTAACTGTGGCATTGCCATTCTAGGTTAACTTGGAATAATAGTTTAGGAGAGAAAATGGGTAATTTTTGTCCCAGTTATTTTTGGTGATGATAATACCATCTTGTTTTGGAATTCACGCAGTCGGAAATAATATAAAACATTTTGACTATATTTTCGCACTACAGTATCACATGTCCCGTAGTTCTGCCCGGTGGACACAATTAATTAGTATCACCCTTAGAGTAAGAATTAAAATAGAGATCACAACTCATTCATAAATCATATTAAGGGTATGCGCCAACATGGTTCCCCTATTTTTCACATTCTATCGACCAATGTTTACGATAAAACAAGAAGTGGGGATGGCCCATGCCCAAGCCGTGGCCATTTGTTGACGAATGCCAGTGACGGCGTGGGTTTCCACTTCCCCGATAAGGAAATATCATTAATCGTGAAAAAAATATCGTTTCGGGTTTTTACAGATCCTCGTGTTTTTCCATTACTGTCGTTCTGTTCCGGTATAGCTAAAAAATCCACTTACTCGATTAACTTTAATTTTATTTAATTTTCCACAAAAATTACGTCTGATATAAAAAAACTGGTATGAATTCAATATGACGAAACAAAATGACGACCTGTTAAAATATTTGATTTACGAAAATGAAGAAATGGGCCATGCTTCATTATCGTTGACAAAAAGAAGGATTCTTACCTATTCCTTAATGAGGCAAATAGGTATTTTTACAAACTTCAAAGAAATAATCGTTCTCTACTTCACTATCTAAAATCAAACCATTAAGTTAGGTAAGTTTAAAACGAAATTAGTTATTTATATATTATTAAACTTTAGTTTTTAGTTATGTTTGCTTTTTGTCACTATCATTGTGTAATTGTGACATTTAAAAAAATTATTTGTTTGTCTGGTTCAAATTTTGTAATGGATTTTTCAGCACTTCCATTACCGATTATTTTCAAATTTGACATGCGTATACTTTTAGATATAAAAAATCCCAATTTTTTTAGTCAACGTTTAGAAATCCAAAATAGCGGCGCCAATACGGCCTACAAATTTTGTTACTTGTGTAGCCAAAACTAAGAGTCAGTGTCTAGGAAAATTTAAAAGTGTCAGCATTTAAAAATTCTAAATAGCGGTGTCAAAATGACAATGTCAATAGGTCGGACGGATGATTTTAACATTTGTGGGGATTATTTAAGAATGCACAACAAAAATCAAAATGGTGGTGCCAATATAGCGAACGAATTTTGTCATTTGTACAGATTCGGCTGAAATATTAAATCTAGAAGTATTTAAGAATAAAAGTTATGAAATTTTAGTCAATATTTAAGAATTAAAAATGTCGACACCACCATAGCAGACTAATTTTAAAACGTTTGCAGATTTGATTAAAATTCGGCACTTAGGGGTATCTAAGACTGCACATCATAAATTTTTGTCAACATTTTAAAAATTCAAGATTGTTATGCCAACATGACGGCGGAATTTTAACATTTGTGTAGATTTGGCTGAAAGAAAGTAGGAATCTGGGGGTATTTGAAAATGCATATCATACATTTTTAGTAAATATTTAAAAAATGAGAGTAGGAATGCCTAGAATACGAGCGAATTTTAATATTTATACAGATTTGATTAAAAATCGATATTAAGTGAGCAATTCATACATTTTTAGTAATAAATATTTAGAATGGGGATGTTATCAATCAATCAATCCGATAAGTACTTTTTACAGATATTTTTAAACATTTAATTAGGCCACCGTTTTGTTCTCCCATTTTGAATTTGTCTCAACATTTTTACCAGTTCATCCCTATATAATATTTGATTTTTGAGCAAAATTTGAACATAATAGATGTTGTAGTTTTCTGCATTGACACACAATATTTTATTAGGCCGCCATTTTAGATTTGTGGTAAAACAGTTGATGGTCATGTCAAACCTAATTTTAAGCAGTTTCTTAGTAATATTTTTTTAACATTTCAATAAACCGCCATTTTGTTCAGCCATATTGGATTTTTACCAAAATGTTACCACGTCATCATCATATAACCTTTAATTTTTAACCAAAACATGAAGTAAATAGGACAAGCAGTTCTTGAGCTGAGACATACAGACTAACCGACGGAACGAATACGAATAGAATAGCCAATTGTCATATTGTTTTTCCATGTTAATAGCTACAATTTAAAAAATAAAAGATTTTTAAAATTTTTCAATATTCTAAATCTTAAAATCTAACCAGTTTAGAACATGTTTACGAACACATTTTTACTTTTAATACCCAAAGAATCACCATTTAAATTTCTTTACCTGACAACACTTATATAAAAAATTGGTCCAACTCAGGCTAAAATTAAAAAAAGGCGCGAAATCATCCGAAACTTTTAAATTTCCCCAGATTTAATACAAAATCTAGTGATTTTCGAAATCGCAATACTTTTTTTTGAGCGTGATTCGCCTTTCGACTATTTTAATATAGTATAGGTATATTCTATAATTATTTTAGTTCTCTGATAGGAAAAACTATTGCAATCGATAAAAAAATCACCTCAGAATCTTTTTTGTATCATTTTGCTTCTAAAGATTCTCACATGATCCCCGACGAAATAAACGTTCTATTATACTAAACCGGATTGGTCAATACGTCATGTGACTCAAAATAAGTGAATAAGGTATCTTCCATGAGACATATCTCTTGGAAAAGGAACTCTTGCTGTTTACTTAGTGATTAAAAGAAAATTCCAAACTTAAACGGCCATTTTTTTTACAAGCTCACATTGCCGCACCATAGTTAGGTCAACTAAAGCTCCTAGTTTTGCAATGTCCAAGATAGAGTAAATAAAACTCATTATTAAATATTTAAAAAAATAATGTTCTTCTAATGTCACCTCAACTTTAGAACGCTACTTCTTGAAGTAAGGCAACATATAATTAGAAGATTTGAGCCATATCAACAAATACACAATAATACATAAAAATACATGCAGTAGTAGCGCTAAGAAAAGCTTGGTATTTTTTAGCAAATTAATTTCTTTAATGTTAAAATTTATTGTAGTTCCATGACCCGCTATTGGTTTTTAAGCCACGCCGGTCACGTGACCCTGCAACAATGTTTAGATTATTATACTTTTTTACTATAAGGATCCCTTATCAATGAAAGTGGGATGGTCTAATACGTGGAGTTGTCGATCGGGTTTGCCATAGCTAACTAAATTTCTTGTTACTGGTGAAATCTGATCTGAGACTTTGGGTATTTTAGTTTGTATTTTACTATTTTGCAATAAAAGTAATTTCTTTATACCGCTTAGAAACTAATATTGGAAATACATTACTAGTCTTTGTATGAAAATTTTATTGCATCATGTTCAAACATATTCACCGTAATATAAATTGGTATAAACATTGGTGTTCCTGGCTAGGCTTGGCATCGTCGTACGATCGACCTTATACTGTGAGGTAATCTTGGCAGTGGCTAAATATGTAAATAATTCCTCTAAGGTATCACCCATTCAAGCCACTCAGGACCCGCCCTTGCAGAGGGCAGCATCAAAGTAAAACTCATGTTTGTTCATTCGTACGTTTAACAAAATATATTTATTTATAAAAATTTACAGTAATTAAGTAAACATATAAAATATTATAATACTCGTAAAGTACTACTTACTAAAAAGTCTTTGGATTGCAAGAAAATATCAGTCTAACTTTAAAATTCCAAATATTAAACGAAGGGATAAAATTCAAAAAAAAGTTTTACATAAATAACAGCACTGATATGAAATCTTATTGTGCATATACTATAAACAAAAAGTACACTTAAATTTCCGCATCAGCTTAAATAAAGCACTTAAAATAAAAGTATAATCAAACCCAATATATAATTCTAACTGAAAAGGGATATATCGTAACAGATACTTTAACTGAAAACTTCAGTTAAAGATTAACTTAAGGTATAAAACATAAGTAAAAATGTATGTATATGTAAAAAAGTCAAAACAGTTAGATAACAGTAGGGTCTTAACTTGTATCCCTGTGATTATAAAAGTAAATGACATTTCAATATTATTGATGTCCAGTAACATTACACAAACTTTAAAAATAAAACAGCATAATGTGGTACTTCTACGACAATACCACATACAAAATAACTGATTTAGGCTACAAGCACTGGGTAAACTCAGTGAGATTAAAAAACAAAAACTAATTACCTATACTTACATAGATTTAGGCACATTAAAAAATAAACATAAAATTTTTACTGAACTAATCGGTTCATTCTGTTCTGTAAGTAAAAAATCCTGGCTAATTTTAACTAGAGTCCCATAAACTCGATCATTTTACCGTTTGGCAAAAGTCTGCCCAAGCGCGAAGCCAGCAGCGACGCGAGGATAGACATGTTTTAATTTTTAGTTACGTTTTGCTTCCGGCCTAAGGAGGTCGAAGTTCGGCTTTGGCAAAAAAAATCCCTTTCGATCGGACTCTACTTGTAAAACGTAACACGTAATCCAACCTATAAGAGAATAATATAATAAATCTTTAAATATCTATACAGTGAGGAGAAAAAGTCCGATTGCCTCCCTCTAACTTTTGAATCGTTCGGTATATTGTACCAAATGTCAAGACTACAGCTGGGCATGGATTCGAAACTTTTTCATGGAAGTTGGGATCAAGTAATTCACCGTTTTAAAGGTCTTTATTTTTCATTCGGTCCCCGATTTTGAAAATACTTGATTCAGTGTATGGGGGGAGCATCGCCCTGACAAAAGGCAAATGGAAAACATTTTGAAGATTAGAATTTTTAGTTTCCTTTGTTATGTAGTTACCTAAAAAAGTGCTGTTAGCTAGCACCATCCTATCG